>CM016567.1:24780175-25123880 GCA_003412495.2 Echium plantagineum
CTCCTCTAGATTGACACAAATCCAACCAGTTAAGGTAGGGCAGTCGGCGATAAGTATGGTTCTTATTGTTGATAATATACATTCAGGTAGTTCTTCTAGGCTTTTGCAAAACCGAAAGAAGATCTTTAATCCAGGAAGTTGCTCTGTGCGTTGAGAATCAATCAACTGCTCTGGTCTGTAGCATTGTATGGAAGCAACTTCAAAATCTATAATTTCATCAAAATACTTGAGCGATCTGCTGGATATGTCAATCAATTGAAGTCGAAGACCCAGAAAGCTAATTGGTAGTGTAACCAAATATTGACAATCTACTATATTATAGATGGTATGTTCGATACGAATCGTAATCATGTTCTGCATGTCGGTTGGGAATTTGGGATAACCTCCCTCGAACTCTCTTGATGTACTTCCCTAATGCAGAGTGGTGTCCCAAGATTTCAGTTTCCGTCCTGTTATCTGCAACTCGCTGGAGTTTAGAAAAGTGTGTTAACAACGATTACGATTCGTTGTCTGGGATAATACTCAGAGTTTGAACCAGATGATAGAAGAGAAAATTGAAAGTATACCACTAGTCAATCACCTTATTTATTTAGGAGGACAATTCTTTTTTTATTTCAAGTTTACCATATTTTAAAAGTAAAATGACTATTTTACCCCTCATTAAATAAGAAATTTCTAACACAGCCAAATGGATCAAAATGCTCTATTTTCTACATCTCACATTCATTTCTTCACTCTCTTTCTATCTACCTCCTTCATTTTCTCTCAAGTCTCTCCCGTCTCTCAAGTCTCTGAACTTTCTGAAAACACAACAACATTCATATCTTCATCTCCAACATCATATTCACCATCATCTCCATCAAAATCTTCACCTTCATTTTCTTCAACTTTTTTTTTCCTAAGATAAACTTCATTGCAACAGATTTGAGGTTCTTATGTTTTAGATCTGATTTCGAAGTTCCATGGAGGGGAAGAAAGGTAAAAAAATTATATATTTTTGCTGTGTTTGTACGATAAAATACATTAAACTTCAATAAAATACAATAAAACCTAATAAACTTCAGTAGAATACAATAAAATACAATAAACTAGAATAAAACACAATATAACTATACTTCGTGTATTGCTTTCAGATGTTCTTGTCTTGGTCAAACTTTCTTGTTCATGTTCTTGTCTTGCTTATACTCCTTCATGTTCTTGTCTTGCTTATACTCCTCACGCATTAAGTTCAAACTTTCTTCAAACAAAATATATTTGACGTGTTCAATGCAAGTCAAATAAGCCCTGTTGTTAATCCGTAACTTAGACTGAGCCATAACTCCTGTCAAGAAAATGTATAAAATTAAGAGTAAATGGCTTCTGACATCACCCACGTTTGTAAAAAAAAGCCAGTTAGATCACTAATGTTTCAAAAACGTCATTTAGATCACTAATGTTTAGGAAGTCACTCATTTGGGTCATTCCATCAGATTTTTGAAGGGTATTTCTGTCTAAACACATTTTTCCTCTCATAAGCACCCAATTTAACTCTTATTAACACATTGACCCCAATCATGAGATTACAATTTTTTCCGATTTCGTTTTTGATATCTTGTTTATTTCTTTTTCGATCTTTTCTCGATTTCTTTTTTGATTTATTTTCCGATTTCTTTTTTAATTTCTTTGTCGATTTCTTTCTCGATTTCTTTTTCCATTTCTTTTTTCGTTTCGATTTCTTTTTCGATTTTTTGGTTTTTTATTACTTTTTCGATTTTTTCTCAATTTATTTTCTCCATTTCTTTTTTCTATAAGAAATAAAAAAAGAAATTGAGAAAAAATTGAAAAAGAAATTTAAAAAATCGAGAAAAAATAAAAAAATAAATTAAAAAAAAAACGAAAATAATTGAGAAATCAAAAAAGAAATAAAAAATAGAGAAAAAATTGAAATAGAGAAAAAATCGAAAAAGAAATAGAAAAAATCGAAAAATAGATCGAGAAAATAAATGGAAAAATAAATCAAAAAGAAGATCGATAAAAAATCAAAAAAAAATATCAAAAAAGAAATCGAAAAAAATCGTAATCTCATGATTGGGGCAATGTGTTAATAAGAGTTAAATTGAGTGCTTATGAGAGGAAAAAATGTGTTTGGACAGAAATACCCTTCAAAAATCTGATGGAGTGACCCGAATGAGCGACTTTTTAAGCATTAGTGATCTAACTGACGTTTTTGAAACATGGGTGATCTAACTGGCTTTTTTTACAAACGTGAGTGATGTCAGAAGCCATTTGCCCTAAAATTAATACCAACAAGCATCAAAAATTCTAGTTATAATGTGTTCTGGGTTGTTATAATCTATTATATCTAGTTATAATGTATTTTATACGATTATAATATGTTATAATGGGTTATATTCGATTATAACATATTATAGTTAAACTAGAACACATTATAAGTAGGTAGAACATATTATATCTACTCAAAATACATTATAATCATTTCGCCTATAATAATCACTTAATAGCACACATCAAGATATAATTTGTTAGCACTCAATTAGGACTCATCATAATCACCAAGAACATATTAAAATCAGTTAGAGCACATTAAAATCATTTAAAACACATTATAATATAATTTTAATGTGTTATAAACAACATACTACACACCAACAAAAATTATTGTGTTATAAACAACCTAATACATATTAAACAGCACCATACAACAAAATTTATGATTTAAACTACATTTCATGGGAAAGGTAGCTTTATAACTTGGAAAGTTTCAAAAAGCCAAGATTTTGCTCAAAATAAAGCCACCATTTTGCTCAATAAACAACCACGATTTTGTTACAAAAACACTCAGAATTTTGCTAAAAGAAAGCCAACATTTTGCTCAAAACTAAGCCACCATTTTGCTCCAAAACAACCCAATATTTTGCTCAAAACAAAGCCACAGTTTTGCTCCAAAATTAAAAACGATTTTGCTCAAAAAGTAACAATTTTGCTATAAAAAAAGTAACGATTTTTCTTTAAAAAAACCCCATCATTTTTTTCCGTGCATCCTTCATCCTTGAAGCACACGAAAATTACAACAATAATTAAAGAATCAGCTAGAAAATTACCAAAAACAAACAAAAATTTCAAAGAGACCACTAAATTCAACTAATTTATTTCATTTACTTACCGAATTTGCTCAAAAGATAACAATTTTGGGGGTGATTTAGAAGAGAACTCCTAGAGAAAGCCCAAAGTTTTGTTTCTAGAGAGAAGTGTTGGGTGTTGTGTTTTTTTGGGTGGGATGTAAGAAAGTAGGTGGGATATGAAAAGTTGTAAGGCGAATGTGATATATGGGATTTGATGTAATAAAAAAGTGAGATTCAAAAATAGATATTGGTTGATATGGACTAAGGGGTAAAATAGTCAATTCATTCTCCAAGTGTGCTAAACTTCAAATAAAAAAAAGAAGTGTCTTCCTTAGCAAATATGATGATTGACTAGTAGTATTTTGCTAATTTTCTCGATGATAGAATATGGAGCTGGTTTTGTCGTGATCCTCCAACGCGTCCATAACAGAGTTACACCTGACCTGGGACAGGGTGGGAGTAGGGCGATGTTAACGTCTTTAGGCCGAGCCAGATTAACAACTTGCATAAGTTATGTAGATCATACTAAAGTCAACTTATTTACAATAGATTAGAAGGTCCATGATGACCGTATTATTAATAAATTATATGAGCCTTCTAAGGTTTCGCAATACATCATGACAAAGTAAAAAGAAGTATGTGTTTCATGTAAAATGTAACTTTCACGTACGTAACATTTATTCAACATGTATAATAATATCACAGTTACAACAAAATTAAAATGAAGCTCTCCTTGTTTGAATTATTCATCATATAATTCCATATACTATCCCGTCGTTGTTTTCCAGTGGTTCATTTAGTCATTTGCACAGAAATTAAGAAATAAAAACTAGTTAAAAAATACATTGGAATTATAAAATGGCAATCAATTGAAACTATATAATTAGTAATTTGTAGATAATTTTATAAGAAAAAATAACCAAAAAGTATATTGAAAATGTAAAATGCCTAAAAATAAACACTAACACTTTAACAATTGATACTAACAATATTAATATACAATGATTTTTACATTCCAATAGCAAAACAATAAAGTATCAACTAATAATCCATAGTTCCATACTATATCCATGTTAAACTATTAACACAAAAGAATGATAATTAAATACATTATTAACATGTGATGAATGCAAATAATACTCATATATTAGCCTCAACGTAAGACACCTTAGTAAACAAATTAAAATTGTATGAAAATTACTTGGAATATACTCCCTCCGTCCCTAAATGATTGTCACATTTGACTTTTGGTGGTCAATAAAACACGATTTAAAATACAAATATCTCTTATTCTAAATGCAAAAAAATTATAATAAGTTGATATTTCAAAAATATATATTGAGACGAATCTAACGAGGTCCCACAAGACTATATTATTTCTTTTCGTTTAGTGAGAATTCGTGATCAAATTTTGTTGTAATTGACCACAAAAGTCAAAATGTGACAATCTTTTAGGGACGGAGGGAGTAATAAGAAAGCATCTTTTTATGTAACAATTTCGTTAATCAGGTGGTACATGTCATACTCAATCACAACCAATCAAGTTGAAATTTTGGTTGCGGCCTAGACACGCTCTTCCCACATTCCTTTCTTGCTAAGTTTATTACATTAATTATATCACTCCCATCAAATTTTGCCTATAAATTAACAATTTAATTGATGATAAGTTAATTAAAAGCAAAGAGGCAATAACATGGCATCTACAACTCTTTGTACCTCATTTTATGCAGTAAATATAAGAAATACGATTCTATTAAAGAAGAAACGATGTGCATTGCAAGTTTATGCGATAGGAAGAGGCGCCCAGGATCATAATTGCAACAATAGAGGAAACGTCGATGAGAATATGATTATTCTCAGGAGGAGGATAAAGGAGATGAAGATGATCGAGCGGAACTATGAACCACCCGATGAGTGGATGGATTGGGAGAAGAATTTGTATGCAAATTACAATGTGGTGATTTGTGATGCAATGGGGATAGTTCAATTGTTGCTAATGAATACGCGACCGAGCATGGCGTTAGGGTTGGCTGCGTTGGTCGTGTTCAGTGTGCCTTTCTCCTCTGTTGTTGTTCTGTACCAGTTTTTGGAGTTAGTCAAGTTTGTTCAGACAGGGGTTCATTTTTTGTGAAAGGAAGCTTAGATAGTTTTCATGTATTTTTAAAGATGCTTGTGAATTGAACTTGCTTATATTGTGTTGAATATGGAAAATGATATTTGTAATAACAATAGGAGATTACGAGTATAACTGTATAAGAGTATTGGCCTGGATGTTGTTGAGAGTATTGAATGCTTACAAAATCTATGCGATGTTATGGTTTTTTGTTAATGTTTATCAATTGAAGTTGGACTAATGACACATTTGATCATACATGTTTCACATTATTCACTGTTTGATCACACATGTTTCGAAATGTTTCGTTTGATCATACATGTCTAAACGAGCGACCCATCAGGCCACTTCGTCCATTACATTTTTAAATCATCCGTTAACGGTACCACGTGAGGGGTAAAATAGTCATTTCACATCAATTTGAGGAATTTAAATTGGACAAATGGCCTATTCGATCATACATGTTTCAGGCCATTCTTCATTTGATCACACATGTTTCAAAAATTGATTCATTTGATCATACATGTTTCAAAAAGACAATTTTGTGTTTCCTCAAGTCCTCATCACTTATAGCAACACTTAAAAGTACGGCAAAATCAGATTTTATTGCATGTGTCATGTTTGTGATTCTTTTGCGGTATCCATCAATCACTTATATTTTAAGAAGCTTGATCGGTCCCTAATATTTTTATTTTTATTTAAATAGATACTTTCAAAGAAAATCAAATAATAATTATTTAAAAAGTTCGATTGTTTACTTAGCCACGATAATATTTTTATAGAAGCAACACAATTCAACAATCAAAAAGAATATTCTATTGTTTACACATTACTTAATAATTTTGATTCGTACATATCTTACTATATTATTTGTGGTACTATGATTGATGTTTAATTAAGTTTAGTTAGGGAGGACTTTTGCGAATTATTTTATTTTTGGATTATGTACTTACTTGTAAGTAATGTAGTTATAGAAGTTGACCATAAATATCAATATCACTGCAGTAATAACTAAATAAACAATAGATTACGTAGAAGATGTCCATCATGATTAATTGAACACGTTTAACATATTTAATTATTAGCATAATGATGCATCTATTTTTTTTTCATTTCAAAATATACAAATAACCGAGTTAGGATTTAGGTGCATAAAAAAATTAATTAAGCATGTTAGTTAAGGCCCAATCTTGCATTTTGGAGACAAATCTATCTCTTATTTCACTCTAACGGCAATATTCATTATTTAAGTATAATTGTATTTTTTAATTCATCACTAATTTACAAAACCAGAAAACAAAAAAGGCCATAATGAACCGTTAGATCATTTTAATCTAACGATTGTTATTGTAGAAGGGCCTTTTAGACATTATCTTTTGTACGGAGTATATTGTTTGTAATAGCATTGTATTCTTAATTCATTGCTAATTTAAAAAAAAAGAAAAAAGAAAAATAGCATAATGAACCTTTAGATCATCTTAATGTTTTTAATCTAACGAATGTTATTGTAGAAGGGCTTTTTTGACATTATCTTTTGTATGTTGTAAATCCAGGTGAATGAAAAGTTGATGAATGTGTCCGGATTATATGCAATATTCTAAGCATGACAATTTAGTACTCCTTCCGTCCCTAAAAAATTGGTATATTTTGACTTTTTGAGGTCAACAAAATACAATTTAAAACATAAATATCTCTTAATGTACATCCGCAAAGATTATAAAAAGTTGATGTTTCAAAAATATATATTAAGACGAATCTAACAATATCCCACATGACTATATTATTCCTTATCGTTTAATGAGAATTCTTAATCAAATTTTTTAAAGTTTGACCATAAAATGTCAAAATATACCAATTTTTAGGGACGGAGGGAGTCAGGGGATGATCTACCTTGTCTCGAGTGATGGTTCGAAATATATAATAACACGTAATTTTTTTTAGTTATTTAACAAAGTATTGATACTTTTACTATAAAAAATACCAATTATTTATGGCAAATTTATAGAATTTTAAAGTTTGAACGAAATAATTATAAGGACCTCTAAATTCGTACAATATAATATATATTAGTATTTAATAAAACTATACATAATTTTTATATATTGATTTCTTTTTTCAATATAATAAAATATGTCAAATGTGTAATAATAAAAAAGATCAACATTATATGGATGAATTATTGTATAAAATATAAATTAATTTTTAGTGAACATCATATTATATAAAGGCGATATTTGATATTATAAACAAATTTATGGGTGTGTATTATTATATACAAATTTGGTGGGTCATTAACTATAATTATTAGGAAGAGCAAATGTGAAAGTTTAAAATACACATCACACGGGTGGAAACAGTGGTTTAAAAATATAGTATTGATTGGGGGATTTGATCCCAGATCACCTAAGGTTGTCATTTTTTTTTTCTTTTTTTTAAAAAAAAAAGGGGTTACCCTTTGATTTTGTTAATACGAATAATCCATTACAATCACCAAACATCAGTACAATTCGTAAACTCGTAAATTCAAGGAAAGAGGCGACTAGCTAGCAAGAGGGCTCGAACCCGAGACCTCCGCTAGAGGTGTCAGCATGCTTGCCATTAGAGCAAGATGTCTTGACCCTAAGGTTGTCATTTGACATATATATACTAGTCATTTAATGTATTTTGGGCAAATGGTTTCAGCTGTTACCTGTGTTTACAAAATGTTACCAGTTGGTTTATATTTAAAAACGTCATTGTTAATTACCTATGTTTTAAAATACATCCTACTTGGTCTCGCGCGTTAAATATTTAGTAGTGGTGAAGTGAGTTATTTCGGATTCCAAATTGTGGTTAAGTTATTTAATATTTTTCTTTTAATTTTTTTACACCAAAATATATTAAAAGAAATGACCAAAATAAATTTATTGACAAGTGACATGCCCCTCACATAATATTATTAACGATGGACTTACAGATTATGTGATGGACTGGAACATTTTGAAACATAGGTGATTGTTGCAGACATTTGCCCTATTCTTTGTCAATAAATGAAAATAAAGATCATTGTGTCGTGCATACCAATTTCGAACCAAATATTCTTATTCATTGTCATTTGTAATAACCATTTTGTTTATAATTTGACAACTACACAGTTGCTGAAGTTTGGCCACACGCTTCATTTTGCTCTTGTGATCCACAAAAATTACTTGCATTGAGTTTGCAATAATTAGTTAAATTTGGTTATTTCAGTAGCACTTGCATACAAACTTATTGAAATAAAATGCTAATGAAGTAGGCAATTGAAATCATTATTTTCTATTTATATAAATCTACGTATACTTGACATATTTCCTACTAATAGATGCACTATATCATTGTAAACTTTTTAGATTACACAAACGAAACAAAGCGTATAAATAACTTGTGACGTCCGCGTCAGAGCAGTAATGATTTTAATTTTGGCTATTTAAGAAGTACTTACATGCCAATTTATTTTCACAAAAATGTATATCTCGTCAGAAACATTTACATACCATTCATATTGTTAATTTTTATCCTAAAAAATATAGCAATACTTAAATATTTGTTCAATACATTATATCAATAAGGAACAGAAATAATATCTATCGATTTGTTCTTCAAGTCCGACATCATTGTGCTTTCGATTTTCTCTTAGAATTTTACCTAACATTGTCGTATGATTTTTCAATTATTTTGTTAATAGATTTCGAGGGTTAATGGATTCTCTCAGTTATGGAAGGAATGGAGGATGTGGGTGAGAGGATTTTTTATTAGGCCCCACCAATTATGACTTTTATTTTATTTTATTTTTGATGTAATAAAGGATTATATTATTCGTTATAAATACCATACATGCTTTAAAAAAAAGGTTTTGATTTTTATACTCCAAACATTGATTACTACACTCCATTTTTCCCAATTTTATCCTTGATCATTTTACTTTATAAAAGCTAACAAAATAAATTAAAGTGTGATTATAAAATTTAAAATGTAAAAATCAAAGGCCTAAAAAAATTATAAACCTCTTAAAACAAACTCGTTAGTGACGTATATTCAATAGTACGAGTAATATTTAAAGTTTAAATTGTACGAATGACAATGGGAGAGTCCAACAAGCTAAGTAACATAAGTCATCATCTGATGGTTACAAAATTATAGTATTAGTCAAATCCATAATCATTTTCCTGTCATAAATAATCTTACTATTAGTTTAGTAAGTATCAATATACTCCCTCAATTTCTAAATAATTGATACATTTTAATTTTCATGGTCAACAAAATACGATTTAAAACATAGATATCTCTTATTCTATATACAGAAAAATTATAAGAAGTTGATATTTCAAAAATATATATTCGGATGAATCTAACAAGATCCTACATGATTATATTATTTCCTATCGTTTAATGAAATTTTTTTATCAAAGTTTTTAAAGTTCAAAACACAAAAATCAAAATATATCAATCATTTAAGAAAATCATTTAGGGGCGAAGGTAATATTAAATCTTGAACTACCACCTAACTCTAGTACTCCTTGTAATGAACCAAACCTTAGAAATAGGGAAGTTGAGGTTGTTCTTTCTTCTGCAAACAGGCCAACCTGCATCTTCCCTCCTTTGAAGGGAATTTGCTGCATTCATTTCCCTTGTCCACCCACATAATTAATACATACGGCTGCTCTATTGATAACTCACATTCCTTTTAAAATAATTGTCATATATATTTTCAAAACAAAAAAACAAAATTGATACTGTCTATTTAACGATCAAAATTATATATATATATATATATATTGACCGTCATAAATACGAACATATTTTATTCGAATCAAAATTGTCCTGTTAATATTATAGTAAACTCGAAATATGCATAAAACTAAAATTTATGAAAAATAAAATGGAACGATTACGTAAAAATCAATGAAGTGCCCTTTTCATAGTGTATAAATTCGAATCTCGCAGAATCTGTTGTGAAAGTGATTAATAAATAACTCAACTCCTCTAATCATTTAACGCATATACTATAATCGTTCGTTAAGGTTGCGATTCGACCGTATTTAGAAATGAATCAAGTAATAAAAACAAATATTCCGTATGAGCAGTAGGGTCGGGCAAACAATTCCGAATTCCAAACATTGAGTGGGGTCGAACTCCATCAGCATCCACAGATTAATTGTTCAATTATTTGCCACGTCTCCTTTCTGCTTCTCAATCTCATGCACTCGCTCAAATTAAACAACGTTATCAATGTACTCCATCATTAATTCATTACACGCATGCATCTCTTTAATTGTACGGAGTAAAAAAATCTAGTGTATTTAGCTCGAGATAATATTAATTGATGAAATAGTGTTAAATAAATAGAGTAAGTTATATTTTAAGTATCTGTAAGTATTTAGGCTGAGTAAATAGTTTTGATATTGATATAAAAGAAGTATAATATATAATCCCTCTTTTAGAAAATGTTAAATTTTATCGAATTAAAATAGTAAATGATAAATCTAATTTTACTGAGCATTTAAAACACATTTCATGATTTAATCTCCTCTTAAGATAGGATCTCTACGTTGAGGATACATAAACTTCTCTTTACTGCAGTATTAAATGACTTATCTATGGAGTGGCTTTAATATAAATGGAGAAATTCGTTAGTAAATTACTACTATGATTTTTATTAAAGAATAAATGTGATATAAATAGTTTATAGTAGTTTAGTTAGATATAATGGAGTCAAATAATTTGTTATATATGTATAGTATTGTATCATCATTTCTGGCAAATGTATCATCATTTTGTCGTATAATATCATAGGGAATTAGGGATAACGAATCCAATAAAAATTGTGGTCCTCTCAAAATCCTTGGAATGAGTTTGTTACAGTTACAGGCATATAGCTGATGTTTCTTTCTTAAAATATATACCTCTTTTGGACAATAGCCATTAAACTAAATGAGATCATGTAGTATCCACGAACTATTATTACCCAATTCAATTTGCAAATATATATAAAATCATTAATGTATATTCAAGTACTAATAACAGGCTCGAGTCTTGACAAATCCAATATGAAAATTTAACTTGATAAGAGCTCCTTATAAAATATTGAGCAATAACCTTTTGAAGTTCCAAATATGAACTCTAACTCACCCTAATTAAATCCGTCGAAATTGTATATGAGTCGAATATAAAGATAACCGTTTTCCAAATCAAAGACTAGAAAAGAAAATGCAGCCAATTCCTAAAAATGAAATCTAAGTCACCCTAATTATTTCAGTTTGTATGAGTAGAATATATATAGATGCACAACTTTTTGTTCTCGATTTTCGGACACAAGTCAAGTGGTAAAAAATTTGTATAAGTAACATCATGTCTTGTATTTTTTGCAGCGTGGGTTCGAGTTTTCTATGAAATAAAATTTGTTGTGAAAGAGATTAACGGACAACCTCAATTCTCCTTACCATCTAACATAAATCTAACGATTTACTTCTTTATAACTCCCCAATATAAAAATGACAGAATCATTAAAATTACGATTCAACCATTTTTAGATACAAAACTCTTTTAGAAGCTCAAAGATTGGGAAAGAAAATGCAGGCAATTCTTGAAAATGAGAAGAGTTTGGATGAGTTATTTCCCAAGGCATTTACTTTCTGACAGAGTCATACATATCCCAACAAGCTCAATACTCATTTCTTGACAACTCAATATGGTAACTCTGTCTCCATCTCATCCCTTCGACATGCAATGCAACAAATGGATCACCCTCATTGACAATTCCCTCAAATTACCAAAATACCCTCCCATCTCATCAATTAATAATTCTCCATATCACTATACTCTCATTCAACAAATCTCACCTCTTATTAAATACATTCAAATTTCATCTTCTAGCCAATTCCATAATCATTCAAATAACCACTCAAACAACCCCATCTTCAAGAATCTTTACATTTTTTTCTAGAACCCAAAACCACCATAATGGAAGCTCATCCACCTCTCCACAACCATACCACCACCAACACTACCGCAGCAGCACCACCTCCATGCAGGGGTCGATCATGTCCCTGGTGGCCATACGCAAGCTCACAAGACTTCACCTCCAATGCAGCCTTGATCCTCACCATACTTTTCTCTGCTTTATTCATTGCATTAGCACTGAATGCAGCCATACGCTTCTGCATTCGACGCAGAGCGACTACTTTAGAAGAGAATGATGTGGAAGCAGGGGAGGTTGAGGGGGTGAGGAAGGTGGTTTTCTCTCCAGGGATGAAGGTGGGGGAGAAGGAGACAACTGAATGTCCAATTTGTTTGTCGGAGTTTGTTGAGGGAGATGTTATAAGGGTCCTCGAAAAATGTAACCATGGATTTCATTACCAGTGTGTGCAGAAATGGCTGATTTCTCATTCCTCGTGCCCAACTTGTCGAGCCAATTGCAAATGATAGGCTTGTTGATCAATGACGGAATCAGAAATTTAATATAAAAATGGCTACGGAATAAGCAGTTTGCGAAACATATGGTCGATAATGAGTGACGGAATCAGAAATTTAATGTAAGGATGAGGAGGGGATTGATAAATAAATAAATAAATATCGAATTTATAATTCAGTAGTAGAAATTTATTTTTGAAAGATTGGGTACGATGGTCCTGTGGCCTATGTAGTTATCGCTCGGTATTTATTGGCTAGAAAGCGTTGTAGAAGACTATAGAGGTTTGAGAGAATTAGTTGCCTTTCAAGAATTATTAGTTTTTTTTTATATATAAATTAACGATGAAATGAATTTTGAATTTAAATTTTTTATTTATTGGAAATAGTCTTTTTCCACGAAGATATTCAATTAATTTAAGAATTACTAGTTTTCTTGATTCTCCTTGATAGAGGTTGTTGAGAATCTTCGCTTGATGAAGGTCGACTATAAACTTCCTACCATATTATGAACTCAATTATATTGTTAATATTATAGACTAGAAGGTCTGGGTTCGAAACTCACCTCATCGTTAATTTATAATAAAAATAATTATATTGTCAAAGCTACTTAATTTGGAAATTGAGGAAAGTAACAAACTGTTTTTCAGATTGAAGCAAGTTGCAATTTTGCATAAGGGCATCATATTCACGAGTGTTATATACTTGCCATCAACTTCGATGTTATATGTGATATGTTATTTTAATTTTCACTAATAAAGTAGATTCTTTCACGAATTATGGAAGATATCATGAAAAAAATTTAAAATATTCAAACTAAGGTCTTGACAATTACTTGTTTTGGATATAGTGTCAGTCGTTATTGTGGGATGTGCTTTGTTTAATTAGAGGATCAGAATTTGCCCATTTACCACTTCAAAACACAAAGTTTGCTCTCCATCCATTTCGAAGACATCAAGAAGAAACAATGACAAATGGTTATCTATGGAGGTACACAGGGTACATAGACTTACATAATACTCTCTTCGTCCCTAAATGATTAGTATATTTTAATTTTTATGGTCAAACTTTAAAACATTCGATCAAGAATTTTCATTAAACGATACTCTCTCCGTTTCGATATGTTTGATTATGTGGGGAAAAAGTATTTTATTAAGGAATGGTACAAGATTACTAATATGTCCTCAAATAAAGGTGTTGGAGTGTTACTTTATTTGAGACAAAAAGTACTTTATAAGGGCAAAAATGAGAAAATAGGCTTAAAAGTTCATTAGAAATGTAAACAATCAAACATTTTGAAACAAGACAAAATTTCTAAACAATCAAATATATTGAAATAGAGGGAGTAAAAAATAATATAGTCATGTGGATCTTGTAGGATTCGTCTCAATATATTTTTTAAATATCAACATTTTATTATCTTTTCGCATATAGAATAAGAAATATTTACATTTTAAATCGTGTTTTGTTTTCTATAAAATTCAAAATGTGTTAATCATTTAGGTGGAGGTACATAGTACAAATAATATATAGGTAAAGTGGTTAGAGCTTTAACTAATTTATGTGAGGTTTATAGTTCAAATTTAGGTATATTTGCTCAATAGATGTCATGTTCTTTTTTTTAATTTTAAAATAATGAAATGAATATTGAAATCTTCGATATGTTCATGGTGCCATCATGTCTCCAGACTCGAGGTACATGTGTCTAACTGATGGGGCTTGCTTGGACTGTCTGAGGGTACATGGTCCATTAATTAATGAGACGGACATGGTCAAGCTATTAACATGTGATAGTGGTCGTTTTATTGAGCTTCTAGCTTTCTATCATGGATATCTATCATTCAAATCTTAGTACTAACAAATTATCTTTTGGTAGTAATATTACAATACTTGTACAAGGTTCAAATGTGCTTATTAATTTGGTATTATGTAATACCCGGCCTAAAGTGGGCGATGTGATATGTTTAATATGATTTGATTGGTACTACTTATACTATTAAGATGCATTTTCTTTTCGGTAGCCCAACACATAAGAACTCTAAAGTTAAGCGTGCTTGACTTGCGGAAATTCTGGAATGGGTGACCCACTGGGAAATGTCCCGGTGAGCACGTGAGTGAGGACAAAACGTGCTGAAAAGACCCGTGGTGGTTTGTGAGGCCAGTCCATCAAATCAAATAACGTTCCGACCCGGTTAGAGGGGGGCGGGGCGTTACATATTAACTAAAACTTAACTATTTAATCAACGTATTTAATATTTTAAGTCTTATGACTATTGTTAATAGATTTGATTATGATACTTTTCCTTCAGTTAATACAAAGTTATCAAATACGGAGTACTTCATTAGTTAATATGCAAATATAACTCGAGTTACACTACATCAGTAATCAATTACATATTCTTTTTTTTCTTTTTGTAAATTAGCGATGAGTATATTACATATTCTAAGTTGGGTCCATATAGCTTATATGAGCCGACCATTAGCAGGATAAGCTACACCTTGGTCCGTTATTGATCGAATTGAATTACCAAGGCCTAACTAAACGAGCCTCGTGGTATGGATCGCTCATGTATACACTTGTGAGTTGTGAGTTGTGATACTAAGCCATCATCTTGCTTGACTAATGTTTAATCAATTAGAATATTTCCTACATCAATTCAATAAAAGGGGACATCAAAATGATATTTTGTCAAAAGTGATGGTAAAGATACCGAATTAGAGGCTAATTGAAAATGATGTACGAAAATGGTGGCTTTTGCTTTCGGCTTATTAAAGCGAAATCGTGATCATGGAATTAGTCTTTTCGTGCCCATTAGGTTACCTTAGTCTACCTCAAATTCCATCTTCTTGGTTATTGAAATAATCTATACATAGCTCGCAAGAATGATTAAGTTGGTAGAGTAAATAAGCTTGTAACCGCAAAGTCATGAGTTCGAGTTTACTTATCAACACTTTTTTAATTGAGTATATGTCATATAAGTCTTGTCTAGTATAGTTTACCTGACTGACGTAATTTATTTATATATATTATTATGTAACCTGAAGTCTACTCAGTGTACATACTACAAGTAATAGTTACAGGCCCTGTTATAAAAGCAAACTCATGTGTTTTTTACCAAAAGGTAAAAAAAGAAATTGTAATTGTTGATCATACGTTAAGTTTTCATAAACTATTATAATAATAATAATAATAATAATAATAATAATATTGTCTTTATTTGGCCGACAAACAAACTCTTAAATAAAATAATGAAATTATATAATAATTAAGCACTACGTACGGGACATACCTAAATAGAGACAACGTAACAAACAAGTCCGTTTTGTAAAATTGAATCGGATAAGTTAAGCTAAAGCCACAATCAAATTATAACCAAATAACGTACGCATGGATTTGGTAGAGATATATATCGACTTCAGATAAGGACCCCTGTGCTAACTTCATTTTCTTCAATTCTTAATTTGATATACAAATTGATTTTAAATATAGTTTGTTTGATAGAGACGAGATACGTGCATGAAATTGATGTTAATATCATATGATTCCTTGCTAGGTTGACAACAAAATAATGTGCAATGTACCAATCACCTCTAACTTGAGAGTAGGGGTGTTTAGATATATAGTGCAACTAGATCTTTTGTACACAAAGACTCTCGATTTCCTTGAGTTAATCGAATAGCCTAGTGGAAAAAGCTTTTGTCAGTGATCACAAGGTCCTAGGTTTGATACTCACCTCATCGCTAGTTTACAAAAAAAAGGCTCCCGATTTCCTAAGAACTTATCATAAATATTACATAATGACCTATTTATTCATTCATATTCAATCTATGAAACTAATACTCTTCAATCCCTTTTTATTAAAACTCTGGATTTTTCACGTGTTTACCAAGATATAATTAAAACATAAATATCTCCAATGCTGAATGCATGAAAGTTATATAAATTAAAGTTGATAATTCAAAAATATATATATTAAGTAAAACGAAATGACCAAATTGAAAGGAAACAAAGCACATGTTTTGGGAGAATTTATAATGCCAACAATGAATTTCTCAAGTGGCAATATTGAAAGTGCAAGACAATAGTCAAAGTAAGTAAATATGTAGGGGGTACCAAACAAGAAATTAAAAAAGTTAGAAAGAAATGTCCATCAAATAATTAATGAGACATATTTATGGCTGCTATTGCCTAACATAAGTACATATAATAACCCATCATACATTTTGGTTCTCCTTTTAATTTGGTGTGTGACGACTGTTTGTCCTTCAATAGTAAAATAGACTTATTGCAACATGATGTTGAAATTAATCACTATCGATCATGTTGGCGTACGTAGATTATAGTGCTGCTACACCTATTATCTATGTCAAACTTTACCTAATAAAATACTTGAAGATAGATATATAGCTCTTTGCTATTCATGATGGCATGGAGCTGGTTATGGGGTTGGGATGGAGGAGAGTGGAGATTGAGAGTGACACTAAAACATTGATGTCAACTATTATTGGTGAACTTTGGGCACCTTTGGCTATAGATGTTTTAATTATTGACATCGCTCACTTGGCGAACAACATGGAGGCCAAGTTTAGTTTTGTTGATCGGAGATCTAACAATGCTGCTCATTATATTGTATTGTTCATTGGGACCATACGGTGTGATCAGGGCTGGTCCTGATATTTTGGGGGTCCTGGGCAAAATTACGAAAGGAGGCCCCTTTATAAAATTTTTCATTAAGTTTTTGATATAAAATTATTAAACTTTTGTATTTTATTAAAAAAATTTAAAGTTATAAATATTGTGAAAACAAATAATTATAAGACTTTTAAACACTATAAACATATAAATGAATTGATCGAAGCTGCAATTGGACTTAACATGTTAATTTTATGGCAATATATACTACTCCATTAATGAAAATAGTAAATTACTCTTTATCTTAACTTCTTCAAAGTCATTCAATTAAGCTAAACTGTAACTCTGACAACTTTCAATATTCACATACATCACTTTATATTATAAAATATGTAATGTAAGTAAGATCAGAATCAATAAAATGGATAATTAAAAAGTAAAAAAGAAAAATCAAACAAAAAATTTATAAAAGTAACCTATATAAAAAAAATTGGGGCCCTCCCGATCCGGGGCCCTTGGCAAATGTCCACCTGGCGTAGCCCCAAGGTAGGGTGTTTGATTTGTTTAATATTTGTATGATGCTTGTGAATATTTTCAATTAAGAGTTCTGAGTTTAAGGTTTGACTTTTTCATAATCTGATTTAGGGTTTTTGATTTTGTCAAAATCAATTAAGGGTTTCGATTGCCCAAATTCGATTGCCTCCGTTGCTGCTGCCATTTGCCACTCGTTCATCCATCCCGATTGTTGGAAATTTCTTGATAATCTGTTAAATCTAAGATTTGTTTGATGAGTTGTTTTAAATATGAATCTCTTTGCAATTTTTTAGATCTAATTTTTTTAGTAAGTTGTTTATGATTTGAAAATCTCTTTTTACTTTTTTAGATTTGCAAGTTTTGAATTAAGTCGTTTATGGTTTGAAAATCTCTTGATAATATGTTAAGTCTGTGACTTTTGGTGAATGTGGCTTCTGAATATTTTTTAATGTATTTACAACCCCATTTTTTAGAATTAAATATTGTTAATATTCGAATTACAATGCAAATACGAATTCAAATACCATATATACAATTGAACCAAACATCGAATATAAATAAACATCGAACAAAAACGAATCAAATATGAATAAGCATCGAAAACGAATATGAAGAACAAATATTATTGATGTTTATTAAATATATTCGCTAATATCGAACAAACATTTGTAGCATACGAATTTGTATTCTAAATTAATACGAATCTCAACATAAATTCGATTCCGTTGTGACTTGTGAACCTAATACGAATAGCGACTCGTCGAATTCGTGATTGATTTTTGGTTTTGGTTCCAACTTTACTTATAATCGCATATTGTGGTGTTAGCTGTGACAAAACTTTGTTTTTGCCCCAAAATCATGTATTTCCGTCAAAACTAACGTTTAGTGCCTAAAATGCACCTTTTATACCAATACCTGGAACCATTTCCGCAGACCCAATATTAACTAGGACCAAACTACAACTGCACATATTTATTGGGACCATTTTGGTAATTTTCTCAAAATACATATTTCAATAATAAGGATTTGTGAATTTTGTTATTATTGTTCCAAATCATAAAGATTTCTCAATTTTGTTAATGCTCTAAATATAACCCTATATTTTTTGTTTTGTGTTAAAGATAAAAGGGAAATATTGCTGATTTGGTCCTATTAAATGGGTCATTGTTGTACTTTGGTCCTAGTATGTGATACACATGCACAAATGGTTCCTATAAGTAGCTAGCATGTGCGCATTTAGTCTCTAATTTAATACCTACGTTAGTTTGGGGGAGGGGTCGTTATAGCCTACCAACCATACTCAAACATAAGACAAAGAGCTAGCAATTGCTCTTATAACAATTTCTCATATAATTTGTAATAGTGGATGTTAGTTTGAACGTTACATAAATTAAATTAATATTTTTAATTATTTAAATTTTTTAATTTAATATTTAACATGTGTCCTAGAGACGAACAATATAAAAACCATCTCTTAGGACTTAGATCTTCCCAGCGAAGCTTCTTCGTATATCCTGTTGAAGGTCGCGCGGTGGGCAAAGCTAAAACACACACTTTTACCAATTCCGCACCCTTTGGAAGGGTGATGATGATGATATGCGCATCACATGCTATCATGCTCCCACATTAATTTTCATGTGTCTTCTTGGCACCATGCATACACATACATATATTTGTACCATGCACACATGCATAAAGGATATAGCAATGCATCAAGTAACTTATGTATTTCTAAATTATTTTATGAGTAGGACAAATTAGCCCTTCAAAATTGCTCACATGGTAGTTATATGTATTTTCAGAACTGTCGAATAGACAACATAAGCTAACCGATGATATTAATTATTATGACAAATTATAATGACAACTAACCAAATTAAAATGAATACTAGTACAAGCTAAGATATCTACATCATACTGGAGTTTTTAGCAAACATCAGTAGTTTTAATGGTTTTAGTCGTTCTAACTTTAAGCAAATATGTATGTTAACACATTCAATAAAATCAACCAACCGTTTTAATTTTTATAAACATTCAACGTATATATGTTATCAAATTAGAATTATTGAAGCTGGCGATGTTTTGGTTTGCTTCAAACCGTTCGAACAGAGAAAAGATACCGAACATAAGTGGTAATAGGTAAGAAAAAGTCCAAGAAAACGAGAAAAAATTCATCTATTATTTCAGTTTTAACATAAGCTGAACCGAAATATCCAAATCTAACAAGTATTTACTTATTCCACTTAACATATTTATATGTATAATGCTTTTTAAAATTTCACTTAATTTTGAAGCAATAAATAACAAATTTGTTGCTCTAAAAGTGAGTTATTTTGTCATTGGCGGATGTATTTCTATTTTCTTTTATGTCTTCTTGTGGTTCCATGTGGACTCTAATCACTTTGAAGTCATGTGCTTTAATCTTTAATATTGTTATGAAATCAACTGACCAAATCGAATTGATTAGGCATCAAAACAGACATCAACCGAACCAATTCAATCCGAAATATTTAATTTGTCACACAAAAAAACTCGAAAAAAACATATCAAACCGAACATAACACATCCCTACTTTACACATACCTAATTTACTCCTATAGAATGCATTTAATAGGGAAGATGTGTGGTTTATACTTAACAAATGGTGTTTATTAAACAAGTAATTTGGCCATAAACATGCCCACATTATTCCTACCTTTTCCACTTAAAGCATTCCTTTTATTTTTCTTTGTTCCCTTTGGCGTGATGTTTTTCTCTATAATAAAACAGTAGTGCGGAGTAGATATAGCTACTAGGTTGTGATTAAGTAACTAATTTTCTCCTTAATCAAATCATATTGTCATCCAATCAAGACGCAAGCCCTTGACTAGAAAGCTTCATAGTGGAACTAGCAAAATAATAAAATAATCTACAAATTTGAAGGAATCTTATTAAGACTATATATAGATCGATGAACAAAACTGGCAAAACTAATTTGGTTGAATTGATTACTTTTACTATTTATATAATAATATTGACTCAAATCTAAGTTGTATGTGTTAATATAAATCTGAGTAAAAACTTTGACCTTCATTTTCTTCTAAATAAACATATATTTTTAAGATTTTTAATGGAGTACTTTAGTGGATAACCTTACATAGATGATCTAACTATATATTTTTAATATTTGAAATAATTTATTGGGAAACCTTACTTGTATGATCTAACTAACATTTAAAACGAGTGTAGGTTCAAAATTGTTTTCATTTCATCTATTATTAAGGTAAGCAGTTGAGCAATTATTATCTGTTTTGGAATAAACGGAAGAACTTTAATATTTCACAATCCAAAGGACAAAATTTAAGTTAGCTTTATTTCAACATCAATTAATTACATAATTTTATTTCTCATACAGTATATAGATACATGCTAGTTGTAATGTTTACAAATTACTATTCCTTTCAATTCAAAAAAATTGTATCTCTTACATATATAAACAAATATTTGACCTTCAATTATTTATTTAATTATATTATTACAACATTTTAAAAATAATATTATAAATGTACTTTGAAAATATGAATCCAACTATATAAATTTTATATATATATTTTTTTTGATAGATAATTTTTAATGGTTAGTAATTAATTAGTAATTATGGTCAAAGACTCAAAGTTCAATTTCAAAAAGTCAAACGCCAATTATTTTGAATCATAGATTGTATAAAATTTTGAAATTATCCAGTTTATTTTAAATGAACGAAATACTGACTAATCAAAAGCGAGGGATAAAACATTAAATTCAATTATTATATTTTTTATAGGGTCTTTTTAGAATGTGTCTTAAGGGTATATTAACTGTTAAACATTAAATATTGAAACAAAATTCAGCATATATAAACATACAAGATAACATAATCTTACCATATCAAATTTGAATTGCAAACTAATTATCAATTATTTTATTATTATTGACTTCTTAACCAGTACTCTAAAATACATCCTAGAAAAATCCCTTTTTCATAAAAAATTACATAAATATACATTTTAAAATTGAGAGGAAGGATCATCTTTATTAATCTCTACTAAACTTTGTCATTAATTATTAGTTACATAAAAGTCTAACATGAGTAAATTTAGTGGTTTAGTTGTATGAACTCAACCACTCCAATTAAAGTTTAGGCAGAAATAAACAAAAGTACTATAAAAGGGAATCCAACACTGATGTTGATCTCTCTCTCTGCCTCCTTTGCTTAATTTGTTCCTCTTTATTCACATTTATTCACATCACCTTTTTTTCTTTCGTCTCCATGTGACTTTCTCTCTCTATATCTATACACCTCAAACTATTATTGTAACACAAATTTATCACAGATTAATCATAATTGTAAATAAATTCTTTTGATATATTTTCATTTAATGATTATTCAAACATTGAGTTAAACTTAGTAGTTAAGTCTCTGTTCAATAATAATTAAAAATATATCTTATACTAAATTATAAAAAAGAATGATTTTGTAGTATAAAATTATTTGTTGGTGCTATTTTTATATGTTGGCTCACATATAAATGCCATATGAGAAGATCTCAGTGCCCTTTTCATCTGTTGTTCACACTGCCTCTTAGTATACTTTATCATATACTGTAGTATGTGTGTATATATATACATCTAGATATTTGATCAGTCTTGAGAAATGAGCAAAGAACAAAATGATTATTAGGCTGAGTAGAAAATGATGAAGAAGGAGTTCTTCATCTTGTGTAATAGTGTACACTTGTTGTATGCTTTTTGCATTATTAGCTTCTGGATTCTCCCAGCTTACTGCTATCACACAAATGATCCTTTTGGTTCCATTTTAGGTTGGTTTCTTGATCTCCACTCCAAATTTATTTGTTTCAGTGGTTTTTAGTTCTTGATAAGAAAATGATGAAAAGATTGCTCCTTGATTAGATTGTGATGAAAATTGTTGTTCTTTATTTAGATATGGGTAATGTGATGATTTTTGGACTAATGGGTACTTCAGTTTGCTGTTTTGATGCGAAAAATGTAATCTTGAAATGGACTGTGCTATTTTTGGCAAGTTGGCATTTGTATATTGAGTGTAATCAGATTGTATGGTTTTTCTTAAAATAGAAAGGATTTTGTTTTTTGTTGTGAATTGGTCAATAAGGCAAGTTTTTTAATCCACATCTCAAGAGTTATTATATATTTTTAATTTTCTCAACAGAATGTAAGATAAAGCATTGAACTTTACACAATTGTTTGATAAACTGTGTTAGTTTTACCATACCATTGTTTTCTGTTCTCTGGTGTATGTCATTTTGGTCTTTATGTTCTTCTGATGAATGGAATCAAGTAATGGGCAATTTGTACCAACATTTGATCTTCTTCTTCTTACACTGAAACCTTGCAGGGCAACATGATTTGGTAGGATCATGGAAGGATACGGTCCAAAGTGCGACTGCAGAAGCACCAGGACCATACAATGGTGGGGCAACTAGCACACTTGTTCTGGCAGAGGATAGGACCAAGAGGCCAGATATTCTTTCTGGCTTTCACAAATACAGAGGTGGATGGGATATTGCCAATAAGCATTACTTTGCTGTAAGTCTTTATCCTGTACAGATTTGTGGGTGCAATTTGTATTTTGATATTCCGTTCCACTGCTGCACTAAGATTATTGTACATTATGATCTCTTGTTGCTAGATATATACTAGCTGAACTAGAGAATCCAATCCCAAAAAGTTATAAATTTGGCTTCTCGTATGAATTTCCATTTTACAATTAGAAAATAGTCCAAGCAGGAGACTCTTAATTGTCCAATTTTGCCACATCTGGTTAGATATAGGAAAATTTTCAGCAAGTATAACATTTTGAGCAATGAAGTAGTGGTGGTGACATCAGGTTCGTCCTAAATTCAGGAAATATCATTTGCTACGATATAGATCATAGCATTGCAACCTTAGTTGAACATGCTTTATTAAGTCACTTAATTGAGTTAATTTCACATGTTCATCTATATTTTGTTTCAAAAAAAATAATGTTGATTGTTTTTGGTAAGTAATTGAATAATGTTCTACTTGTTGCATCTGCAGTCTGTTGGATTTACAGGTGCTTTTGGTTTTATCTTAGCTGCGGTTTGGCTTCTTTCTTTTGGTTCTGCTTTTATAGTGTACCACTGCTGTGGCTGGAAAATAAACATCAAAGACCAGGAATCACATTATTCTCTGAGGATCTGTCTCATACTGCTTATTTTCTTCACATGCCTTGCAGCGTAATGACCTAAATTTTACATTTATATTTCATCTGTGTTACTGCTAATGTTGTCTATCAGTCTATGTCTTTCTTCATTTTTGTTAGTTTTGTGCTATCCATGTCTGACTTGATGTTTTTAACTCGGTTGAGTTTAGTGGTATCCATGTCTGACTTGTTGTTTCATCGTGTTTGATCAGCTGTTAGCTGCAATTCTGCAGCGCCGCTGTTTTCTCCATTTTCCTTGTCCCAATGCATTTTTAACAAAATCGTGTTACTACGTGTTACATTTATTTTTATTACATTATTAGTATTCTCATTTCATTCTAAATGTACTAATTACATATATTAAAAATGTCAGGTATAAATCTTATTTAATAATATAACTGCACCAACTATTTATCGTAAAATAAATGAAATCTACATTAAGAATATGTAGTATCTTTTGATGGTGTAGAGAATTTTTGCTTAACTCAACTAAGGAGGTAACATGACGAAGCATTAAAGCTTTCTTTCATATTAATTAGAATTGACTTGCGTGCTCCACTGCTTATGTATCGTAATATTGATGTAATGCTAAGGGTGACTGTTCTCACTACTCACTAGTCAAACCCTTATAATTCTTAATTTTGCCAGGACTGGGTGTATTGTTCTTTCTGTGGGACAGGATGAATTTCATGGTGAAGCAGTTGATACCTTGAATTATGTTGTCAACCAGTCTGACTACACAGTACAGATGCTCCGGAATGTGACAGAGTATATGTCACTTGCCAAAGATGTCAAAGTAGCTCAATTTTTTCTTCCGCCAGACACCAGTGCCGATATTGACCGATTAAACACGGATTTAAATTCTGCTGCAGATACTGTTCAAGAAAAAACATACGACAACTCACGCAAAATACGAAGAGTATTTAATACTGTGTATGTTGAATTACCTCTATGTTCGTCTGTGTAACTTGTTCTAGGTCTTGGATACTTTTATATTTATAGCTTTTGATTTCTGTAGGCGATCAGCATTAATCGTTGTTGCAACAGTGATGCTCCTAGTTTCGCTTCTGGGCCTTGGTATGCATTATTTAATACTTATATGAAGCTGGCTTAGGCTACACTCTTCCCTATTACTAATCACCATTGTATTTTTTGTTGCAGTCTTGTCAATCTTTGGCCACCAACATGCAATTTACATGTAAGTTTGTCTTTCAACTTGTGGTATTGACCTCTCAGATACAACCTTTCCATGTGCGGGAGAAGACAAAATGAATCACTGTTTTGTTCTCTTGTTACGACCACAAAAGTTTTCTACTTATCTTTATTCTTCAATATGTGATGCCGATGCAGATTCATCATTAGTGGATGGTTACTTGTCGCAGTTACCTTCATTCTTTGTGGTGTTTTTGTCATCCTCAACAAGTAAGGTTCTTGTATATGTGAGCAGAAGTGTTTCTTTTTAAGTTTTTATGCTAGGTAGTGGAGTGCATGTGCAATCTGATACAGCCCGGTTAAATAGTCATATATTATATACCTATTTTAAGGAGTGGAGTTTGTCTGAACAATCATCAATTTATATGAAAAGATTGATAAATCTGAAACTCAAAGCAATTGCTTATAATGTTGTATTCAGTGCAATTGGTGATACCTGCGTTGCTATGGGAGAGTGGGTAGATAATCCCCAGGCAGAGACAGCTCTAAGCAACATTCTTCCATGTGTGGACGAGAGAACAACAAACCGAACGTTGTATAAGAGTAAGGAAGTCATCAATGGCATTGTAACTATTGCCAACGGATTTATATACACTTTTGCCAATTTGAATCCCTCTCCTCGGTCTATGCCAACTTACTACAACCAGTCCGGGCCAATGTTGCCTACACTTTGTTATCCTTATAACTCTCAGATGCAAAATCAGCTGTGCTCAGATCAAGATGTGACAATTGCTAATGCATCTAGGGTAATGACATCTGTTATTGAAATGAATCTCCACTATGTGTTTCTTAGATCGAAATACTCTTTCCATTCATGTAATGATCTGTTAACAAACAAAAAAATTTCCTTCAGGTCTGGCAGAACTATACTTGCACAGTTTCAGCTTCTGGGTTGTGCACCAGTGTTGGGAGGTTGACTCCAGATATGTATGATCAGTTGGCTGCTGCGGTCAACGTTAGCTATGCCCTTGAGCATTATGCACCCCCTTTACTAAGTCTCCAAAACTGTGATTTTGTTCGAGATGCTTTCCGAAACATTACTTCAAAACATTGTCCCCCTTTGAAGCACCATCTACGGACAGTGAATGCTGGACTGGTCCTCATCTCTGTTGGAGTTATGCTCAGCCTAGCCCTGTGGATGTTCTATGCCAACCGCCCCCAAAGGGAGGAAGTGTTTGCTATGATTAGTTCAAGGATAAAAGGAAGTTGCAAAGGAAAACCATGCAGTACTGGTGACCATTCGTCAAAGGGTACAACTCCAATGAATGAAGTTTAGTTACATTGTCTTAATAGATAAGATAAGATATATATATATATATATATAGTTAGCCGAGCTGAGGATGGGGCGAAGCACCATTCTTTGAGTTCCGGGCTTCAGCATTTGTTGTAGATCTATAGGCGCCTTTTCATGTTTGTTGTTAATGAATGTTACCTATGTGTTTATCAAGCTGATTTGATTAAATGCAATTTTCCGCAAGTGATGTGCAGAAAATTTACTGCTGAGCCTAGTGGCTCCTCGTGAAAAAGATGAGTAGTGCAACATTACATTTAGAAAGATTGGAAAAGCCTTCCTTAAGGTAAAAACTTAACAGTTGGGAGTTGCACGTTCAAGTCAAGCCCGTGGCAATGAGTTACACTTTCCTTGTGAGTTTCTCGCTATCCTCATTGAATGCGATAGCCCTTGCTCCATCAGCTTGAGTTATTTCGTTGTCCCTTGCTACTCGCCATCTGATTTGACTCGCTCCTCCATTTTTATGATGACCTAGGTCATAGACCTTGGCACTTGCTCCATCTTGATGAGCTTCACTAGCTACCCCCCAAAAGAAAAACGAACAGAAAAAACAAAATCGTTCCTCCATCACTTGTTAATGTACGTGGACTCTTATCCTATCCATCGTATGTATGTGCTGGGTTTTGGGCATTGTATTTTAAGTGACTCTCTTTGTTAAAATATTTGTTTTTCAGCGAACATTTTTGTGTCGAGGATAAATCTAGACTGGGCTATGTAAACGAGAAAAACTCGTCGATAAGTTAACAATTCCAGCTTCAGATGGAAAACAGGATTAAACGGATGTAAAAGCAGTAAACCATCACAAATTGCAAGACAATACAAGAACTCTGAACTGTTTGTTGTATAGCTAGGTACATCAGAACGATCATACATAGAGCAACTTACAAGTAGAATGTACAAAAGCTTTCCATATGAAACATTATTCAGCTTCTGAATATCTGAACATGGAAAGAGAAAATATGAAGGCACTCATATTCATCTGTTGCCTGCATTCATCCGTGTTATCATTTACAGCTGAGACATGATTATATTGCCACATAAGTTATATATCGCCCACGTTCATCGCTATTCATCACACATCTACCATATATAATTTGTTGAATGATAAATTGATATAAATAAACAAGGAGCTTCCTGGAAAACATAGCTATGAGTGCTATTATACTTGCGCTAACACAGAACCACTTGATTGGACATTAGCAAGACCAGACTGGTTAGGTTCTATCAGAGAGCCAGTTTCTTCATCAGGCGGGGATATAGATAAAGTAGCCTGCAAATTCAAGGGGAATAATATTGGAGAACTTAGGATTCCATTAGACACAGAGCCAGTCATATGCAAAGCAAGAAATTCAGTTTCCCTTAAAATTGATTTCTAACCTGTTGTTGTCGACGACGCAGGAGACTAGTTACTGCTTTTAGTATCATGAAGATTGGCAAAATAATCCCAGATATTCGAAGAAGTAATAACTGAAACATACAAAAACATTATGATGAATTTCAGAAATCTATGCATGTTATAAACAGCCTTTATTTCAAGTGAGCTGGTACTTCACCATTAAGAATGGGAAGGAATAGTGTCCTGCACGATTAACAATGACAGGCAGGCTGTGCCGCAAGACGAGAAGAACCATGAACTGCAAAATATATAATGAAAAAATTATCAGGACGTCATTTAGGAATTACTGACGAGTAATCTGTTGAACATATATCGGATGAGTTTTTTTTTTCTTTTTCCTTCTAATAAATGATAAATATACAAAGTTGTCTTAAAAGGTGAGGACTTTGTTGTTTATTAAGTATCAGCTAAGAAGACCGAGTCATTCCTCTTTTTGATGATACAGTTTTAGATTCAAAGAAAGATAGTATTGTTTGCACTTACCTTTCATTATAACAAACTCTTTTATCTTAGCATAATCCCTGATATCTGACTATAACACAGATCTTCTAAAGTAGTAACTGGGAACCCGACCTAGAAAAACTGACCCTGAAAGAGCGAATCTTTTTCTTTATGGTTTTATGGAGGGCAATATATCATGTATCTATTTGCAATATCCCTATCGAAAGGACATCTAAAGAAAATTATTTATCAACACTAATTAGACTCTTGTAACAACACAGGCGAGCAAAAACATTCAAGATGATGCAGGGAGAGAGGCTTTACAATTATGGCGACAGTACGACAGCAAACCACACTTCTTGATGTAGAAACTGCATTTTCATCATATTCATGACTGTAATTACGATCAGTAGAAAGCATTGATATGAGACGAGGATTGTTCAAGTCCCTTCTTACGATTCCCCAATTACCCCTGGTGAGAACATCGTAAGTTCATTATCAAGCACTGAGTATCACTAGAAATATCAATCCGAAAGTTAATTGATCATTTGTTCCTTATATATTACAGTACTATTTTCCAGCGTCTCTCGACAAAATTGACTTCAATAGATGCTGTAATTTGTATAGGGTTTCTATAAAGATGGAGCCACGAAAACTATGGTCAGATGGATTAACTCCAACATATAGTTTGAACCGTTGAATTTTCCAGTGCAGAAAATAACAGACTTATAAGTTTTCTCCCCTTGGTATTGGGCACTTTTTTACTTGTTTTTTTTCAAATTTAAGAACTGTTTTCACAAGTCTCAAAGAACAAAAAATTCATAATCGTGGTTCAATTTTGTTATTTAGTATAGAAAATGGAAATAGGAAATTGCATAGTAATATTAAGATCACAAAAGTATACCTCAGATTCACAGGGATACCTCCCAATCGGAATATCGGGGGTGGTGCCGTATAGCCAGGTCTAAATTGCTGTAGGGACAAGCACACTGTTGTAAGTAAAATAGCTAAGAAGGGGGATATGCCTTAATCAACTTGACGGCAATAGACACAAAGAGATGAAAGAAAAGCAACCTGGTGGCAGATTTCACAAACTGTGTCGCCCTTCTCATTACACCACTTCTGGACACATCTTCTATGAGCATACTGCACTCAATAAAGAAACACGCACATAAGAATTCTAGATACCCAAAGTTGATATAAGTGAAGAAGATTAGACCAGAACACCGGAACATGTTATAACAACAGTCATTTAGTACACAGAGAAAAAATAACATATATCATTCAGCTTATACGATATCACATGTAATCAAGCATTCCGAATAGCATATAAAACAGAAAGAATGCATAAAGGTCCCTTTGTAATTTTATCTCTTATTTTTTAAGTTACGATGGATTTATAAACACTAGAACTTGTATTAGAAACATAAAACTTAAGATGAGAAAAGAAGCTACACTAAACGACATCTTGTATCTAGTAAAAAGGGAAGAACTATAAATATCAGAAGCTTACAGGTCTATTAACTATTAAGTGAGGAAACTTCAAGAAGGCATTTACCAACAAATATCAGCAAATTGACATTTCATATAACACCAACCTTTAAGCTGCCACAACATGAGCAAGGAGTCTCCATATTTGAGTCGAAATCCTCATCCTGACATATTCTGCACTCCGCCATTTTCCTTGGAGATGATATAGCCTCAGAACTACAAGTGGTCATTGCATCATTAGCTGGCGTTGCCAACTCTTTTAATAAATTTCTGCTTTCAATTGCTGCTTCCAAGGTTGATTCAGTTATCAACCGATCTACCAACAAAACAAAATGATCTCCCATATCTGGACTTTAATCTACAGAAATCACGGTGTTGAGCGGACACTAAGTTTCAACAATCTTAAACGTGTAACCAACCTTCAATAAGCTCCTGAAAACAAAACATAAATTGAAAATGGACCATAAATTCGGAGAAACATAACCAATAACTAAACAGCATTACTTGACAGCGAAAACTGCAATGTTGAAACATATATATCAACACATCAAAGAATTCGACATGCTTGTATCTTTTGCCATATTAAAGTTATTATTTCAGGTGACAAAGGCTACTTTGGGATGCAATCAGGAGGATAATAGAATGACTATCTTCGTTGTAAGGGTAAGGAAAAGGTGAAGCCAACCATCCAACTTTTATGTCAATAGAAGAAGAAGTATCATATGTTAAGGATTCATGGTTCACCTACTCAATAACCCCCCCCCCCCCCCCCCCCCTCCCAACAAAAATAAACCAGGAATATGAAGGAAAAAATAGAAATGCTACAACAATAGCATATCAATCTTGAACAAATGATGCTAATATCACATGAGTACCCCCAAAACATTTAACACGTTTTTCAATTGAATTAGGGACCATTTATGGGAATCATACAAGTCCAAAGCACTCCAACACTGCAACACATACACCCAAACATGGATACACCACACGATCCACAAACAAAAACACCCAAAATGAGGAGGGGGGGGGGGGGTTGAAGAGAAAGAAACCGAACTCCTTCTGCATAGCCTGCCTAGTAAGTAGTAACCTAAGAACAACAGTAGCTAACCCAAGGTTCAATTTTTTCATCCCCTAACTGAACTGAAAAACATAACAATACCAACTACAAAATCCATCAAAAGTTAAATTAAAAGATTGATTTTTTCTCAAAATGAGACATACCCAGATGACAAAAAGTAATCATGGATGCAAAAAAGAACAAACTGGATGCAAGTAGTAAATTTTATTTCAAAAACATTAAAAAGGAATTCTTTATCACAAAAAGAGACATACCCAAATGACAAATAGTACTCCTTTTGATACAACACATACAAAAAATAGATACAAAAAGTGTTAAATTATAAAAAGATTTATTCTTTTTCTCAAAATTAAACATACCAAGTAACCAAGATGACAAAAAGTGTCTTTTTGATGCAACAGAGAGAAAGATTAATGCAAAAAAGTTGGGGAAATTTAAGTAAGAATATTGAGAAAGTAGAGGAATTCAAGAAAAGAGAGACTTACAAGAATGGGATCAGAATATCTTGAAGCTAAGACAAAACTCCTCCTAGCTTTGCTCTCTGTGTATAATTTTGCTGTGTTACAATGAAGAAAGAGATGGAGTGCAATCATAATCATCATTCAAATTCAAGTTTATACATTTGTGATTCATTCATTTATTAATTCATTTATTCAAAAATGTTGAAATGTGGATTCAGTACCATTGTGTATTTAAAGGATTTGTTTTTTGTTGGTATACTAATCGGCCAATTTATTTTATTTGATGTCTTAAATTTTTAGTTTTGAACTTTAGTACTCCTTCATCTTCATAATAGATAATTTTTTAGCTAAAAAAAATATTTTATTAAAGATTAGAAAAATTTATTGTTATACCCTACCTAAAACTCTCAAAATAAAAAAATTTCTCTAAAATAACGATCAAAAAACAGAATTATGACTACAAAAGTATATTGAATTCCATAAATCAATTATTATATATAAAAAAAAAATTTAAACAATCAACTATTTTGAATTGGAGGGATATTATTAATTACTATTTTGATTTTACTAAATATCAAGTTATAATTGTATTGTCAAATAGTATTATAGCAATATCTTTTTGTGACACTTTATAATATAATTAAAAACTAAATTTACATGCTAATTAAAATAGATCGAATATCTACACTATATTTAATTGGGGAAGGGGGGAATTAGTTATTTTTCCTTGAAGCCCCATGATCTCTAATATCCAATCATTAATCAACACTTGTTTTATTTAAAAATAACCACTATTTTTATAATTAACTTCCCATCGTTTATATCTAACTAAATTTGATTATTTCATTTATTTTATTTCCTATCATCTAATTCTTTTCTAGAATAATTAGAATCAAGGTCTCTAATAAATTTATACTAAATTTAGTCAAAATGAATTATTTAAAAAATATACTACTAAGAAGTTTTTTTTTATTAACATACTATATAAAAAATTAACTTGGCGCCATATTTTTTCGCACAGGTAATACTGTGCAATGACGGCTAGTTAAGGTAAATGACAAAATGATACATGGAGTACCATAGTGATGAACGGAATTTTGGTACGTGTCAAACATGGAGTAGTTTATTGGTGTCGATACCTCCAAGGTTGCATGCACTACGTATCTACCGACTTCGGTCAAACCACATAGGAGTATTTCAAAAATTGCTCGATCTTTTATGTTTCATAATTTTAATAAAAAGTTGATAATGGTTAAAATAATTTTATTTAATACTCATTTGAGTATAATTTAGTCTACATACGCATAAGATTTTTCTTTCGAAATAGCCTTTTTGTTCATATTATAATTTAAATAATACATTTATATGCAAAAAGCAAATATAAAATGATTGTTGTATAATATGATATTACAATAAATCTAAAATAAACAACATAGTTGTTGGACCACTTCATTATTAAAAATATAAGAAATTAAATTTAAAAGTCTAATTCAATATGTTTATATATATGTTACTACTTTCTATAGTGGATAAAACATATGGTTATTAGTTATATTTTTATCTAACATAGAAAATGCACAAGTTTCATATTTATATAGTGTATGTGGATAGCTTAGATGAGTTTAATTATCAAATAATTTTGGATTTTTACTATATACTATATATAGTATGAACCTCGAATTATTAGTGCATTCGCTGAAAGTTTTGTTTAGCATGAATAATGTAATTAATGGGTAAAATATATGTAAAATTTATGTAATTAATGGTTGAATAAATTAGGAGGAGTGGGCGAAGCCGTCTCTCTCGATCCCTTCGTCCCCTTACACTACTTACATTTTTTTTGTTATAAAAACATTTGGATAAAAATCATAACATTGTCATTATGATGTCCAATCATTAAAGATATTGGAAACTTAATTAGTGATAGATGTCTAGATGTCTTGATTGGATTAAATTAATTAAATTAATAGAATTAGCTTATATAGTTATCAAAGATGTATTTCTTTTGTTAGCTTATTATTACAATTTATGTACTTTAATTCGTGAATGTTAAAAACTCCGAAGTGTATGTATAATGAATACTATTATACTACAATTAATAACTTCGGTATATTGTACACTTCTAAATTCACGAATTAAACAATCAAAAAATGAGTACGAATTGGTTATGCAATCATTATTACAACTTTTGCCCAATTATACGAATTGATGAGATTAAACCATTTTCCAAAATTTTGACGGACACAACTTGAAGAAGATTAGTAGTATAAGCAAAAGCAACGTGTCATGTGAAGCATTTCTTAATTGTTGAGCTAACTTAATTATCTACTTCGTTTAATAAATCCGCAAAGTATAAGAGTATAAATAGGTGAGGCTAGTGAGCTAATTATTGCCTAATTTGACAACGGAAAAAAGTCAAATAATAAATTATAGTACAACATAATCCAACCAATAATGTTACTTAATCATCAAGTTAATCTTTGGTAATAATATGTGCATGGTCCTTGTGCTAGCAACTAGCCAAATAGAACTAGCAACAATATGATGACACATTAAATTTCATTAATTTTTTCATGATAGTTTCATGAAGAGTGGGAATATGTATGATGAATGTAGACACATGCAAATATGTCATAATGATTTAAAGGCACTCATAATATATATTCCCTTTCACTAAAAAATAAATATTTGTGATTAGTTGGCTAACTTTTTTTAAGGACTTGGCATGCACTAATTGAGTAGTAGTTTACCTTGAATATTTTCTTATTTGACATCACAATAACTTTAATAATCATTATTAATCATTAGTTAAGTTGTTGTACCACCCCTAAACCAATAATATATTATAGTATTCTAATATTCTTGTTATAATTTCTTCATGCACAAAGTCGTATAACTTGTATTCTATGATTGAGGAGTTGTTATGTTGTGATAATATGTTGTTAACACTTAACTCAACGTCTTATTTGTCATAATTAGTCCTGTTACTGGGCCGGGTAAACCGGGATCCACCCGAGATCCGGACCGGCTGGACCCGGCCCGAGTATCCACCCGCATCCTTAACGATCCGGGAATGGGTCTCATTTTGGGACCGCGGAGCCGAAAGACCCGGACCGTTAACCCGATAAGAGACCCGATTAAAAAGGCCTATATAAACATGAGAACAGAAGCCTAGTTCTTCTCACTTCATTTTGTGCCTCTCTCTCGAAAACCCTTTCTCTGCCTCTCAAATCTCATCTCATCTCTCAACTCTGAATACTTACTGAATACTTTTTTATCCTGTTTCATATTAACGGGAGAACCGATAACCCACCCGGTTTTCTGGCGGATCGGGAACGGCTCTAAATTTAGGACCGACTTCTTATGGGTCCTGTCCCGGTTCACCCGATAGTGTTAACGGGTGGGACATGGAACCCTTGGGAACCGGCCCGGACCGACCCGATAACAAGACTAGTCATAATTAGTGCAATGTCTTTGTAGTAGATATAAGTTGTGATAGATCATGGGAAATAATGAGAGTCAATTAGTATATATATCAAGTGTTAATTAATTATAATAGTTGAATATTATAATGCATCTTTTCATAATTTGATCAACACCATTGTTGTCATTAATCTCTTAACCTTTGCTACTAAGAGTATAACAGAATATTTATAATATAAAGACTAAAATACAAGTTTATCATATCTCATTATTAGGATCACTTTTACAATTTTGAGATTAATAAATTGGGATTTTTTCCCCAAAATATTGTCACATTTTATGTTATAAAGTATATATATACTTGTAATATTTTATTTGTGGAGTATTAACCAGTGAAGATATTATTAAAATGCGATAATTCTTAAAATGCACAACATTTACTACCAAAACATATATACCATTATTATTAGATCAAACATTAGTACATTTATTTGTACGTATATGTACCATTTCTTTTAGTGATCATTAATATTTATATTGGTAAATTTGTTTTCCAAAATGTTATCGCATTCGATTTTCAAAGATGAAATTCATCAAAAAGTACTTCTTGTATTTATATTGGAATAATAGTACTATTAATAACATTCAATTTAATTATCCCATTCGATTTTCAAAGATGAAATTCATCAAAAAGTATCTTTTATCTTTATTGATGTAAAAATAATTAAATAATATCACTTATTCTTTTAAAAATTAAGTTATATATATTTTTTCATAATATTATTGAAATAATTAATCATAATTTTATAGAGTAAATAGAATAACGCATTTACGAATATATTATCCACGATAAAACTCCTACCAACCGGGTCCTTATCAGTACAATCGGGTTGGATATTTGGTCGATAGTTTGAAGTATTGCTTCCGATCAAGTTTGGGTTTTAGAAACAAACTTGCGCAGGGTCTACTACCCCCCCCCCCCCCCCCCTCCCTCTCTCTCTCTCTCTCTCTCTCTCTCTGGAATCTCGATTGTTGTTGAATCTGCAAGAATGAGCTGGGACACACTCCCTCCAGAAGAAGAAGGTTTCTTCAGTGAAGTGTACCGTGCAACAGATGAGCTCTACAATGTGCGGGACACATTCTACCCCCTAAACCCTGTCGATAAAGTCCACAAAATTCGCCACCTCTCCTCCGTCGCTCTCACTCTCCTCGATTCCATCCCCGCCGGTAACTTTATTTTTACCCTAAATTATGTATATCCTCTTATTCGAAACTATTAATTGTTATGATAGTGTTATTCATACAAGATTATGTATACGGTGTTATTGGAGATTATTACAACTGCCCATTTGGTTTTTTTACTCTTAACTAGTTAATACAACTACCTGTGTCCCAAAAAAATTGTACATGATGTTATGGAGTTGAGTTTGAGCAGGTAACTCGACTGCGTAGACACTTCTTTTATTGAGTTTAACCAATTGTTATAACCTATGTGCCAAAAAGATTGTCCAGTTTGATTTTCTATTATCAAGAATTCAAGATTAGTAAGTTCTCTTGGTTTAGTTGACACTCAAAAATGTGTTTGAGCAATTTTACCTCTACCAATTTGTCTCGAAAGTTAATATTAACATTAGTTATGGCGGTTTGACCAAGTGGGACACTTTTTTGAAATGTGCGATCTAATGAGACATTGAAACATGGGTGATCGATGACATGTTGGGAGACATGTGGGATTGGACGCTTCCTTAACCCATCTACCGATTGATACAACATATGTTCCAAAAAGATTGTATAGTTTGGTTTTTGGTGGTCAAGATCAATAAGCTCTGTAGCTTTAGTCTACACTCACCTGAATTAAAATTATCATGTCAATATTAAAATATGTATTCTATGATTGTAAGTTGTTGAAAATGCCCATTTGTTTGTTTTCCTATTGTCAACCCACTTAGCGGGATAAAGAGGCTTGGTTCAATTCCATACACCCCCAAAATTGCATTTTGTTGGATAGTATATTCTATATGATTTTGCAGAAAATAGAAATGCAGATATTAATACTAACTATTATGATAAAAAGACTGTCCAGTATAAGTTCTTTTTTGCTGGATACTTGGTAGTGTAATGTACTGTGAATGGATGAGACATTTTGAATTATTGTTCTTTTTAAAATCTTGTAGAGAATAGAAGATTACCAATGCAGCGAGCTACATACGAGTATTTGAGAGGAAAGATACTTGATGCTTCACCAGTGTACAACAAGGAAGCAGAGGACCATCTCACTAAAGCTGTGGGTGGAACTCATTAAATGATGAAATTGCTACTTTCAATTTCTATATATGCATATTACATGTATTTGTTAATGTAATTGTTATACTAATTTACAAGTAATTGTTTAGGTTAAGTTGAATCCATCACTAGCAGATGCATGGTTAAGCTTAGGAAATTGCATATGGAAAAATGGGAAAGTGGACACTGCGATGAATTGCTTAAGGCTGGCATTAAAAAAGGTCATATGACTTTGCCTCTTTATTTAGTTTGTAAGTTGCTATACTTAGTAATTGTCCTTTACTCATTATGTGTTTTATGTCATTATCCAGGGTCCACATAAGAAGATACTGTGTTTGTTGTCCATGCTTGAGAGAAAAGTTGCACGAGGTAAAGGTTTATGTTTCATTTTTTATTGTATATTGAGTGATCTTAAGAAGAAAGATAGAGTGAAAGAATCATTTCCCATAATTCAATAAAAGGACATCAACATTATATCATCCACCATTCATGATCGTGAAAGTTCACTTGTATATTGAGCTTGCTTACTATTTTGATTAGTTACTTTCAATTATTCCATTTGGTCCTGTAATCCTGTCCAACGGAAAGTGTTGAACACCAGATAAGGAAACACTACTATGGGAGAGCAGTGGTACTTGTTGTAAGAGTGTACGACTTGGTCGTTGTCTGACGTTAAAGAGTAGAGTGGGTCATCAGAGTGTTAGCCTAAGGTTTGAAAGTATAAAATTTTCATCTGTTCTGTTTTCACACCTATTACCCTAGGGTAGGAGCTTTTTCATTGATGTGCTTATTGTGTTCCTGCTAAATTTTATCATTCTTCTCCTTATGAGCATGCATTCAGGGTTTGAAGAATATGATTTGGACTTGGAAGTTTAGAGTATAGCAGCTTGCTTTTGGTCTGATCATTTTGCTCTTTTCTCTTAATTGCTTGTCCTTTTTCCAGATGATGAATCAATTGAATATGGTGAAGAAAGCATCAAGCATGCAAGAGAAGCTTTATCCCTAGATGTGAAAGATGGCTACTCTTGGTGTAAGGCTCTCGTATATCTTGTTTAACAAATATATTAGTTGATGGATCTCTTTGGACATGTTATTTCATAAATGTAAATGTGATACTCTCTTTAACTTCGGCTCTGGAAGATGCTTATTTAATTGCCAACAAGTTGATTTTATTTCCCACCTCATTTTGGCTGTCCTAATTTACTTATTTAATAAACGACCTAATTTTGGATTGGTATGAGGGTTCTCTAGTGCATGCAATATCTGCATTTACCTTTCTTGAGATGTTCTAATTAAAATATTAGACATTGTAATTTGAACTTTACGAGTGAAGGTAGATTTAATAATATTCTAGTAGCTTATTCATGTTTCAAAATTCTTCTATCAACATATCTTCTTGTGATATTTTCAGATAACCTAGGAAATGCATTCCTCACATCCTTCTTCGTGACTTCGAAATTGGACCTCAGTCCCCTTTTGCAAGCCATGAAGGCATACCAAAATGCTGTATGTTGGCTCTCAGCCTGTCACTATATTCTGATTCTTGCTTTTGGTGTATAAATATCTCCCTATGTTTATTCTACCTGATCATGTAGTTACTGAATTGGTGTGAAACTACCTGATCTGGCTTATAATTTATATCAGGAGAGAGATGAAAGGATGCACTCCAACCCAGACTTATATTTCAACTCAGCAACTGTATGTCAATCCCGCAAATTTCACTCTTTTTAGTAATACATCTGCTATGTTTTCTTTCTAAATTTATTTATCAATGTCATTTTCTGTAAAAAAAAATTAAGCCTGATATACAGACGAGCCTTTTAGACATTACTTTAACTGATGGGAACATTTTATTGGTAGATGTGATGTGTATGCTATTGCACACTATTATTCTACCTTTGTTACTTCATTTAAAAGGATATTTATCGCTGTTTTACTTTCCAAATATTATGTGAGTCATTTGTATTTCTCTTCTGTTTTCATAGATATTGTTGTAGTCCGAGACGTGATTTTCTTAGCCTTGACCTTGTGTAACTTGAGCTATGCCTTCAAGCTTCTTTTTAAGCTAGCAAAAGGAGATCTGAAATACCTTGTATGTATTCCTGCTATTCAGCTTCCTTAAGATTTTGGCTTATTTATGTGCTTAGACTCATAAATATTTGGAGAACTACGAAAGAGCGCTCAGTGGATTCGAAGCAGCTGCATTGAAAGATCCTGGTCTCAACGCTGCTTTAGAGGTTGAATGGATTGTTAAACTTGTTGATGGTATTGAGCGTTTATTACATGTAAGGGTTATACATTCAATCACTTCACTAGAAGTTACTTACTTTGTCAAACTAACATGAAAGTGCATTCCATCATTTACTGAAACCACAAGAGTTAACAGAGTCCCTCACAGGCACCATCTATAGTTCGTAATAGTTAAGATAGGCCAGAGTTCTGATTCCAATTAAAATTATTAATGATATGTTTGATGTACTGTAGTTTAGTTCTATTATAACTACTATTACATAGTTTACAGGTTGTTTAGGAAATCAACAGAATCGGCTGCTATATGCCTAAATAACATGGCTGACATCTTCCCTCTGTATTTGTGTTGATCAATCTTGCCAGCACTCTATTCCGTAGCATGAAGAGTATTAGATTGATATTTTTGGATAATATTTATGTTCGTCAAAAAATCTACGATTTTGTGATCATCTTGTAAGGGTTCCAAAGATCCCTATTTAATTTATAGTTGTTATTGATATCGGTAGTTATTGATTGTTATTCATTATTTTCAAAGTAAAGCATAAAATTTGTAATCTTCTCCCAGTTCTTTTTATATATTTCTTGATACAGGTATATGCTAATTCCAAACGGCTTGCATCAATAGCAGCATCAATCAATACTGTTAAAGGTCAGTATTGATTTGTAATTCATATATTAATTCTGTTTTAAATGAGTTGGTGGTTAAAATTCTTAAATTAATTCTGTAATTTCAGTCAATCCTTCCTACAGAAACTATACTGTAGATACTCTGCAAGAAGGTGATAACAAAACTGTAGCAATTGTTGGAAAAGTTTTAAACCGCGTTCTGCATGAATCTGCGATCCCAGAGTAAGTCTGCTCCTCCTTGTTCTCTCGATTCTTTGCTTGATATATCTTAAAGATACCATGATACAAAATAGTTTGTCACCGTTTACGACTCACAAAATGTTAGATCTATGCACTGCTGCTTATGTGCATCCACACCTTTTCTCCCTTGAGAACATTTGTAAAGTGGGCCTTAAAGGGTCACATGCTTAGATTGAGAGTACAGAAAGAAAACAACGCAACAGAGACTTGAAAGTTCAGATTTCGTATGTCAAACTCATCTCTTGTTCCACATTACAAATTTATGCCTTCTTACATCATACTTTATTGCTTGTATACTATAGTTATTCTCTTATCAACATTTTCTTCACCCATACAAGTTTCAAAATTTGCAAAAAAATCATGTGTTTTAATGTTGCCTTGTATAATATGAAAATTCATATTACTACATACCAAAAGTATCAAATACTGATATAAAATTTCAAAATTTGCAAACATATCTTGTATTTTAATGTTGCCTTGCTTATCATTTAAAAATGAGAGTTATTACATACTTAAAGTGTCAAATCCTGATATTGTTTTCTTTCTTCACCAGGATACATGTATATCTAACTTGATCGTCTAAAATTTTACTAAAATCAAAATTCTAATGTGTTCCTTTTTTCCTTAGGTATTATATTTTGTGTGGTTCAAATCAGATATGCTATATTCTAACAGTTTATGAGACAGTCATTGATGTGGTAAGTTTGTGCTTCAAAGTCATCTGTTTTCTAATATCTTGACTTCCTTCTGATATGATATACAAATAAGGATGTCTTCTAGTTTCAAGTTTATCTATTTTGTCTAATGAAAGAAATATTCATGTTTCTGTCTCAATTATAACGTACTCGTTCATAAGATTGTTTTATCTAGCTTAAAGCCTTAAGACATGAACAAAGAGCCTATTTGGCTCTCCTTATAACAGCGAAGAGGATCTAGAAAAACAAGCTTAAGTTACAAGGAGAGTCAAGTACCTCCATAAATCTACCTCTAAATCTTAATTACTAGATGGATTACCTCTGTTCCATCTCAAGTTTTCACGATCTTGATTCATGTAGATGGCTTACAGTTTTATGATGATGTAAACCTTTCTATGATTAAGCTTCTTGTTTTTTCTTTTCTGATCTTTCCTGATGGTAAAACTTTCAGGGTGATGACTCCAGACACATTTTACAGGATGATGTGGTCGTGGTACTGGATCCTCATTATCGACATGTAGACTTTTCCTGGAAGGGTAAGGTAATGTCTTTGACTACCTATGACAAATTTCTGGTTGCTGTGTTGATGATTGTAGTGTCATGGTTCGACTTTTCTTAGAACATGTCATTTCTGTTTCTAAGAACTATTGCTCATGAAAAACTACCTGCTTGGGTTCTGGTAAGCTGGCCATTGAAACACAGATGTTCTTTACAACTTTGCTAAATCCTCTTTTTTTTTTCGTGTATTTCAACTATTTTAGTCTGACACTATTTTCAGTCTTACAAGTTCAGATCTGTCCGCGTGGATCAAACTAAGCAACTGCTAGTGAATGGGATGTCCCTGAATCTGACTCGAAAACCTGCCATTCCACTACGTGCATTACATAAGCCATGAGAAACATTCGGGATCAGATATCACCAAGTACACATGTACATTACTTGAAATGAGAGAAAGGCACATATGATAGCGTCGTTATACAGGTGAATATGATGTCTAGAGATTGGAACCAGCTAGCTATTTAGGAATTCCTTTCAAGTTGTGGTGCAAATCGTTTGTTGTCTGGGAAAAATCTTACAGTAGTCCCAGTAGAAATATTGTGGGAGTGATATTCATGCAATATATTCATATTCATGCAATTTCTACACTGATGTTCATGTGACCAACTGCACTCAAAACATCATATTTCTCCACCTTAGTCTCAGCACTTGAAAACTTCCATTTAGTTTTCTTCAAGTAGAGCATTGTACATGCAAGAAGAAGATTTTCTGCAAAAATAGGTGATAAAGAGTTTACAATTTTGCATTGAAATCCTATATGATCAAGTGAAAAAAAATCCAATTACGATTTGAACAATCAAATGTATAAGCACGGATCGAATATATGTTCCGGATTACGGATTAGGGTTGTTGATTAATATGCTAAAGAAACATATTGGCAAACAGTTGTTTCAAGAATTACAATGGCCTGCAGCTATCCTTCCAGGCTTGCACGCTAAACATAGAATTTATCTTTATGACTGTCGTTTTTCTCTTGATTTTGTCTTATAAATAATAGTGGTGAAGGTTCCAACTTTAATGAATTTCCTTCTAAAAAACATAATTATTTTTTCTTCACCCATCTTTGGTCAAACTTTTCAATATTTTTATAAGTAGCGGTAGTTCCTGAATTGATATTGGTAACTAAAGGTGGTGATCACATTCAATCAAATATTTTCTATTCTTTATTTATATAATTTATATTATATTTATACAAATAAAGTAATATATATATATATATATATATATATATATATTAAAAAACCAGTATTAAAGTATAATTAATTCAAGCTTGATTACTAGTTTACTATTATAAAACCATTTGATCATTTGCCTTGCACCAATCCCTCTTTTGTTCAACCATGGATTTACCAAGAATAAATGTGTTGTTGTTGGTCCTCAACTTGTTTATCATTCTTGTTTTCCCTTCAATGGCAACTGCTAATGTGGTGTTTAGTATCAAACACAAATTTGGAAGTTATAAAAATGTTAACTTTACTAGAAAATCAATGTTGACATCTTTAAAGGAACATGATGCTCACAGGCATAGAAGAATGTTGTCAGCGATTGATTTTCAGCTAGGTGGTAATGGTTTGCCCACTGGTACATCATTGTACTATACTAAGCTCTCAATTGGGACCCCGGCAAAAGATTATTTTGTCCAGATGGATACTGGAAGTGATGATCTTTGGATTAACTGTGTTGGTTGTGAAGGGTGTCCAACGAAAAGCGATCTTGGAATCAAATTGACAAGGTATGATTTGTCTGGTTCCTCTACTGGAAACACTGTTTCTTGTAATGAAGATTTTTGTAACAATGCATTTTCTTCAAGGCAAGGGAGAGATTCTGATTGTTTGGTTGGATCACAGTGTGGTTATGTTATTACATATGGTGATGGAAGTAAGACATATGGGGATTATGTGAGGGATAATTTTGGTTTTGAAAAAATTTCAGGGGATTTTCAGACTTCAGGCATGGAGGGGAGACTTGCTTTTGGATGCTCTATGAAGCAATTTGGAGATTTGAGTTCTTTTGCTCTTGATGGAATTGTGGGATTCGGACAGGGGCATTCATCGATTTTGTCTCAACTTGCTGCTTCTGGGAAATCAAGAAAGGTGTTTTCTCATTGTTTGGACAGTGTGGAAGGGGGAGGGATTTTTGCAATTGGCGAGGTTGTTGAACCGAAGGTGATAACTACGCCTTTGGTTCCAGATATGTCTCATTATAATGCTTTCTTGGAAAGGATTGAGGTGGGGGGTTCTTCTATATTTGTTGCAGAGAAGCTCACCTATGATGGAAAATATGGAGGCGAGACAGGGGTGGGGGGAAGTTCTGGCACTCCTGCAATAATAGACAGTGGTACAACATTGGCTTATTTTCCAATTGATATCTATGATTCACTCATGTCAAAACTGATGGCATACCAACCTGGTCTGAGAACTTATACACTTGATCAAGTTTTCCAATGCGTTTCATATGACAAAGATGTCGATGATGGTTTCCCTGTCGTTTCCTTCCATTTCGCAAATTCTGCTATTTTGAAAGCATATCCTCATGATTATCTGTTCAAGTACAATGACTTGTACTGTTTCGGATGGCAGAATAAGGGGGTACAGACAAGTGATGGCAGAGAGTTGACATTGTTGGGAGATTTGGTGTTGTCGAATAAGCTTATTGTGTATGATGTGGAGAAGCAGACAATCGGATGGACTGAATATAACTGCTCTTCTAGTATCAAAGTGAAAGATGAACAAACAGGAAAAGTTCATTCTGTAGCTGCTCATGATATATCTTTATCTACTTGTTTGCAGAATGGGATGTTTCTTTCATTCTTTTTGTTAATTGTTGTACTGTGTAATTCGATAGTATGATCAATGCAGAATTGATAGAGAAACAAGGCATTTTGATTTGGCAGTACCATACTTAAGAAAGGTTAATGATCTAATAATTTAGTGGGAAATTTGACTAACCGAAAAGCGGCCAAAGACAATCTAAGGTTGGATTGTTGATCATCTATTACTTTTTATTTCACCATTCTAGTAAACATAAAATCAATATCATTGAATTCATCTAATATAACAAACAAGTAATCAATGATAAAAAGTTAAGAAAAAGTACAAAAATGAGTGTTAAAATAAATTGAACTTATACCAACAGTGATATCAGAATAACACAGCTTCTATTTACTGAACAAATGACATAATATGCATACAAGTTTTATTTCCAACAGCCAGCTTCTTATGTGCAGAGGTATTTTGGACAAAGCTACTTTCTTATAGGGTATATATGAACAAATGTATAGCTAAGTCACGGAAAGATATAGCTGTATGAAATCTGTTATACTCACAATTCAAGAAGAGGTTCCGGTTCCACAAAATAGAGAGCGACATTGCCTTCAAGGACTAAACGTCCAATATTACTGTCTATAGTAGCCACTCTGATGAGGAGGAGGAGTGTATTGCTGCGATGGGATAGTATAAGGAGGCCTAGGCATAGTTCCTGGTTGCTGCGGTGCATTATAGTGTGGACCCTGCCATCCAGGATATGCAGGCTGACCATAATCATGATTTGCATGAGCATGCTGTTGCTGTTGCAGAGAAGGGGGATATGAAGGACTTGAAGCTGGCACTTGATATTGTGGTGGTGGTGGTGATGGCTGTGGAGAGATGTAAGCGGGAGGATTGTGTCCATAGCCTGGCATGGTTAGTTGCTGACGTTGGTTTGGAGGGGTTTCCACACGAGGCTGTGGTTGATATGTAGGAGCTTCAGTACGAGGGTGAATGGGCAAGTTTCCAGAATCCATTTGTTGCGGAGAATTTGGTCTTTGATTTTGATGATACTGACTCACTGGTGGATAATTGTTATTGTTACTTCTAGAATCCTGAAAACTGAGACCAGAGATCTTCCTCTGGACATCTTCAATCATTTCTCGACACTGGATGCTTCTGGTCATCACAAAATCATTGCATTGTTGCTTTACATTTGTAATTGCATCCTGTTACAAAAATTGAAGTGATCATATATCTATATCCGATTTTGTGAGGACCTGATCGAGGAAAAAGTGGACTCAAATATTGGGAATAAGTAAGATGGTTGAAGATATCATATATGGAAGCATGAAGTGCAATTTACCATTGAACATGGTCAAGGTGTGAATAAAAAATAAGGTATATCAAACGATCTAATTTAACTAGATGGTCATGGCCTTACGAGCTCCATCAAATTGGCAAAAAGGTCCTGCAGGCCATTGAGGTGAGTTCCCGGTTCACATTAGAGATATAGGGTTGAATAAATAAAGAATTAAACACATGATCTCATGTTGGTTATCATAGCAAAATGGTGAGAGCAAGATTACTGCATTGCATAGTCTAGCATATTGAATGAAGTTGCAGAACTTTGGGCTTATCTACTGGATTAACAGATCGTCTGACAAAATCATATGAGCAACCAATAGAATATGAGGGACACCTATGGCATACAGTGTATTCTTAGGGCGAACTAATTTATTCATACCTGAAGAGTAACATAGAATTTCAACCCCTCGTTCATATTCTCCTTGATCTCACGGAACTTAGCTATTGCAGCTTCAATCTGCTTGTAACACCTCTCCCGCGATGCTGAACGTTCAAAATTAGGCTAAAGTAAATTTTTCATTGAACCTCAAAGAATATGACTAGACCAAAGCCATTGCAATCGCATAACTACTTCACACCCAAATAGAACAACTAGGTTTCAGTAATCTTGGCATTATTATTGTACATTGTAGAGTAAAATCTATGTTACAAGTGCAAGCATGGGTTGATTTACAATTATATTTATTCATGATTCCCTCAAACGCTATATACTGAATCGTTAAAGTCACAGACAACTATCAAAATGTTTAGATTAATTCTTACTGAAGATGTATAAAAAAGCGTACTACTAAAATAAATAACATTCAGCATTAAGTAATTATGGAGAAACTCAATAATTGATTTATGTTATCAGAAACATAAATTTCTACATTTGGAACTTAAGTGATAAATTATACTGTATAGTATGCCTTTATATACTACTTGCTTAAAAATTCATGAGCACCCAACATGATGGGATCAGCAATGCTCAGCACACGCCAGAATCCAGATTACAAATGTTGTAAATAATGGAAAAGAAGTTAAGCCATGAATTCAGTTTGATTCATAAACTGAACATGTTAAAGAAAGTTCAGGTAAATAACCACATAAATTTAGGCATACAAGATACCTTTATAATCTTCCAGATTGAAGAGAGCAGCGAACTCATCATTTTGGGCCTGTAAAAAATACAATATCATAACAAAATTAAGGATACTGCAGCTAGAACAATGAACACTAAAATCATCTACACAATCACATATTTACACGGATTAGCAATATGAATTTTAAATATACATAACATGCAGATCTTAATGCCTAAATTCCACAAATTCCAAGTTCCATTTGAAATCAATTTTTCAGGTAATTTTCAGACTAACTAGTAATTGTTGAATATTTTTTAGAGACATGATCTAACATGCGGTTATCTGTTCCTTGAACAAGGACTTGGCAACTTTCAAAGGTTGACGCATCTAGGGTTTGTTGACGTTCTATTTATGCACAAATGCTGTCATTCTTACATGCAAATGGTTTGCTTGAGTTTTCCCTTTTCCTTTTATTACAGGAAATTAACTTATAAGTTGGAGCATTTTACAGGGGTGAGAAAAAAACAAAAAAAATCTAAGCCACTTCTAAAAGTTTTTATAGAATTAAAAAGTAAAATATCTTGAATAGTCAAAACTCATGCAACTCTGGGTGCAGACTGCAGACCTGAATTTGGATCAACAATTGCTCTTGGGCTTCAATGTTTTGGGCTATTTCGTGGCATACGTCGTCATATTTAGATATTTCCTTTCTAAAAAGATCCTCATGAGAACCCGTGAATGTCATCAATTTGGGCAGTATATCATCCTGAGACATTGAGAGAGAGAACTTCGCAATCATGAATTTGGCAGCAACAATACATCATCTACCATAAACCACAAATACCTTTCTCTTCATCTCTTTCAACATGTCTTCGAGGCCAGCTCGCTGAGCACCAAGGGTCTCCAAATACATCTGCAAATATGAACATGTAAGACCATGCAACAAGTAAAGAAAAATATGATCCTAAGAAGCTTATTGCTACTGCAAACGAACACCTTGAACCCAGAATCAAAATTTGTACACACTTGCCTTTCTTATAATGAAGAAACTGGTGTACATTGAATATTCAGTTATCATAAAATTGCATCCTCGATCACACATCAATACTACAGTACATCATAAGCAAACTAGAACCACATAAGATAATCTATCATAATAAAATAAAAAACCGCCTGTTTATCAATCTCCATTTGATCCAACTCCAGTTCTAATATGATCGCCTTGGAGGTAAAATTGTCTAGGTTTAGAAGTTAAAACTGTCTAGGTTTAGAAGGTAAGAGATGGGTTTAGATCATCAAAAAATGAAGATTTGGCAATCTATTTATGTCATCTAAGACTCAGATCTCTCAAGAAATTAGTGACAATGCCATGGATTGAACAACGAGATACTCCAACCAGCATGGTCAACCTAAGGTCAGAAAGCTTTAACAATGAGCAGCATAGATGTACCACATTCTTGTTAGCACGGTGTAAAAAGGCTCTGGCACCCGAACAAAATCCATTCTATATAGTTAAGGGAATGCATTCACCCTGGCTCATTGATATAATATTATCAATCTCAAATGCCCTTCACTCAATTTCTTGGCCCCTCAAGTCACGGTTGAAGTTCACTATAAAAACTGAAGTAAATGTAGAAACTACTATGAAACTTGTTTAGCAATATAGACTTAATGTATGATATATTTAAGGTATTAAGGACTTAAGATACAGCAATAAGAACGAATATAATCTCAAAGAATTCCAATTACCAGGCTTTTCTTCAAGGCTCCCACTATCGAATCTTCATTGGCATCTAGTGACATTATTGGCCGTGCCAGAGTTGGAATGGCGGATTCAATCTATACAAAAAAATTAATATAGTCATAAACTTGAAAAGATGAAACTTGAAGGTTTAAACAATTACCATAGTCAAACTTCCATATGTACACCAAATAAGAGCATATTACTAAGACAGCCATAAGTTATCACAAATTCTTTATGATGTTGCTTATTCAAAAACATTTGTTCTTTAATAATTGAGGAAGAAGATCAATAATCATAATCACGATACCAAGTACTTGGAAACACATACCGGGTGACGGTCAAGGATTGACATAAGAGCTGAAGAATCTCTCACAGATCGCTCAATGCGCCCATCACTTTCTGCTGCTTGCTTAAGGTTTCCTGCAAATCTATTCAACCTATCGTGCAAATTCTTCGTCAAAGTGATGGATTGAGGTCTAGTCCACCGTGTCCCAAATTGGCTTCTAAACTGAGCATCCTCCGTACCTTCTTTCTGTAACATCTCCTCTGTTTGAAACAATAAATCTTGGTTGACCCTTCTCAAATCCTTAAGCTGCTGCAACTCACCCTCCAACCCAGCAGGACCACCACATATTTGTACAGCCTCAACATCTTCCTTAAGAGCCACTGGAAGAGAAGAGTTTCCTTCCAATGCAAGTATAGAATAAGGCAAATCCATTTCCCTGAGCCTTACCCGTGCTAACTCACTTGCCTGTTGCAACTTTTCAGCCTGTGTTCTAATTACATCATCCACCATTTCAGTGTACCTAGAAAGGGACTTCGCACTGCTGTCAGGTACAAGGCTTGCAAAAAGCTTCTCTTTGCTTGCATCTAAGACGTCGCTCATTTGCAAAGGCTTGACCAGAGAAAATGCTGGAAGGGGAGATAAAGAGCTAGCTGGAGGTACCCTCATGAGGTAGACTCTATCATTCTCTTTCATGGCTCTTTCCAGATTGCGATTTAGGTTAGCGTCCAGCTTACTGATCGCATCCAAGATCTGCTGGGGTGCCCCTTTTGGACAAGTTTTTCTTGCTTCAGATAAAACACTAACTCCACGCTTCAACCTGGAAATTTCCTCAGCGATCTCCTCTTTTTCATGGAGCTCCAATCCATATCGATAACAAGCTTCCGCATAAAACAAGGCAGCCTTTAGATGAACATGAGCTAGCCATCCCTTTGCGATATGTTGGTTTAGAGGTGCAACATTTAGCGCTGCCAAAGCCTCTTCGTAGTAGATGCTAACCTGCAATCAGACTCATATTAGGAACTGTCAGCTTTAATTGTTTATTTAGGCAAAATAAACAAATTATGGTGATTTGGCAGTTCAACAATTTGATATGAACATATAATCAAACACCTCCGACAAAGCAATATAAGTGACACATATGAGGTAATGTTGCAGATAGAGTATACTTAAACCCACTGGTCGCTTAGGTGAATTTCTACGATAAAGAACTAAATCCTACATTTGATCCTCCACAAGGTTCCGTCCCAATATACATTCAGTGATTTTGTTAATGATGGCAAGGTAATATCATACAGGATTGTGATATCTTAGTTAAATGATGAAAAGTAAGGTCATAACCAGATGCGCATCTCAAATAGGATAAAATTCAGTGCAACTTCTATGAAGTTCGCTTTTCTTAATTGGTTCATCTGACTTCTCAAAAGTAGAACATTAAATTTCTAATCTACTTCAAAGATATTTTTGGGTCCGTTTTGTATGAATCATTGAGCACAAGGCAACATCTATGAAGATTATAATATAACTATCAACCTGTCTTGATATCTTGGCACATACACCTGGCGTGCTACCTTTGGCAATAGTATTCTCAAAAACACATTCCTGAGCTTGCGCCAGCATAAGTCTCTCCAACATCCCAGTACACTCAACAGACATGTCAACAGTAGTTGAACTTCCCATTGAAGCTTTTGTTGCCACATTATCCCTCAAAAAGGCAAATGCTCCAGCTGCTGCTATAAAAGAATGGGATGCTTGCCTCCTTCCCTCAACAGACGAACGATCATAGCCTAATCCGATTTGACTGTGCACTGCCCCCAGATTAAACAAAACTGCAGCTTTCTCTACATAGGATCATGTTGAAATCAAATAAAATTAATCGACTGACCATGGTGTCAAGGCAAATTCAGACTACGGAGATATTATCTACTGAAATTTTAATCTGTAGCACATCTTCTTGGGTGGAACAATTGTTCTTTGAACTATCTGATTTATCCTAATTGCCCAGCTTTATATACTTCATATTCGAACGATCATAAATAACATAGAGATATTATAAACATTAGCATTCCATATATTTGTCATTAAATGTTATACAACATATGCAAAAATACTTCGGTTCAAGAATTCAAACTTGACAAGATTTTGGGATGTAGGGAAAAAACTAAACATACCAAAATGAATATTTTGCTGGGTAGCTTTCATTTTAGCCTTAAACGCATCCAACCAAGAGAATGAAACTGTAAAAATATGGTCTTTATCAGGCGAAATAGGGAACCTAGCCTCAACACAGCAGAGGGCTTTATAGTAATTCTGCAAAATGTCCCTTTTTGCAGTAAGTGAAGAAACATCAATGTGCCCACGTTCAACTTCAGCTCGAAGCTCCTTGAGTGTATTGAGATCATCTTCAAGACTCTGTGCTTGAAGTTGTCCGTAATGTAAAACGATGTAGTTTCGGATAGGTCTATAGATGTCCAGGGTGGAGTTGGGTTTCTTGAAGGGGACTGAGAGGAGGGGGATGGGTAATGGTGATGATGTGGTAGCCATGTGGCGGTGGCGGTGGCGGTGGAGGTGGGGTGGAAGATTTTCAAGAATTGGTTAGTTATGTCATATGTGTTTGATTAGGCATTTTACGAAGACTTAAGTTAATCAAGCCATTAAACCGAATCTCAAACCTTAGTTTCAATCTTAATCAAATTCGAAATGTAAACCAGAACAGACTCGATTAATAGTCTCCATTAATTTCAAGATTATGTATATGAAGTTGTCTGTAGTTTAAATTGATGTAGTCTCAAATTGGTTTGTAGATGTCCTACGTGGAATTGGTTACGTGGAGAGAATTGAGAGAGGGCTTGGGTGTGGTGGTGGTGAGGATAGCGCTATTATTATTCGTCACAATTAGTGGCAATAGTTTGTCAAATGAAAGGTTAATGATTTTCTCATTCCATATATCGATAACGATACTCTACAATTATTGGCCATAGTTTATTTTGTGAACTAGATTTTCTCAAACCTAATTCGAGCGTGAACTCACTTGCTTCCATGTAAATCGTTTACTTTGTGTTGATTTATGTACAAATTTGGATGACGAAGTTCACCACAAGTTGATTTATATACAGATCTACATGTATGCAGTTACCTTGTTCCTAAACATATTTAAAACTTCAAGAATAAGGAAATACAATGCACTCTTTAACAACACCTGAAATCCAATCTATTCAAGGTGACACAATAATGATATATGATGCATAGGTAAAAACCATTGTTCTCGTCCTCTATTTTTATTAAATACAATAAACAATTACAATTATCAGAATGAAGAAATTTTATGATCAACAACCAATACACCAGAAGGACCACCATCAGGTGAAACTGCCAAACTGACAGGGCCTTCCGCCCCCTCTGTCGCGGTTTTTAGTCCTATACCACATGACATGTCTGTTTTAACGCGGCCAGGGCATACAGAGTTAATGCAAACGTTGGGGTACTTCTTGGCTGCAAGCCTGGTATGGGCATTCAACACTGCTTTTGAGACACAATAAGCTGGAAAAAATGGTGACCAGTTTTTTTCTTCAAGTGAACCTTTCTTAAAATCGTTTAGAAATTCATTAATAACCTCATCTAACCTCTCTTCTGAAAGCCTTTCTTCATTGCTCAGAATATCTACAGCCCATTGGTTGTTTAAATACTGATGAAAATATTGTACAATAACATTTTTAGAGGATTATTATGAGCAAAAAGAAGCTAGTATATCATGCTACTTTATATTAAGAATCCGTGAAGTTCTACTCTAAAGCAAATCAACAATAGGTAAAGTAGTCTACCAACTTATAAATTATCTCGTATATGTTTACTAGGAAAAAGTATAGACGAGCGAGTAACCAGAAAAGCATAGAGAAGTAACAAAACTGAAGGGTTATATATGTACCATTAGCTTCCCCCAAAATGAGGACACATTAACAACTCTTGGTGAAGTTGATAAGTGGAGGAGAGGGACAAAAGCTTCAATCATTCTTTTGGCACCATAGTAGTTTGCATTTAGGCACTTTGCTGCCTCTTCATAGTTCTCGATGACTTTTCCAGTTATATTTTCTTGAGGTAGATCCTGTTTTACATACAAGTAAGTAAGAACCAAGTTTTGTAAACAACAGTTGAACCAAATTAAATATTTATTCAACGAATATTTGTTTAAATATCAATAGACTATTAAATATCAATAGACTATTAAATTATCAATTAGTGTATATCTTATGTTATCAACGATTATTCAGCGATAATGGTCGAATTTATTTGGACTAAAACTACAATACATGTAACTAATTTGTAAAGACTTGCCTCGTTTTCACCTAGAGAATTAACTCGTGAAGTATTTCTCATTATTTTATCTTTTATAGCCAAAACATCTCCATCAATTCCAAAATAACCTGCATTATTTATCTACAAATGTTGATATTAATTAGATTCTCTTATTATATTATATTAAATTATTGATTCAATCTAATACGGAGATAGAGTCCAGTTTTGATATAGAGTGAAAAAAGTTGTTTGATGTAAATTCAAACTAAGGCAAAAATATAATTATACGAGACAATTTTACAGATTCTTTCGGTTGAATTACAGTTTGATAACTTGTGAACATATATATATAGTCTCCGAAATGAAAGGACGGTATTAAACCTAAACACTAAGTTATTTTTTAGTTGTTAAAGTATGTTAAGAGTCTGTTAAGAGTTTAGGTTCCACTAGTTTTAAAAATAGAATCAAAGATACAATAGTCATTTTAATGTTTAAAGTTCAAAAAATTATTCAAAGGCTATGGCACAAAATAATACTCTCTCTGTCGCTACAAGATTTTCACATTTTGACTTTGTTAGTCAAACATTACAAAATTTGATCATGAATTCCCATTAAACGATAAGAAATAATATAGTCTTGTGGGCTTGTTAGATTCGTCTCAATATATATTTTTGAAATATTAACTTTTTTATAATTTTTCGCATGTAAAATAATAGATTTTATGTTTTAAATCGTGTTTTGTTGACCACCAAAAGTCAAATGTGACAATCTTTTAGGGACCGAGGAAGTAACAATTTAGCACTACCCTAGAAAATAATTAATACTACTATACGGACTAAATAGAAAAATGATAATTCAAGAACAACCCGCCAAAAAGCCTTTTCACTCAAAATTTCATACGTTAAAAGAGATGTAGCAGTATGTTTCTGTATTACCAATATGTCAAGTTTTCCATGAGTTGTTTTGATGAAGTTGAAGAATGAAGCAATGCTTTGAACATCTGTTACATCAAGTCGATGAAACTGTAAAAGATGAGACAAACCAAATCCCCTAAGCTTTTCCACTGCCTCAACACCTCTCCTCTCATCTCTTGCTGTTAAAACGACCAATATTCCTTTTTCTGCTAATTGCTTACATATTTCAAATCCTATCCCTTTATTGCCCCCAGTAACTATTGCGACCCTGAAAAATCATGTACCATAGTTTTTCACAATTGCTTCAAAATATACTAGTTAATTATATTGCAAATGTGACCACAGTAGATAATTGTTCAAGTAATAGATGAAGTTTGTCAAAAGTCGAGATGAATTTAAATCTTAAAGTTACGTAATAATTGCACCAACAAATCTTATTCTTGTCATTAGACTGGATTATGTCCGGACATAGAAGAGGTAGTCTAAGATTTTATATATTCACCAGAGAGTACATTGACTTCCGATGAGGGACGTGAAACCCGATCATCGACGGAAATTACCTTGCGGAATTAATTGTACAACATCGACAGTGGTACACGTGCCTAATTAATTCTTCGAGATTGACTCATGATACAATATTAAGAGTCTATAGGTTTCACTCTAACCAATTGGCAATAGAAGGAGTAGCCCAAGATCTTATATATAGACCCGGGACATCGAATGTCATTGTAGGACAATTTATCTTTAAAGCTTTGTTTTCATTTGTACATTAACGATGAAATGAATTTAGAATCCGAGACCTTCTTGTCATCTTTAAAGCTTATTATTAGTTAAGTTGTTCACAAAGCATTATATTATTATAAGAAAAAAAATTAAAAAGACTTGAGTAAGATAAATGTTTGTTATATGTGAGTAATAGTCTTTCATGAAAGATGAACATAGTGCAACATTTATATAAATCCGACCACGGTTAGTTCATCAACTCAAACTCTAACTCTAACTCGAGAATTGTGCCACTAGCTTGTGACCACATAATGTTAATTCAAATAACTAGGTTCAAATTCAAGTATTTGTGATAACAAAGGTTGAAATGAAAAAAATAGAATATTGCGATCGTGAGGCCCTTTTATAAATAAATAAATAAAATAAAAACTAGAATATTGCTATTGTGAACCTCTTTTTATAAATAAATAAAATAATATGGGTATTAAAGAATGAAGCACCTTATTCCAGCAGGATTAGAGATTTCTTCTGCCATTTATTGTAAACTTGTTAAACAGTGTAGTTGATGAGCAATCTCTCTATTGGATAAGATTAGTGAGCAATCTTTGTAAACTTGTTGGTGTATTTATTGGCATATTTATCGGATAAGGAGTAGATTGACCGTATATAATTGTCATTTTAATACAAATATTTAGCAAAATACGGTCACTTCTATATTTTTTTTTGATAGATAAAATATGAAGTTAATCCAAAATAATTTGTCTGTTGCCTTCGCGGCAATTACATGAAATAACATATGGAACAAAATTAAAAGTACTAATAATAATGTCTTTCAAATTTAAGAAACAACCAATACTAGTTGGTAACCAAAACATCTCGCAATTCATCCTGTGATCTTTATGAAACACGGTCACTTCTATATAATTGTTAATACATTAATATATTCAATCATATATGTTTCAGAATATTTACTATTTACTATATTTTATCTTATTTACACATGTTTTTTTAAATAGTTCATAATTTAATTAAATTGATTTACTTCTTTCGTTTTTTTTATATATTTATCTTTCTAACTTTATTTTTTGTTTCAAAATACTTGTATTTCTAGCATATAATATTGTACATTTACATTTTCAATGTAGTTTTGACTATTTATTATTATTTATTTTTTTGTAAATTAGCGATGACACGAGTTTCGAACCCAGGACCTTTTGGTCACTAGCAAGAGACTTTCCCACTAAGTTATTCGATTAACTCGACTATTTATTATTTTTTAGTTAATAACTAATCAATTTTGTAAAACTAGAGATACTTAAATTTTAAGTCGTATCATGATGACCGTAAAAATTCAAACGAGGTGTACCGGTTCGACCGGCCAGGTACATTGGGAAATACTCCTATATACCGAATGCAGCTCCTATCTAACGCGTTACCCCCTAATTATTTGTTGTTGCAAGTTGTAAACTAATTCCTCATAGATCGTTGCCTAGATCTCTACCTTTATCCCTTCCCTTCTTTGACCAGCTTAAATCCTCCATTATTTATCACCAGTTTTCATCTCAATTCATCTTCAACTCACTAACTTTTGCTAGCTAATCATGTGAGTACAAATTTCTTTTGTTTTTTCATATATATATATATATTTGTACTTAAAAATCTGTCTTTTAATAGTTTTTATATTTTTGTTCTGAATAGTGACAACTAATTTGGGGTTTGGGAATCAGGCAATTGCTTTGTTTTACTTTTAATTCCTCAAGAAGCAGTTGGTCAATTATGATAAATTATTGGGAACCCTAATTTGATTATAGTTACATAATTTCATTCTTACTTTTCTCAGTAGCATGGAATTCTTGATTAGTTGATTTTATGAGTTTATGTATATTTTAGTGACCCTTTAGTTATTTTGTTTTGAATTATATTAAATCTTTCATCTTTAGTTATGTTGTTATTTATTACAAAACAGTTGGTTAATTATGACGAGCTATTTAGGGTTACAGACAATTCGCAGTCTCGTTCTCCCTGCAGCATTTAGTTCTTGATTAGCTAATCGTATGAGCATATGTATAATTTTAAAGAGACCCTTTAATTTATTTGATTTTATGTATTGAAAGATTGTATCTTTATTTGTTTCTATCGATCTATGTTAAATTAGGGGATTAATATGTTATATGTAGACATTTGCCTGTACTAGTTGTTTAGGTGCTGCATTCTAAATGTTATGTTTTCCATATGGATTGTGCATGTGATGATGCTTCAATTTGTAGATTTAGTTTCAATCGAGATAGATCTGGCTATATGGTTTTGTTGGTTTTCCAAAAAATCAACTAAGACTTGAAAGATTAATATTAGTTGATTGAAGTTCTTAAAATCCAATTGACAGTGAAATTCTGCGAGAACATAGTCCAATCACTATTCGATTCTTTAACCCTTTATTCATAATAGTTAATGTAACAGCTGTGTAATAAGGTGGTTACTTGGTGAACTAAACATATGTAAGTCCAAAGATGTTGTAATCGCTGTTAGCTAGTCTTTGAGGATGCAAGTGCTATGTGTATTAAATTTTTTTGTTGAAAATTACAGTCCTTGTTAGATAGCCTGTAGAATGTTTAGAAGATTGATACATGTGTCAAGATCTTAAGAGTTGGGGATACATGCTTAATACTTCTGAATTTGTTTTGTAGATTTATCAAGAGACTCCTTCAGCATATCAGCAGGCAAAGTAGGATATAGTTGTGTCTGCAATCTGGAACCATTCTTCATTCTTGTTACAAGGTAAGGAACCTGAGTCCTATTTGCCACGTTATGTTGTTTTTCTTAGTAGCTAATAGAAGTAATTGGCTGAACAAACTAAGAAGTAGTTACCATTGAAATCATTCGCGGTATGACTTATTGAGCTGCGAATAAGAGGAGGACTTCCATTTCTATCTTGATTTTTTGATGTTGTGCGTAATTTGTCAAGCCTCCTGCATTTTTACATTTCAACTTTTTTCGAGCACATCGAGTTTCTGCCCAATATGTTAGGTTAACTTTTTGAAGAAATTCATAGTGTAGTTGATTCCATTGTTACTTCTCTTCGACATTGTTCTGTTATTTTTATTTATCTTGATACATTGACATAAAAGAGTACAATAACTAACATTGTTTCATTCTCTCTTTTGAGATGTACCCCCAATCTTCATCATACCAAAATGCAGAAGTTGAGTTGTTTTTTACATCTACATGGACGCAAAGAAGTTTATGCAGCTCGTTGAAGAAAGGAAGAAGAAAATTCAAGAGCGGAAAGAGGCCCCTTTGAAATGGGAGCAGAAACTTGAAGCTGCAGCTAAGTCAGAACACAGGAAGTCTAAGGCTGCCAACCTCAAGAGGAGATCTATCTCTGTGTCTGACAGTGATGGCGACTACGATGAGGATAGGAGAAAGAAAACGAGAAAGGGCCTCAAAAAACACAGGAAACGTGGCCATTCTGATTCTGAGGATTATGAAAAGAAAGACCGAAAATCGAAGAGGAAATCCAAACCACGTTCTTCCGATTCCAGTGATGACAGCACTGATGAATATGATAGCGATTTAGGAGAGGGAAAGAGAAGAAAGAAGCAGACTCATGGGAAACGGCATCATCATAATTCCAGTTTAGATTCTAGTGCTTCAGATTTTGAAGACACCGGGGGTTTAAAAAAGAACCGGAGAAGCCATCATAAGCGTCATAGACGATCCAATGCAAACGCTTCAGATTACTCAAGTGATGATGTTGGAAGCAGGAAAAGAAGGCATGCAAAGCATCATAAACGATCTTATTCAAGCGGCTCAGAGTCTTCCAGTGACAATGATGTAGCAACACGAAAAAGAAGACACGTGACTCACAGTAGGAAACATAAACGGAGGTCTCCAAGCCTTTCAGAATCTCCAAGTGATGATTATGATGACATCAAGCACACGAGCCATAAACACAGCAAACATCACCATAGATCTGATAGTCATGACTATTTGTCCTCCGATATGGAGAAACATGTGCGTGAAAGGAGCAGATCTCGGGGAAGGTCATCGGATGACAATGATAAAAGTAGCAAGACGGGGAAGCATACTACTCATCATCATCATCATCATCATCCCAAGGATCAACCTAACGAGGAACTACTTTTGAAGGCTAATAATCAGGCTGTCGATAACAGGTGGAGCGCCATTGATAAGCTGTGAGATGCCAAACTATATGTCAGTCTAGAAAAGACTACCTTGCCGAATGTTGTATCAACCTACTGTTATTGAATTGTTTCTGGTCCTCCCTAATAGGCGTGGTACCTTGTCTGTGATCCTTTAATCTGCCTAATGATGATTTTACTAAGGAGACTTCAATATTCCTTTCTAAGCTTGTATGGATTTTCCAATGTGTTCGGTAAAAATGTTGGACGTTTGTTTTGACATCAATTGACTATTATGCAAAAAGAAATTACTTTCTCGTTCATTTTTATAAATTGGGTATTTTTATTCATGTAGTTAACTATTACTCCTATAAGAAGCCAACTTTTTTAGTTGATGCATGTGTCGAATACATGACTCTTTAAGGGCAAAGCAGTTGTTTTACGACTAAAAAACTTTTAAAAATTAAAGAGAAAATATAATCAGTCCCAAGTCGAAGTAATCCCTCTTTCCCAAATTGAAAGGGACATTTGACATTTTTGCAGTCATAAAGATGGTTTAAAACATAAGTATCTCTTAGTCAATTCGTAAAAATTATGAATAGGGTAGTTTTGAAATTGAAGAAGAAAGATGGGGGGTTTTCTTTTTTGTGTGTGGTAGTAGTTGGTGGTGGAGCTATGTCATATTAGCAGTTATTATGATGGTGATTATTGTTGGTGGTAGTTACGAAGGTGGTGGTGACAATGATTATTGGTGGTGGTGAGATGGTGGAGAAGAAGAAAGAGGGGTAGTTAAATCAAAGAAAAAGAAGGAAGATTCATTAAGAACAAATTAGTCACTTTGAGGAGAAAGGTACTTCGATCCAAAAAAATAAGGGAGGTAAAAATTAAAAGAGGACATTCTTCAAAATTTCCCGATAAATTCACATCATAGCCTACAAAACCTTGTGACATATGGTAAACAGGGCCATTTAATATTCTCAAATGGAGTCGAAAAAATTTACATTTCCGAACTTTAAACACCATTATTGGTATACATGATAACTTCAAAGGGTGGCCAACTTCCACGTTTATCACAGCGAAACAGGCCCCCCATCTCATGCACCATGGCAACAATAAACTCGAAGCTCTAGCTTTTCGAACTAAGAAACAGATAAAACGCCTGATGTGTTCGGCATTGGTGCAAAATGTTGATTATTCTCGTAATTATCATTTTAGTAAGAAGATAGAGTCATCTATCTTGACTTCAGTGTGTGTATCTATCTATGCTGCAGATTCCTTGGCGATCTTCTCAGCCTTGGCAATAACCTCATCGATCCCTCCAACCATGTAAAATGACTGTTCAGAAAGGTCATCGTATTTACCATCCAAAACTCCCTGTTATATTATAAGAAGAGCCCAACCATCAGTTTCAAAACAACCAATTATTCACAATACAAGACATGTCATCCAAGGGGCAGTACTAGGTATACAAATGGTAAATTAAAAAGACATACAGAGAAGTGCATGGACAAGGATGATAAAAGTGAAATGACCCGTAGCTTGTTGAAGCAATAAGTAGGAACACGCAACAAGAATAACTAAGTATGAAGCAAGAACAGACTTAAAACCCAACGTTGACGCGAATTTTGAAGTGTCTATATTGTACTTGCAATGCCTTAGAATTAAAAACATTTGGAAGGAAGTTCATAACTAAAATCATCTTACCAGACACTTGACATGTAAAAAAATCAAGATAGCTATGGCATTAGAAACAAGGGGATGTTACCTGGAAGCTGGTGATGCTTTCCTTCAACTCGACGTATTTTCCAGGAGCACCAGTGAAAACTTCAGCAACATGGAATGGTTGACTCAAGAACCTTTGGATCTTACGAGCACGTGCAACAGTCAACTTATCATCTTCACTTAGCTCATCCATACCAAGAATGGCAATGATATCCTGAAGATTCTTGTAGTTCTGAAGAACTTTCTGAACACCACGAGCTGTATTGTAGTGGTCTTCTCCCAAAATGTGTGGTGAAAGCATACGGGAAGTAGAATCAAGAGGATCGACAGCAGGATAAATACCAAGCTCAGAGATCTGGATCAGTTCAGAGAATATAATGTAAGGCAATATTAGACAGCTACAGATAAACAATGAAATATTATTCGATGAAAATATGGAAACCTGTCGGGATAACACAGTTGTGGCATCCAAGTGAGCAAAAGTGGTGGCAGGAGCAGGATCTGTCAAGTCATCAGCAGGCACATAAATGGCTTGCACTGATGTAATGGATCCCTTCTTAGTAGTGGTGATACGTTCTTGAAGACCACCAAGATCTGTAGCCAAAGTTGGCTGATAACCAACAGCAGATGGGATACGCCCAAGCAATGCGGATACCTCTGAGTTAGCCTGCAAATCTCTCAGTTATCAGTAGGAAATAAGTTTGGCATTAGTATAATACAGTGTGATAAGTTGCAGACGACAATGATACCTGGGTAAACCTGAAGATATTGTCAATAAAGAGAAGCACGTCTTGCCCCTCAGCATCTCTGAAGTGTTCAGCAACAGTCAGTCCAGTAAGCCCGACACGAGCACGAGCACCAGGGGGCTCGTTCATTTGACCATACACAAGAGCACATTTACTATCAGCCTGCTTGTCACCTAGCTTGATGACACCACTCTCAATCATTTCTCTGTACAAATCGTTACCTTCTCTGGTTCTCTCTCCTACTCCAGCAAACACAGAAAAACCACCTGTACAGAGGCAATAACGAAAATATTACATTATGTTTTTTACTATTATTGTCAACTTCAAATCATTTAGGATAATAACTAACCATGTGCTTTTGCAACATTGTTAATCAGTTCCATAATGAGTACAGTTTTCCCCACACCAGCCCCACCAAACAACCCAATCTTTCCTCCTCTTTGGTATGGAGCAAGAAGATCAACAACCTGCATAAAATTGGGGCGCACTATAACAGAATATCATCTAATAAACTGCAAAAAGTAATTTTCTCAGACATCATTAATATAGACAAGATCAAATTCACGTGGACCTGCAATATACCTTAATTCCAGTCACAAGAATTTGCTGCTCGGTAGCCTGCTCAACGAAGGCAGGAGCCTCACGGTGAATTGGCAGATAATGATCAGTTTCTGCAACAGAACAATGACAATAGATATCAACTCATTGTAAGATATATATATCATTTATCTGGTAGACAAATTTACTCACTGATATCTCCTCTATGATCAATTGCCTCTCCAATGACATTTATGATGCGTCCAAGAGTCGCCCTACCAACAGGGACCTACGTGTAAAAGAATATGAAAATCACCTCAGACACAAACATAACTGCTGTAATTGTATTGAACAGAATACCATCTAACCAAAAAGGAAAACGAGGACCAAAGCAATATGATGGCCACTTTAATAGCACTACCAGTTCATACATGTACCCGTATAACTGTGTAAATTATAATCCAGTTAATAGACTAATTCATAGGCAATGGTTCATCTTTATGCGGTCTAAATGCAAGTAAGCATGACGATGGTGAGATACGTTTGCACCTTCACGTATCCATATACACACTTTTACTATAAACTCGACTTGCCAAAATAGATTGACCAGTCAAATGATCAACAACCATAGCACAATGGTATAACAGAAGAAATCACAACATGCTTTAACATCTAACCCAAACAACCATACACCACATCTATCACATAACAGGCAATAGCAAAACCACCTCAAAATCCAATATTTTCTCCAAAATCAGCACCACAAAACAAATCAAATAAACCATAGGAAAGAGTTTAACAACATTGATGTAATAGGAGATCCAAAATTGCTTACGGTTGATCACTGAAAATAAAACTGGACAAACTTTTTGGGACAAACAACAACAAATCAACCAAAACCCACAAAAAAATAAAGGGAGATTACAGTAATGGGTGATCCAGTATTGAGAACACGTTGACCACGAACAAGCCCTTCAGTACCATCCATGGCAATGCACCTCACCATACTCTCACCCAAATGCTGCGCAACCTCAAGCACCAACCTGATTTGATTATCCATCACTTCAAGAGCAGTCAAAATGGGAGGCAACCCCTCATCGAATCTCACATCCACAACTGCACCAATCACCTGACACACCTGCAGTGGCGGAGATCTAGTACATTAGTACCGAGTGTTCGAATTATCATTTATAAAATTTAAAATTTTCAAAATTTTCAACAATCACTAAATTGACATAAAAATAACACATAAACCATCATTATAAATATATTTGATATAATAAATAAAGCTAATACTCCTAAAAATTGCCCACATTGCTGATTTATAGTCACAGTAAAAAGTCCTTTAGGATCGATTGATATTCAAAACTTTGATCTGAATCAAAATGAACAAGCTAAGAGTAAAAAGTTGATAACAAAGTGAGTTCAAAATACTACATCATGATATAATTTTCGAAAAAAAAATATTGAACGCATTAAAAATGATCCTAGTTAAAAAAATTAGACAAGCAGAGTTGTCGAAATTCAAAATGTGATATTCTTCAGGAAGGGAGTATATTATTAGGATGTGAGTTTGATTATTTATGCAGACCTGGCCAACAGCTCCTTTACCAGTGAACTCATCGGTGATTTTGGAAGTTGAGGGTGGGGGTGGAGGGGAGGTTTTGGGTTGGGGTGGGGGCTTTGTGGTGGAGGTGGTGGCGGTGCGTTGGAGGAAGGGGGTGGAGGAGGGGGCAGGGCGGCGGAGGAGGGAGGAGGAGGAGAGGGAGGTGGTGGTGCGGAGGAGGGAGGAGAAGAGCCTCCTTGAAGCCATTTTGGGGAGATTTTTGCAGATTCTTGAGAGACAGCAAGCTATCCGTTTGACTAATGAGGTGAAAATGTGTTGACACAAAATGAGCTAAGCTATATACAAGAACGACTACGGTTCATTAATCTTAACGTCCATTAATAATTTCATATTTTTGATAAAATTATTGATTATATTGTTTTTTTTATATTTTTTCACATTCTAAAGAAATATATTATGATCAATCATTTATTCTTATTTTCATATTTTAATTAATTTATACTAATTTGTTCAAGGACTTTTACTACACATAAATTTTTACCTTAGATATACCAACGTTTTCAATTACGTCAATCAACCTTTCAATCTTCCACATATTTTTTAAATTATTTAAACATTTCAAATTATCCCTCAACTTCATTAATCTTTCAAATTATTTCATGAAGCATTTTAATTTTTCAAATTGCTACTCAAACTATGTCCAACAATTTCAAATAATTTCATGAAATTTTGGTCTTTGACATTGAATTAACAAGGACACCAGTGATGCACACTTGATCACTCAAGTGGAGGGAAATTTGTTAGTTCACAAATAATAAAAAATAGGGAGTATAACAAAAAATAAATCACCTCCTCATCTTTCCCATCGGACCCACCCAAACTTTCAAATTGAGCGATCGAGTTTGCATTATGTGTCCCTTGCTTTTAGTTTAATTTTAGGAGGCAAAATCTTGTAATTTCAACACTTAAATGGTTTAGGGTAATTTGAAAAGTTCAAATAATTTTTGAAAACAATTTAAAAAATTAAAATAAGGAGGCAATTTAAGAAGTTAGAATATTCGGTTGATAATTTGAAACATTCAATGTAGTTAAAGGGTCTATATGAAAATAGCCAAAAACAAATGGGTATCATAAAATCTAAATAGGATAAATAAATATTAATACAATCGCCATAATCTAGTAAGAAGTTTCCGCTCATAACATTATTTGGTACTCTTAAATTAATATGGCAATTGGTATAATACTATGTTTGTTTTTGGTCTAGATCTATTCATTCATCTCAATTAAGATTTTAATGAATATTTTTGGTTAATTATATTTGTTTTTATGAGTTTGAAAAAAAATGATTAATTTAAAATAAAGATTTAAGAATCAAATATCTTAATAAGTTGATTATTAAATTTTGTATATATTCATCATAATCAACACATAATCACCTACCCAAGTCGACCATATATGGAAAGACACAATAATGACAAAATATATTTCTACCATTGATGAATTGGTCATTATTTAATTAGCCTACCATAAATATAATATATATTTCTTAAATTAGCTTAAACCATGAAACATCTTGTTTTTGTCAATTCGACGATTTTTATTTTTGAATAGGAAGACACACATCGATGAGTACAAGGTTGCTTTGATGTTTCAAAATCTGATCGCAAGCAATTAATTATATGAACATTTTTCTTATATTGTTATTCAAACAAGCGTCTCAGCGTATATATTTAATGTATATCTTCTAGGTCATTCTTATTGTATCAGGTTTGGCCCACATTGTAAACCTATCTAGCTTATTTTTCTATAAATAGGTGTATACGTCATATGTAATAGTCACCAAAATATAATATTACTTTCATTGTAATGAGAGCTAAATAACGATCCTGCCCTAAAATTCTTTTCCTTTTTCTCTTTTCATCCTAATCCCCAGCCGCCGTTTCTCATCTCCCCATATTATTACTCCTCTGCCTCACCCATATTATTACTCTGCATCACCCATATTATTACTCCAGCCGCCGTTTCTCATCTCACATGGCTCACATGGCAAACTCACCCACGCACGTTGACACTACCTCTGGTACCGCAGGTACGGCAACCCCCATCCCACCTCTCCCTCCCTATAATCCTCGGCGATATCCAGTATACAATCTCACATTACCTTCACTCTCGACATGGACAAAGTTCTGCACTCCACTTGGTCTGAACTTTTTCAGATTCATTGTCGATCTACTCAGTCCATTCATCACATCTTGTCTGAGTCTCCCATTGATACGATAGTTAATTGTGCTGATAATTGGGCCACCATTGATGTCATCGTGCTCAAATGAATCTACTCTACTATTTCCGCTGATCTATTGCACACAATTATTGAACCGGGCCTTGATGTTATGGGCGCATGGAACCGGCTTCGCAACATCTTCCAGGACAACAAAAATTCTCGTGCAGTTACTCTGGAACAGGAATTTTCTATGACTAATATGGCTACTTTTTCTTCTGCGTCTGCCTACTGTCAGCATCTAAAGAATCTGGCAGATCAATTGCGCAACGTGGGGGCCCCTATCCCTAATAATCGGTTGGTGCTTCAACTGGTTTCTGGGCCAGACAGAGGTAGACCAGGAAGGACCCTGGCGCTTGGGCTGCCAGGACTTGTTGTAGGCCGGATGGGCCCCTCTGCGTGGACCAGAAAACCGTTGGACCGAACTAGAAGGCCCTGGAGGACGTCGGGCCTTGGGAGGCTGCTGGGCCGCGGACTGGAGTAGGGCCGAGTGAGCAGGGGGCTGGGCGTGAGCCTGTGGAGCGAAGAAGACGGACTGTTGGTGCGCTTGCTTAGCGAGACCACTTTCCTTGAGAATAATCATTGAGCGAGCTTGATAAAACTCGAGCAAAGGGTCCGATTGGCGAATGACAGTGCCGACGCCACTATAGGCATCTGTGAGGCCAGAAACCAGTTGAAGCACCAACCGATTATTAGGGATAGAGGCCCCACGTTGCGCAATTGATCTGCCAGATTCTTCAGATACTGACAGTAGGCAGACGCAGAAGAAAAAGTAGCCATATTAGTCATAGAAAATTCCTGTTCCAAAGTAACTGCACGAGAATTTTTGTTGTCCTGGAAGATGTTGCGAAGCCGGTTCCATGCACCCATAGCATCAAGGCCCGGTTCAATAATTGTTTTTTTTTTTTTTTAAAAGGGGAGTACCCTTTAATTTTATTAATACGAATAATACATTACAATCATGAAACATCAATACAATTCGTAAACTCACAAGTTCAAGGAAATAGGCGACTAGTATCAAACTAGTGAGAGAATCAATCTCTCTAACCAATTTCCTTGCTAGCAAGAGGGCTCGAACCCGAGACCTCCGCTAAAGGTGTCAGCATGTTTGCCACTAGGACAAGTTGTCTTGACTATCGTATCAATGGGAGCACGATTTGAGCACGATGGCATCAATGATGGCCCAATTATCAGCACAATTAACTGTCGTATCAATGGGAGACTCAGGCAAGATGTGATGAATGGACTGAGTAGATCGACAATGAATCTGAAAAAGTTCAGACCAAGTGGAGTACAGAACTTTGTCCATGTCGAGAGTGACGGTAATGTGAGATTGTATACTGGATATCGCCATAGCAGGGGCGGAGACGAGGATTATAGGGAGGGAGATGTGGGGTGGGGGTTGCCGTACCTGCGGTACCAGAGGTAGTGTCAACGTGCGTGGGTGAGTCTGTCATGTGAGCCATGTGAGATGAGAAATGGTGGCTGGAGTAATAATATGGGTGATGGAGAGTAATAATATGGGTGAGGCAGAGGAGTAATAATATGGGGAGATGAGATACGGCGGCTGGGGATTAGGAGAAGAAAAGAAAAAAAGAAGAATTTTAAGGCAGGATCGTTATTTAGCTCTGATTACCATAAAAGTAATATTATATTTTTGATGACTATTAAATATGACGTATACACCTATTTATAGAACAATAAGCTAGCTAGGTTTACAATGTGGGCCAAGCCCGATACAATAAAAATGACCTAGAAGATATACATTAAATACAATAAGAATGACCTAAAAAATATACATTAAATATATACGCTAATATATAGACATACACGGGAAATACTGGTTTAAATACTGGTTTATATCGAACATGCCAAATCATATGTTAAAAGTTGGCATAAGCAATAGATCCTCATTGGGCCCGATTAAAAGGAAGTCTGTTGATGTCATACGCTAATATATGTCAAAATATAATACGGAGTATTACTTTCAGTCTCATATCGAACATGCCAAATCATATGAAATACTGGTTTAATTTTACGTAGTTTTGACATATTCAACCTGACACGATTCTCCTTCAATGTGGCATCAATATGGCTAATAAGTTAAGTTCACCCCGAACATATTGAACTTTATAAATGACAATTAATGAACTTCATAATACAGATTTTATACATAATTCGTTACTACTGAATACTGATAGTTGAAATGTAAATAGTCCTGTAGTATTTTTACACTGCAACAGACTTCATGCATGCTACCCTTTATTGTAAGTTTTGATTTACGAATGGATCCAGATTGTATGTGTATGTAATCTGTATGTTGGGTAGTTGCTCAATTGTGAACTTATTCGATGATTCACTCTCCCCCCTGTACAAAATGTTCGAGAGAAGGTAAACCCCATGTCGAAAACTTATTATATTTGAAGTGCTTCAGGGAATGGGTTGTTTTGTCCTTTAAAGTGTATCAATTAATGTCTGTTGGAAATGGAATGGAAACAATCTTTCTCTTCCATGTTGTCCTTCCTCGAACGATTTCTTCATTTTTCGTCTGGCCTTTTATTTTGAGTAAATGTGTATATCTAACTGGCTCTGGAGGCATAAGTTTCAAAAAGCCATTGCTCTCAGGGGCACCTGGTGAAAATGAAAATCCATTGAGTACACTACTGAGGTTGGGACTAGGCTGATGTTCGATTTCTGAAGCTCCTGCATCTGGTTCGCAAAGGGACTGAACAAGATCTGAACTCCCACATTCTCTTCTATATTCTAGTATGATACTAGCCAATTGGTGATTCTCCAAGAATTTATCGGGAATTGTCTGAAAATAAAGAAAACGTAACAATTTGAGCTTTAGTGACATTTTTCGAATAGTTGATCATGTCATGAAATTGAAGAGTTGTTCTGTTTACCTCAACCATCCATCGAACATACTTTACGTTGTTTACATGATGGTTCATGTCCAAATCGCTTCTCTTAGGCTGTCAATAACAATTTCATTGATTTCTATCAGTAACCATTAAATATTGTTATCTGTCCAATCAAATTTGCTGAAATTCGACAAATTGAATTTACCTTCAAGTCTGAGTTCATATATTTGGCACTATTGTCCAGTTTGTCTATCTTTTCCAAAGAATCTGATTGGATTGCCTCCTTGTCAATAAACCACGGGCATAACTCTGCCTTCACCTCATCAGGCATCTTAGAAAGGCGCCTCGTCTGTTTGTTCATCATCACCCATGTGCTGATACATGAATGATTCATTAACATAATATATTGTCTTTGGGCAAAATGTTAACCGAAATATGCTGAAGAAATACCTGGTTGCACGAGCGAATACAAGGCCGGTGGCCTGGCTTCGCAATAGCCAGTCCCTCCGCATTCCATTCTTCCCTGATGCTCCAACCCATGTGTCTATTTCCATGACCTCACCCCTGGGGTGATTTAAAATTTTTTTTTTTTTTTAACAGATGTGATTTTGGAAGATGAAATTTGGAATTTATTCATGAAAAGTACTAACCATATTGGATAATGATCAACTTGTAATTGCATCCTAGAAACAACCCAAATGAGGTTATTTTTCATCATTCCATGTGTAGCACCAAATCCATCTCCAAGAAGCCCTGACATCCAAACATGATTCAACGCGGTTTCCTGCATTTTCACAGGGCTTTAAAATTCTGCAGGATTGAAGGTAAACCATTCACGCGCAGTCCTGGCAAAGGCAAGAAGGAAATCGAATAAGATGGTCACCTGAAGTAAGTTGAGGATGCTTTCAATTGTGGCAGTTTTATCAGGGCCAACTTCATAAGAACGAATAACCACAGTCTGCCTATATCCAACTCCTTCCAAGATCATAAGCCCTTGTCGAAAAGGATCAACAAGCTGTTTCTGGGTAGGAATGTTTTGCCTAATCTGTGGTTTTGCAACATATATATTCTCAACAGCAGCAACAGATGTGGTCGTCACACCATTAACCGCTGCAAAGCTAGATGTTCCATTCACTTTGATACTATTCAATCCCAGCTTGTTCGGTTCATTTCCATTATTCGTCACTGAACACCTTATCGTTGAACAGGCTGGATACGAGAGTGAGGCCATCATCGCTACTCCAACTAGTTAGTGTGACACAGCATTGAGGGAAACTCTGGTTTTATAGAAGTATATCCCAGAGATGAACAAGAAAAGGGGACTTTGTTGATACATTGGACTTATCAAAGAGTGACATTGTGTGACAAAATATGGTCTGGTAAGCTGTAGATATTAATTATAGAATATGCTTAGCAGTTATCGATGGTTGGCAAAGACAACAAGATAGATTATTGTGAAGCATTTTTTGTACTTGAATCATCAGAGATTGCAATGAGTAAACATTTCAAAGACATCTTAGTGTTATTATTACAAGGAGTTCCTATGTTTTGGGAAATTCAATAAAACAAAAATATGGTTTCATACATGTGGAACATTCAAAGAATGATATTTAGATTCTAATAAATACTTTATTACACGGCGGGGGATCTGAGAAAAAAAACTACATTTTGTACTTGTTGTAGTTCTTATTATAGAATCTCCCATTGTTGGCATCATCTGAGTTTAACTCCATTTGGACTCAATTTTATACTCCCATTAGTCTTTGTAAGTGGAAGAAACAAGTATTGTAGTATGGGTCTCTAAATTGACAAACATTGCAATGTGGTTTCCGAAAAAAAGGGACGGTGTTGGTGTGCAGCTATTCTCATTTGCAAGGACTACTTTAACATGTGTGCAATTTTTGTGGACTAATCTGTAACAATATAACTTTACGAGACTAAAATATTTCAATAAAATCTTTACTTAATACTTCATAACAAATGAGTTTAGAGACATTTGACCAATTCGTCTACTACAACATTGTTATAATATAATATGATGTATTAGTATCGAGTTATGAACACATATGTCTTGCTTTAATCATGAAACAAATGACTTTGGAGAAGACCTGAAATTATTTAACATCACTATTGGTGAAAGAGGAATGTAAGATTTATTTAAACATTTAAATTTGTTACTAACTGGTCAAACAAAGAGATAAAAAAGAAAAATATTTATCAAGAACTAACGACGACATATGACAAAATACTTACGTTTGTCATATTTCGTCGTTTATACTAAATGAATATTTTTCTTTGGCCAATTAATAATAAATTTGAAAGTTCAATAAAATCTTTACTTAATACTTCATAAATTTGAACAAAAATATTATTTAATGTTTTTGTAATTGTAAAAGATCTTTTTCAAGGGTGCAAATGCTTACTAGATTATAAAAAACAACTGATTTATCATGATAAATTTATATTTGTTATGATAATGTAGGACGAAGACTAAAACTGAGTTATTTAATAAAATAACAATGATGAAGTATGAAAAATTCGCCGTATTTGCCCACCCCAATAGCTAAAAACTGGTCAACCTCGAGCTAGTTCGTCGTTTTTTATCAAACGACAAAGGTTTATTTCGTCATTTTTCTCATTTGTCCAGTAGTGATGCGCAAGTTGCAGTTTAATCCAATAAATGGTCGGTCTGCAGATATTGTTCCCCGTAATTGGTACAAAAGGTGGAGTTTAGTTTCTAAATAAACATTGACGTTAAAATTAGGCAGAACAACATAATTTGACCTAAATTTTGGGGCAACATCAAATTTTTAGTTTAAGGAGCGGCAAAAAAGCCAGGAGACCCAAGTTTGAGAAAAGAAACTAAAATTTCAACAACTAAATTTTTGAGTTTTGAAAATATGATTTTGTCTCAAAATTTAGGGCTAATCGATATTTTTGTTTGGACTTAACATTATAAATTATATTTGGCCTCAAAATTCATGTCTAATCATGTTTCCCGTCTAGTTTTAAAGTCAAGATTATTTTATGGACTAAACTGACACATTTTGTATCAATTACGATGACTATTTCTGCAAACCGATGATCACTAGAATTGAAGTGTAATTTACAGATATTATCTGGAATCATTTCGTAAATCATCTTAATGTTAATATAACACACATATCAATAATATTATACAAATTGAGGGGAAAATGACCTCTCTTTCTCTCTATATTGAGAAAAAAGCAACCTTGAACACCACCTCTTAGTTTTTGCCTACGAGTTGTAGACCAAAATCATTATTTGTTATCAATCTCAGCCGCCGGATCACATCCTCATTTTCAATGTCCCGCAAATTCGTCTCAGCCCTCTGAATTGTTCCGAATCGTTGAATTGTCTAGAGACAAACCCACACTTCTTGTTTGATTAGATGAAAGGACAAGGGGGATTTGGCTGGGAGGGTTTTAGCGGATTTGACATATCTTCAATTGTACAAGAATCATTATTTATTACTCCCTCCGTCCCTAAAAGATTGTCACATTTTGACTTTTGTTAGTCAAACATTACAAAATTTGATCATGAATTCTCATTAAACGATAATAAATAATATAGTCTTGTGAGACCTTGTTAGATTCGTCTCAATATATATTTTTGAAATATTAACTTTTTATAATTTTTTTGCATGTAGAATAATAGATATTTATGTTTTAAATTGTATTTTGTTGACCACCAAAAGTCAAAATGTGACAATCTTTTAGGGACGAAGGGAGTATTTGAATTGTATTAGTAATTATGATGTGCATGTGATTGCAAGTGATAAAAGCACTTATCATATACTACTACTAGGCTAATAGCCATAAATATAATTAAAGATTATACAAAAACAGAGGAACCCAAATCATGCAACGATTCCATTTTCAAACAGTGTGTGCTCATTGAAGTCGTGGCTAGGTTAACACGTAATAATTGTTTATGAATCACAATTAAACACGTTCTTAATTTACAATTAACTCCCTCTATTTCATTTTAATATATATATTTATAAGGAGGTTTGTTCTTTCTTGAGCTATTCGAGATAATATATTAACATATAATCTTAGAGTCAGGCGTCCATTTTAATTCAAGGCCTTGTTTAATTTAAATAAGTATATCTATCTTCAATTCCTTAAACCAACTGAACTACATCTCAAGCTTTTCGAAACACAACTTAAAACATCAATCACTTTATATATATACTTATTATAGAAAATTATAAAGAATAATATTATTATTAAAGAACATTGAAAGACGAATTCTATTATATCAATTTCTTTCGAACGAATGAATATAAAATAATTTATGGTTAAAGTTTGACACAAATTTACAAAAATTAAAATGAAGGAAGCACTATATAATAAAGTTTATTAGTTTTGGATCAATCTGCAACCGTTGGCCAATATTGTAGACTGAGTTTTAATTTTTGTACTTTCGAGGAGCAGGCAACCTGAACCCACTTTCGGGGACCATTTCAGCAATTTGCTCTATTAGCGTTGAAAGAAATTCATATTGTACTTTTAGCATTTTTATAATTTGTACTAATATTTAATGTATGTTATTGTTGTTCGAGTATAACGAGGTAAATAATAAGTTGCTTGTAATTATCAATGTTTGACATGATTACCAGTAACCATCATTCCAATAATTTCAGTGTTTTACATGATTTACCTGTAACCAATAACCATCACTCCAAATTCTCCAATAGTACAATATAAAGACACATAGCAGCCGGGAACCACTGTACGCACACCCAAATAGTAGTTTAATATTGTATGAAATGACCATTTTATCCCTCTATTTAACCTCCTCACCTACTACACTGCCAAATAGAGGGGGTAAAATTGTCATTTAAAGCTACATAAACTCACTATTTGGGTGTCTATAACAGATCAGATTGCAGCCATTATTGAATAAATATCTCTGATTCTCCTATATAGTAACTCCTTTTCATCAATTTCAATTCTCATTGAACTAAAAGAACCAATCAAGCTTACCTTGAATTCCCCCCCCCCCCCCCCCCCCCTTCGAGCATTAGGCAAATATGGAGCAACAAAAAGCAGCCCATATAGCTTTGTTTGTGACAACAGGCATGGGTCATTGGATCCCTGTTATTGAATTTGCAAAAAGTCTAAACCAGTTTGATAATCACAAATTCACTTTCACTCTAATTGCTCCCACTTATGGCCCTCTTTCAAGAAATCAACAACTATTTCTTGAATCACTTCCGAATGGGATCGATTTCATTGCATTGCCACCAGTTAACATGGACGAATTATTACAAGGCTTGGACAACGTGCGGGGGGAGACACGCGTTGTCCTCAATGTAAGGAGGTCTCTCTCGACGTTTCGTGACGTCGTGAGAGACCTCAAGGAGAGTAAAAGGTTGGTGGCTTTGGTGGTTGATTTGTTTGGCACTGATGCATTTGATGTTGCTAGGGAATTCAATATATCTCCTTACATATTCTTCCCTACAAATGCCATGAACTTGTCTTTATTTCTTCACATGCAAGAACTTGATAAAAAAGTGTTGGGTGAATATAGAGACCTAACTACCCCTGTAGAAATCCCAGGATGCTTTCCAATTGATGGTAAGGATTTGATTAATCCTTGTCAAGATAGGCAAAATGATTCATATAAATGGCTCCTACATGTTGCAAGTAAGTACAAATTAGCCAAGGGTATAATTGTCAATTCCTTTCAAGATTTGGAGCCAGGTCCTTTGAAGGCCCTCCAACAACTTGGTAATCCAAGAATTTATGCAATAGGGCCTTTAACACAAAATGGTTTGAATCGTATTTCAGCACAAGAGTGTGTAAGGACTATTAAGACGACAGCTTCATTTTTTCCGCCACATGAAAAGTGTGAGTGTGTAGAATGGTTGAGTGAGCAGCCACATGGTTCAGTGTTGTATGTGTCATTTGGGAGTGGTGGGGCCCTCTCACAAGATCAAATGATTGAATTGGCTTTGGGGTTAGAGTCAAGTAACCAAAGATTTTTATGGGTAATAAAATGTCCAAGCAACATTCCTAGTGGTTCATATTTTGGTATCTCAAATCAAGATCCAAAAGCTTATCTACCAAAAGGGTTCATGGATCGGGTCATGGGTCGTGGGTTAATAGTCTCAAATTGGGCCCCACAAGTTCCAATCCTTAACCATGGTTCAGTAGGTGGGTTCTTGAGTCACTGTGGCTGGAATTCTATACTTGAAAGTATGGTTAATGGGATTCCTTTGATTGTTTGGCCCCTATATGCTGAGCAAAGATCAAATGCTGTAATGTTGACTCAAGAATTGAAGGTGGCATTAAGTGTTAAAGAAAGTGGAGATGAGTTGGTTAAGGCAGATGAAATTGCAAAAATTGTGAGGAATTTGATTGAAGGGAAAGAAGGTAAAGAGGTAAGAAATAGAATGAGAGAATTGAAAGTTAGGGCAGAAAATGTTTTGAGTGATGATGGTTCTTCAAGAAAAGCACTTGGAAATTTGGTTTCTTTGTTGTCTAGTAAGGTGTCAATGTAATGGTAGACTAGTTTGGTCTACTTTACTTGACAATTGTTTAGAATTTTTGTTAAATTTCTTTATTTCAAATTTCCTTTAACTATAGGGGAACCGTATTGGTATCATGCAATATCTATTTATCATTTTGATCAATGATGTTATAAAATTATGTCACTTATCGAATCTTTTACCTTTTGAGCGTTGAATTGGGAAGTCCGTCAATTGAACCAATTAAGTAACGAGTACTTTCGCATTGTTCACTATTTATAAAAGGCTTAAATTCCGACAGGCCCCTGAACTTTGCTCATCTGGTCAATTTGGTCCCTGAAGTTTGAAAATAGGTCTACTTGCCCCCTGAAGTATCCCAACTGGTCATTTTGGCCATTTTCACCTTAAAATGAAGGGTAAAATAGGCATACAACAACAATAGGCATTACGAGTCAATTTATAATAGACAAAGTAATAAAAAATTTAAAAAAAAATTAAAAAGTAATATAAACTTAATATTAAATTATTAAATAATAATAAACCCCCACCCACCCCACCCTAAAACCGTTCACCATTGATAGAACCTGCACGAGAAGACCACCCTAGCCCCAACCCCGTTCACCATTTTATTTTCTTTCAAAGAGCCCTAATATATTTTCTTTATTAAAAGTGACCCCAAAATATCTATTATATACTAAATTCCTATTTTGTCCTTCATGAAAAGTTAAAACTTGTTAATTTGCCCTTAAACAGTTATGAAAATGGCCAAAATGACCTGTTGTGAAAGTTCAGGGGGCAAGTAGACCTATTTTCAAACTTCATGGGCCAAATTGACCAGATGATCAAAGTTCAGGGGCCTGTCGGAATTTAAGCCTTTATAAAATGAGAAGGGCACACGATATCCGCAATAGATCATACATTGCAATAATGTTTGATATACTTAGCTTACACATTATTCACTCCGTCGATGCACACTCCGTACGTTTATTTTCTAGTGTAAATAAAATGATACTGAACACATGAAACATGTGCTCAATATCATAAACGAACGTGTGCTGTGTACATTTATTACCATATATACTTAGTAGCTATTTAATGATGATGTAGTGTCATCAGTTTTGGTCATGACCAAGGACATGACAATTTGATATTTGATATCAAATTCCAGAGCAAATTTATGATCAACATTTGGAACCTCATGATACTGAATCCATGGAAGTCTATCAACCATATATCTTTGTAAGACCACAGGTGTCGATTGATCTGCTCCACCTTGCCATAATTGAACTGCACCATATCTTCCGGGGAGAGGATTTTCTAGTTCAAGAGGTTCAAAATCCCACTCTCCAAATCCTACCATAAAATCACGTACCCATGATTCGTATACTCCTTGCTGGGTTGAATATTCCTGATCATATAACAATGTCAATTTAGGGATTTTGTCCTTAAATAGTGTTAATATTATTGACAAGTTTTAATATACTCGGTATTCAACTTTATTTAGAAAAAGGAGGTAATTGCAGGTTTGGTCTCAGATAGTGGGGTTCAGTTGCATTTTAGTTCCAGATAATTACAATGTTGCTGAAAATGGCATAAGTGTTACAATATAGTCCCCGAATATAATAAATATTGAGGTATGATCCTCGAAAAAATAGGGACTAATTTGCAACGATTTAACACTATCGAGGACTATATCGCTACCCTAGACCACTTTCGGAGAGTAATTTGCAACAATTAAGTAACTATCTGGGACCAAAGTACAACTTCGTCCCACTATCTGAGACCAAATAGACAATTATATCTCGAAAAAAAATGATTATATATTGTAGATGTTTGGAGTAATTAATATAATAAAGAATTTTCTTCATCGCTAATTATAAAAAAAAAAATATAACAAAGGATTCAAATATTTTTCATTTAAATATTTACTGAAACTAGAATATAGCTAGAGATATGGTAAAATTATATACGTACGTACCACCATATTGACTGGAGGGTCGGAATTATTTGAAACAGCATATAAAGATTGAGAAGTGGTGTTTGTTGTAGTTGGAGGAAACAAGGCTCGAGTGTTTTGAGTATTCCACCAATACGAAAGCCAAGGGGCATAGTGGTTTATTAAAAAATTCCATTTTAACCAAGGCTCGGTTTTCTCAAACGCTTCTTCAACCAAGTCCTTAGGGAGACTTGGCCACCAGTAACTAATACCTGGTGCTATCAAAATAGCTCCTTCTAACCTGTTCACATCAGTTGCACCAAATTAAAACTTTTTTAAGTGTAAAAAAATAGTTCCTCAAGTAATTAATATACTCCCTCCGTTGTCCTTAAACGTAAAAATCATTTCAATTTTTCGGGTTAAAGTGACTTCTCATTAGTCATAAGAAAAATAATATGGTCATGCAGGGTTTCGTTAGATAAGTTTTAATATATATTTTTGAAATATCAATTTATTAGAGGACATTTTAGCTTATGCGCACTTAGAGGGTGCTTCGAGAATGCCTTTTGGAAGGGTGTTGAAATGTGCCCTCTAAACCAAAACTGAGCGCCCTCTAAATGCTATTTTGTATAATAGTGATATACAATTTTTACGAGTTTGGAAACAGATGTTTAACCTATTTTCGGAGAGGTGAAAGATATAATTTTTGACATTTTTAGTTTTTCGGTCTCTATTATACATTTGAAATATATACCTGTGAGGAATATATTTGAGGCATCCCCAAGTTATGTCTCCTCCAGATGAGTAACCAATCACATAAAATTTAGGTCCTAATCCTAACTGATCACCAAGTTCTTCTACATCTAGTACTGTACTTTTTATTGTTCGCTCTGGATGAGGATCACTTTCTCCATAACCAGGTCGATCAAATCCCACAATGTAAATTTGAAATTTATCAAACAAACCCTAAAATACATATAACAATATTAATATAATAGCAGTTTATGATGAATATAAATTGTGAAATTTGAAACATATTTAATATTTGAAAATCTTTGATAAACTAACCTTAGCAAAACATATAGAAGAAAATATTGGATCGAATAATTATTTGAATTTTGAGTCTGCCAGATAAATGAATGAGTCATACCGTACACGAAGTCCTTGTTAACTGACATCACTCTTCTCTTAATTCAATAGTTTATGGAATTTCTCATTAATTGATTTGTGCCACATTTATATGCGGAGAGAATCCCTTTTTCAAAAAAGGCATTATCTTAAAATTAATTACTCTCTCGTTTATTTTACAATATGGGACCCGACATATGTCAATTTGAGCTTATATCAAGCAATCATTCATGTGATGATTGAATGTACATCTTAGCTAGTAAATTAATTACAATAAAACAACAACAATTTGTAAATGTGGTATTAACAATAATTAATTAATTAATTACAATCTAAAATTTTAAAAAAAAAATAGGTCTATGAAAATTCTCTTCAATATAAATTTATCAAATAAATTTTATATTAAAAAAAATTAAAATTTTAAAATCCAACCTTCAATAGTTTTTAAAATGATTTTTTAGGAGTGAAAGAGATACTAAATATGGCATATTATTATTTTTGATAATAACGTGAATACCGGTGTTGAGGGAAAAGGATCCCATTTATTTGTGCTGTGGCCATGAACATAAATAATCTTGAATTTGGCTATTTCTTTGGAAACTCCATATTCCTCATAAGCTAAATGCCTCCCATCTCTCAATTTGATCCTCGGCCCTAAAACCGGAGGACCTCCGGGGCTGCCACAAATCTTCGGTGGCGGCGGGACGAATACACTATACAACCATACTCCAATAAGAAGTGCAAATGCCAATGGGAGTGCTACTCTCATCATCATCTTCTTCTTCCTCCTAAGTATGTAAATTAAATAAATCAAGAATTCATAATTTGTTTAGTAGTAGTATTAAATAATGCAGAGTAACAAGAAAGAAAGTTACACTTGTTGAAGCCTGAAGGACTTGAGAATAGGTTTTATTTATAAAAAAGGAATAAAAAAGAGATCGAAGATATTGGGACGAGTAGATAGGGAATTGTGAAATCGTGTTTCCTAGAAATGAAGCTATTATGATGAGTATTGGACCAATGAAACTGCGTTTTCTAATGTCGATAACGTGGACATATATAAGGTAAAAGTCATGATCGTCAGCTATGTTTCTTTTTTCAACACTTAATTATGATCTCACATATAATTGCACAAACATATAAATATAAAAATTTATACAAATGCGTCATCTATATGAATGAATATGTAATGTTGATGTTGCAGATTCCATTATCAATGAATATAAACATTGTTACAGAAGCCCTACCACTAGCTAATCTATCCGTTGAGTGCTTTCTCAAGCACCAAAAGTCTCAATGACAAAACCTATCAAAAACAAAAAGAATGAACAAGGTTGAACTGCAATCTTAATCGTCCGTCGCCCCTGACTTGGGGAGTCGCGAGGAGATTAACCACGGAATATGCGTCAGATGGTCTGAGGATTTGAGGTTGTCCTTTAACCACTTTCACAACAAATTCTGTCTCATAGGAGACTCATACACACGAGTTACAGAAGAACAAGACGTAAAATTATCCACTCCAAGCTTTTACCACTTGACATGTACCCGAACATATAACACACTATTTCAACTAAATGTTATGTAAGAGAAATTAGGTGACACTTACTCCACTGACCACTCATATTATTAGAGTAGGTGAAATATGCTCGATAGGCCGGTTTGATTCCGCCCGGGTCCATGAGCGGGCCCGATCTGTTCATGTGGGCCGAACATTGGCTTCAATTTTGACCCCATGCCTAGACGTGGCAAACGAACCGGGCCCATAGCTAACAGTGGACCGTTAAGTGCCCATTTAGTTATTTTAGTTCAAGTGTTTTGTGATTGTTTATGTAAAAAATTCTACATTAGTTGGGGATTTAAATCCTAGTTGCCAAGGAAGAAGAGTAATTGTTTATATTATGTTATGTGTTTTTATTACTGAATTGTTTCTTAAAATTTCTTGTACTTGTCATCAATAAAAACTTTACATACTATTCTTTTTTCTTTTAAATTACTTGGGAGGAACTGTGCATCCATGAACTGAACTACGAATCAATTATTCTCTGCTGAAGTGCTGATGGTCTAGGCAACCATCAGTAGTAGCCTGCTAAAGTTCATTATTATTGGAGTACTTAAATAAAAGGCTTTTTTTCATCTGGGCACCTGAACTTCTGATTTTATAACAAATAGGCACCTGGTGAACTTTTTATAACAAGTAGGCACCTGAAGCCAAAATTTGGCACCTGAACTTTTGGATTTCTCTTTTTTCAGATTTTAAACAATTTTGAAATCCTTAACTCAAGGACAAGTTAGTCATATTGAAAATATGACATTTTGGAGGGAAAATATACAAAAAAGTTCAGGTGCCAATTCGGATTAACATTTTAGGTGCCAAATTTCGGGGAAAAAGTTCAGGTGCCATTTCGTCTGGTTGTCTTCCTCCTTACCTAATAGCTCCATTTTAACCTAACTCATCTGGATTGAAGCAGAGCATGAATCGTACCAATCTCCATTGATTCGCCCAGATTAACCCACCATAAAATCTCCAGCATGAATCGTACCAATCTCCATTGATTCGCCCATCTCAATCTCTAATTTTTTCATAACCTTTGCTCGGCCAATTTCCTTTTTTGAAGCTCCATTGACAATTGAGCAAATTTCTGCCGACAAGCAATAAAAATGCAAGCACAGGTTCAACACTTGCCTTCCTGCCAACTCAAGTAAGTGCTTTGTGCCATTTAAAAAACGTTCCTTTTTCGGTTTTGCTTGGTCAACGAAGTCAAACTTCGATCTTGGGTGGTCATTATTGGTTTCTACTTGATTTGGATGGTATATTTGAGCTCTACATCGTCTGTTGTGTGATTCTCCATACCCAATTTTGCTTGGATCGGTGAAGCGACACCGATTGCGGTTCTTGCTACAGGTTGTATTCGAAGGTGTGTTACAAGTTGTTATTGATTCTGGGTTGTTCTTTGCTTTCGTCTGTTGCTTGTTCTTCGATTGCGAAGTCACTACCTTGGTCTTTGCTGTGTGTTCTTTTATATCGAAGTGGTACAAAAAATTTGTCCGTTTGTTTGTGCTTAGTTTGCTGCTATCACTTGTCTCGAATTGGTACATAAATCGTCTAGTTGTTGTTCAATTTTCTGGATAAAGTGAAGACTGTCAACAAGGTTTCTAGTTCGTTTATTTGCTTCGATTTTGCTGCGGAATTTGGTGTTTTTTTTGCTGCTGGGTTCTTGTTTGTGCTGCTTGTTCTTCGTCGTTTTTTGCTGCTGGTTCTTGTTTGAATTTGTTGCTGGTTTCTTGTTCGAGTTTGGGGTTATACTCGTCGAAGATTTTACACTTGAAAAAAAGAAAGAAAAGGTTGATGAAGGAATGAAGAAGTTGAAAAGTGTGATTTTTTTTATTTGAATTGATATTAATGGGGTTGGGTTAAATGGGTGGTTAGAGGTTGGGTTAAGATCTTTGCTTTAGTTAGTTTATGATGTGATCTGTCTAAATTGCCCTTCATCTAATGGTTTAAAATCTGAAAAAAAAGAAATCCAAAAGTTCAGGTGCCAAATTTTGGCCTCAGGTGCCTACTTGTTATAAAAAGTTTACCAGGTGCCTATTTGTTATAAAATCAGAAGTTCAGGTGCCCAGATGAAAAAAAGCCTAAATAAAAAGCCTTTTTTTCATATAGGCACCTGAACTAGTTCATAAATCAGCATCTAATGAACTTTTTTTTTCAAATAGTCACCTGAAACAAAAAGTGGCACCTAAACTTTTATTTTTCACATTTTTCTGAATTTATCAGATTTTAAAATTTTAAATAGAGGGCAAAATAGTCAAACCACACTTAAAAACTAACTCTATCTAATTATAAACTAACCCAACCTTAAATATTTAATCCAACCCCATTAAATATGACTAACTTGCCCTTGGGTTAAGGAATTTTACATGTAAAAAACCTTAGAAATTCAAAAAAATGTGAAAAATGAAAGTTTAGGTATCATTTTTTTATTCCAAGAGCCAATTTGGGAAAAAAGTTCATCAGATATTGATTTGTGAACTTTTAAATAATTCAGGGGCCAATATAAAAAAAAGCCTAAATAAAATGCTTTGGAATTCATATTTGGAGCTATACTAATTGTAAAGAAAAGTAAAGAAAAGTAATGTAGGCCATCATCTTTATTTATCTGGTTTAGGTCCCAGTCCTTTTCGTGATTTGAAGTTGACACTATCATCATGTGAAGTTTCTTATGTCCACTTATTTTGTCATGGATTTTTTTGTAGAGAGGTAGATGGAGAAAGTAAATAACTAAAATATGCATGTGCCTATTGCTCGCTGTCACGTACAATTATTTGGTATATCATAACTTCATAACCACATGTACTTCTACTTCCTCGCTGGACAAAGTAAATTATCTCATACACTAACAAATTAAACCCCACAAATTTGGATACTTGAGGTTGAGGGAAAGTGTAACGTGTACATCCATGAACTACAAATATGAGCTTGGATGGTTAATTAATTTTAGCATATCGAAACTCATCTTTCTATTTGGTGTACACCGGTAGAGGTAATTGTGGAAAAAGTCTCACTAAGTGAGTGTCCGTTGCAGTTAGGTCCTCGTAAGTGGGACCGATGTACAAATAGTCCCGCAAAGTGTGTAGTGGATGCGCATTTGGTCCCTAAAGTTAACAGATCCGTTGATTTTAAACGTTTTTATGGTTTTACGTAAATAAATGCTAAAATTAGGCCAAAAATATAATTTTCAAGAGTTTGGCTTGGTGACAAACTTAAAACTTCATTTTTTGCTTCGTTAAAACTCCGATTTGACGATTCAAAATGCGTTGAATATGTGTTTTCATCATCTTTAAGATATCCATGAGGGTTATGAGAATAATAACAAATATAAAAACAAGTCATGTTCTTAAAGATGATGAAAACACATTTTTAACGCATTTTGAATCATCAAAATCGGAGTTTTAACGAAGCGGGAAATGAAGTTTTAAGTTTGACACCAAGCCAAACTCTTAAAAACTACATTTTTGGTCCAATTTTACGATTTATTTACGTAAAACCATAAAAAGGTTTAGAATTAATGGATATGTTAATTTAGGGACCAAATGCGCACCCGCTATACACTTTCAGGGACCATTTGCACGAAGCCAGGTTTCGAAACTGTATTGGTGTTTGCAGATCGTGAACACACACTAATTTTTCAAGCGGGCTTAGCATAATGATGGTACACATTAACTAAGCTTTTAATGGTGTCTACTCATTAAGTGATAATTTTGTTCCCACTCTTCCTATGTGAGACAACAAATTTTCACTTCGGAGTTTATGTTGTTTACCAATGCATTCCATTGAACCTTTCTACTAATTTTAGATTCACAAGGTTCACAAATTATCCAACAAGATACATATACTTCCTTCATTCCTCAATGATTCGTAGAGTAGGTGAGTTTGTGACTACAAGGTCATGCGTTCGATTTTACCTACCAACACTTTCTTGGTCGAGTATGTCATCACACGAGGCTTGCCTAGTATGGTTTACTTGGTGGTTTGCAAGCTATTGCTTAATTCAGCCCGACGTTTACCTACTGCACATTCTACAAGTGGCGGATGTGAGTTTTCATTACAAAAATAGATGCTTATTTTTACATGCACTTTAACAAAGTTGAAATTTAGGCTTAAATTTTTCATGCCTCCGAACTTTGACGAGTTTGTCAGTTTATCCCCTGAAATTTTAAAATCGCTTTACTTACCCCTGAATTGGTCTTTTTGAGAATTTTCGTTTTCAATTTGACAGATTTTAAGTTTAAATGAAGGCAAAAATGTATATACAACATATGATAAACTTTTGAAATCAATTTTAATAAACACTACATATTGAGGACTCTTTAAAAACAAATAAAATCATTTTAAAAAATAAAATAATACAATAATACTCCGTATATTGCAATAACAGACATAACTAAGCTTTTTAATGAGGACATACATCCCACGCACACCAATAAAAGACACAGATGTACTTAGGAGCTACTTAATGATGTAGTAAGACTAGTTTTGTTGATGACAAAGACATGGCAATTTGATACTTCATTCAACTCAAAATTTAAGATATTTTTCATTTTTACGTGCCAATTTTAATGATCAATTTATTTATTATTCTTTAATCTAAAAAATATAAAATTAATATCAATAAATTTATAATTAAGAGTATTTTCACAAAAGTAAATTTTTCTAACTTTAACTAAATTTATAATTAATTTTTTATATTTTAACTAAATAGTTATTGCTAATCAAAAGTGAACACGAAAAAAACAAAAAATACGCATAAATTGAATCGGAGGAAGTATATTTGATATTATCCTCCAGAGCAAATTTGTGACCAACATTTGGAACCTCATGATACTCAACCCATGGAAGTCTATCAACCATATATCTTTGGAGGTCCACAGGTTCATCATCCCCACCTTGCCATAATTGAATTGCGCCATATTTTCCTCGTAAAGGATTTTCTAGTTCGAGAGGTTCAAATTCCCACTCTCCAAATCCTACATAAAATCTCGTAGCACCGATTCGTATACTCCTTGTTGGGTTGAAATGTTGAATAACCCTGAAAACATAACAAAGGCTTAATTTATTTCTTAGTACAAAAAAGACTTATATAGCCTTCAAAAAAGGTCTTAAGAAGTATCAGAAACACTATTACAAATATTGCCATCTAAGCCTTAGACGATGCTTTATTGACCGTCCTTTAAGGCCAATTGTTTTTTAATTAGTTTTCTGCTTATTTTAGACGACGCTTCATTGGATGATGTAAAAAATCTACTTTTTTAAAATTATTTTTTAACATAATATTTACCTACCCGATTTTCCAACCTTACTAGCACAATTTATTACATGAACTAAAACTACCATATGCATTAAAAGAAAACAATTCCCACTTAATTTTATATTAACCTTGTAAAAGGTCAAATTAGTCTCGCAATTTTTATGTGTACGTCGTTCCATCTCTTTCTTACGGTATATCCTATTTTGAAATTTTCAAAAGTGATAAAATTTCAAAACTTTACTATATTAAAAAAATGAGTTTTGAATATATTTATTAGAAAAAACCTTACCCTGTAAATGGCTGTACCAAACATTATTATTTTCTGATGGATGGACCACCAGAAGATGGTTGAGTTCCATCAACGAGATCAATAATTCAAAAATGTGTTCAATATGTAGGAGGTGTCACCTAATTTCTCTAATGTAAGATTTTGTTTATTTGAGAGTTATTAAAATAATTGATTATGTCAGTTATCAAATATATTAAGATTTAGTTTAGTATTAATTCATGTTTTGATTGTGAATTATTTTGGAGAACCAATTCTACTTGAAGAGAGTTTCAATCAACTACGTATACATATTCTTTTATCTTCTTTTTTTTTATATATATAGATTATACTATTAGCGATGAAACTCATTTGCACCTCTACTTACACTCCTGCTGTGGATGATCTTAAGTATGAGACAATATAATCATTATTTATTTTGACTGTTTTTGTGCAAATAGGGGTATTAAGGGAAAAAGTGTTGTATTATGCATTAATTTATGTAAAAAGACACTCTTTTTGAATATTTTGGATATTTTTTAGATCTCTAAAAAGACATTTTTTTTGAATTAGAGGGATTACTTACAAGGAAAATTAGGATAATTATTTTATTTTTAAAATTGGTTATTAGAATTAGACAAGTGACAAATAAGTACAATGTCACATGCATGAGCATGACTATTATAGATAGCCTTACAAGTTTCACAAAACAATTTTAATCTTATCACTTTACGTAATAAGTTTAAACTACAATTACCGAAATACCCCTGCTTTGGACATTGAGTAAAATTGGTGGTTCACGTGTTCCTTTTGGGCAGATTTTGCTCTATTTCAAAACAAATTAAATGATGTTGACACCGACGACTTCCATATCGTGAGATAAACGTGGTAACACAATGTGACATATATAGTAGGATAGATACTTGCTGGTCTAGAATCGGCGAGTTCACTAATCTAATTATATGGATGGAGTATGTGTCACCTACTCACCTAATTTCCTTAACATAAGATTTAACTGAAATGTTATGCTCAATATACTAACGTCAAGTGAAAAGCAATAACTCAATGTGATAATCCTAGTAGTATTCGACACTCAGAACGTGATTAAACTATTCTTTAAAGATGAAAATAAAAGAATACGTCTTGATTTTTGTCTAACAATGATAGATAGGAGCAACTTTCTAACTGATTCAAAATTTATTGACATCATATTGATGAAAACATACAATAATACAATGAGAAAACACATGTTAAACTAAATGATACGAACTTTCAATTGGCAATCTCCTAAAAAGTAATCTTGACATTCGCTTCATATGTTAACCTCTTATTTCTCCTGACTTGAGCATATTAAACTTTGAATTATTTTAATAAGTATTCAGTCATTACAACACAAAAAGTCTCCAAAATCTATTGAACAACAAATTAATGCAGTTATGAGGGCATTCAATAATTATTCATTCCAAAAGACAACTATGTTTCGCTAAATCTGCCATTATATATGGACAATGAAAATCAGAGGTTCAAACCAATACAAAATTCTTCATATTAATAAGTTACGATGAGAAAAAGAAAAAATACTACTTGTTCAAATTGAATATGATCCACAAATAGTTTTGGATTTATGATGATGCTAGGATGAGATATATATGTTAGTGTCTTTGTACTACTCCCTTCGTCCCTAAAAGATTGTCACATTTTGACTTTTGGTGGTCAACAAAGTATGATTTAAAGCATAAACCTCTCTTATTCTACATGCGAAAAAGTTATAAAAAGTTAATATTTTAAAAATATATATTGAGACGAATCTAACAAGGTCCCACAAGACTATATTATTTCTTATCGTTTGATGGGAATTCATGATTAAATTTTGTAATGTTTGACTAACAAAAGTCAAAATGTGACAATCTTTTAGGGACGAAGGGAGTATTATTTTGGATGTTTTGACTAGGCAGAGAATTGTGTATCTGAATATTATTTTGGATGTTATTATTACTTTATTTGGAGTTTTGCAATCTAGAAGAACAAAAGGTCCAGAGATGAGAACAGGGTTCTTGAAGGATGGGAAGCCAATTTAGCTATATAACACCACTTTTTATTCTGATGGCACTCAGAAAAACTAGTGGAACTATGCCATGGGAAAGTGAAGTACTCTATTGTGAGATTCTACATGTACTGTACTGTTTTTGAGATTCTCCATATTTACTCCAATTTTTGTTCTTCAGATTCTACGTGTATTGTTTTCGATTGTGAGATGCAAGAAGTTATATTCCAAGCAAGCCATGATATCATCGAGCATAAAGCGAAGGGTTAATGGCACCAAGGATTAGGGAAATTATTTAATATTTTTAGTTCGATCACCCCTATTATTTAAAGGTGTCTATGTTGGATCACTCAACTGTATTTTTCAAGATAATTTAGTCACATGACCGTTTTGAAAGATTTTGGGTCGTTTAGTAAGTCTTTTAATGAGAATATTTAGGTCATTTCACTGAATAGTCATTAATCATCACTAAATCATCTTATTTCCCACATCCCTATACCTCCAACTATCACCCACCCATCTGCCACCAATCAAATCTCGCCCTTACCGATTTTGGGTCAATAATTAATGAATCATTAATGAATAATTAGTGAATCATAACTTATCACAGCTAGATCATCAAATACAATAAGACATTGCAATAAGGGATATAACTAAGCTTTTAAATGAGGACATACATTCCACACATACCAATAAAAGACACATATATAGTTACGTTCAGTATAATTCGATCCATTTACAGTACTTAAGAGCTACTTAATGATGTAGTAAGACTAGTTTCGTTGCTGACTAAAGACATGACAATTTGATATTTGATATTATCCTCCAGAGCAAATTTGTGACCAACATTTGGAACTTCATGATATTCAACCCATGGAAGTCTATCAACCATATATCTTTGGAGGACCACAGGCACTGATTGATCTGCCCCACCTTGCCACAATTGAACTGCACCATATTTTCCTGGGAAAGGATTTTCTAGTTCGAGAGGTTCAAATTCCCACTCTCCAAATCCAACCATAAAATCACGTAGCACCGATTCGTATACTCCTTGTTGGGTTGAATAATTCTGAAAACATAACAAAGCCTTAATTAATTTTGATCCTTCAAGTCAAGCATGTCATTAATAATGATTAATGTATATTTATATGTATACCTCCGTATTGACTTGAGCATCGGAATGATTGGAAAGACCGTTTAAAGATTCCGAAGCGGACTTTGTTTTAGTGGGAGGAAACAAGGCTTGAGTATTTTGAGTATTCCACCAATACAAAAGCCAAGGGGCATAATGTCCAATTAAGAAATTCCATTGCATCCAAGCTTCTTGTCTTTCGAATGCTTCTTCAACCAAGTCCTTAGGGAGACGTGGCCACCAGAAACTAATACCTGGTGCCATCAAAATAGCTCCTTCTAACCTGTTATATACATACATTAATTGCACCAAATAAAACCTTCAAGGGTAAAAAAGGAATCACAAGTAATGTGTGTGTATAATTGAGGGCCCTAGCTATAATTTATATATTCCAGTCAAGTACAATCATAAGAGATGTATGCAACAGTACGTAGATCAGAACTCATTAATTAATTAGAATCGTTCCAAGGAACTCATTTTCGCTTTTGTATGTGAGTAAATTAAAGTGAATTTCGGAACTGTATATACCTGTGAGGAATATATTTGAGGCATCCCCAAGTTATAGCTCCTCCCGATGAGTAACCAATCACATAAAATTTAGGTCCTAATCCTAACTGATCGCCAAGTTCTTCTATATCTAATACTGTACTTTTTATTGTCCGTTCTGGATGAGGATCACTTTCTCCATAACCGGGTCGATCGAATCCCACAATGTAGGCTTGAACGTTATCAAACAAATCCTACGAAAACATACACCAATATAGTAGCAGTTTAATGATGAATATAAATTGTGAAATTCAAAAGCATAACTAATACTGAGTATTTGAAATTATACAAAATGACAAATATGTGAAAGTATAAATATAGTAGAAGATATATGAAAGATATATGGTTTCAGTAAAGATTGATCCTGAGCAAATATTAGTAGAAATTCGAGTCAAATATCGCTAGATTAATATTCAAGTTAGAATTATTTGAGTTTTTGAGTCCCGGAAAATAGACAAAGTCGTACATGAAGTCCTTCGTCATTGACATCATCTTTCCCTGATTCAGTACTCGCACTTTAAGTATTTTATCCCAGGATCACCAAACCCCAACTTATCCGAACGCCGGCAAAGTTCAAAAATAGTCTATTCCGGACAAATTTCAATTGTCACCCGATGTATTTATTTATTATGTATATAATGCTTAAGGATTAAAAGATCACATGATATTTTTCTATTAGTTTTATTTATTAATTCATGTTAATTAATATTTGATAATTATTATCAAAATAAACCTTTTAATGAAAATTTTCTTAAATATAATCCATTTTAAGAAATGTATTAAATACATTTATTTAATTACCTAAATTTATTGTTGATTAAATTAAGTATTAATGAAATTTATTTCAACACATTTTCCTAAATAAAGGAATATATATGGAGTATTAACTACTAAACAAAGGTTAATTCTATCCGACATTGATTGATTTGTACGCCTTATTAGCTACGGAGACCGGAGTAGTATGATGCTAATAGTAATACTGTATAATCAAACTTAAACGTTTTGACCTCCATCTTTAGAAATAATTCACCTGATTTGATTCTTTCTATGATCGATACTCCTTAATTAACAAAATGCGTTAATTAACATATACACGTTTTGTTCAAAGTTAGAGTTACCTTGATAGTAATATATAATATATTAAAAAAAATGAATTCAAAATTTTAAAATCCAAAATTCAATAATTTTTAAAATGAATATTTTAGGAGTGAAAGAGATATTAAATATGTCATATTTTTATTTTTGGCAATAAGGTGAATACCGGTGTTGATGGAAAAGGATCCCATTTATTTGTGCTATGGCCATGAACATAAATAATCTTGAATTTGGCTATTTCTTTGGAAACTCCATATTCCTCATAAGCTAAATGCCTCCCATCTCTCAGTAAGATCCTTGGCCCTAAAACCGGAGGACCTCCGGGGCTGCCACAAATCTTCGGTGGCGGCGGGACGAATACACTATACAACCATACTCCAATAAGAAGTGCAAATGCCAATGGGAGTGCTACTCTCATCATCATCTTCTTCTTCCTAATAAGTATGGAAATTAAATAATCAAGAATTTATAATTTCAACAATGAAAGTGGCATGTTGTTGAAGGACTTGGGGATGTTTTAGTTATAAAAAGGAATAAGAAGACAAGATATTTATGTATGGGATAGTGAAATTGTGGCTCCTAGAGAAAAGGAAGATAATATGGTGAGTATGGACCGATCAAGTTGAGGTTCCTAATAATGTCTGTAACGTGGATATATAGAGTGTATTTGTTTTGTTAATGGGCAACCCTAGTCCATAAGTCCGTAGAGTATATTAGGGTTAGGGTTAGATTAATGTTAGCTATAAATAAATGTGTTCTATATTATATTCAACGACAACAATTACATCAATAAAATATCTCTTTCAATAATTCTACATGGTATCCGACCATTCTTGAGGCCTAAATACCCTGTCGGTGGGTTTTCTACTATGTAATACTTACCGGCGGACTTCGTTGATATTTTTTTTACAATATTTGTTGAAAATATTGTTTTATTGAAATTTACTACTATATTCTTGTTGCAAACTCATGAAAATTTAGATAAATTAACATGAGTTTGAGGGAGGGAGGGAGATATGATTATCGACAATGAGAGTATCCCATTGAAAAAGAAAAGAAAAAAGAAAAAAAATTGATTTATTCTACTTCAAGTTGAAGTGGAAGTTTGAACGAGATCTGACAGGTTCGAAAAGGGTGGCGTTCCTGACAGTTACCGATTGGCGAATTACATATGGTCTAGCGAGTCCTATACGCATGGTCTGGCGAGTCCTATACGCAGAGATCTGACAGGTTCGAAAAGGATGGCGTTCCTGGCAGTTATTAATTGGCGAATTATGCGTAGTCTGGCGAATCCGACACGTAGTGATCTGACATGTTCAAAAAAATGGCGTTTCTGGCCATTATTGATTGACAACATGTGTATTCTGGCGATTCCGATACGCATTGATCATGGATCCGGCTTGATCCAAATTACTTTTTTTTATACTATTATTTGATATATTGCAAACTCATGGAAATTCTATAAAATTACCATGAGTTTGAGGAGGGTGTTAGACTAATGGGCAAATAACTCTAACCCATAAGCCAGTGTTAGAATCATGTCAATTATCATCAATAAAATATTTCCTTATATATTTCTACACTATTTGCCCAAATTTTTAAAGTACCTTTTGATTTTACAACATTTATACTTCCTCTAATCCATTTTTAAAATGATAGACTTCACATTTTTCCAAATATTATTTTAGATTGTTATATACTATTGAAAATAACATGTGGTCGAAGTTACATAAAAGAAATATACAAATATTTTAGAAACACATTTGATGATAATGATTTTATACTTTTTGATAAACAATAAAAAATTATATGCGGTCGAAGTTTGATATGAATTCCAAGAAATTTAATGTTTTGAAATAGGAGTAATATTTTAATCACTCTATATTATCCGATCATATTGATATTAATATTTAATATTAGAGAAAATTGCTGAAATGGTCATCGAAAGTGGGTTCAGCAGATTGCGTCTTGGTCCTCGAAAGTATAGAAGTTGCTAATTAGTCCACATGTTGGCCAACGGTTGCATATTGATCCAAGAAGTAAATTTTAGGGGAAAAAATAGGTAACCTGCTGCCAATGCTAAAGTGCTTGACGTCTGCGCTTAGTTAATTAAGTCGACTTGATTAGTACTCTTCATCCCCAAGTGATTGGTACATTTTGACTTTTGTTGGTCGAATATTACAAAATTTGATCATGAATTTTTGTTAAACGATAAGAAATAATATAGTCTTACGAGATCTTGTATTTTTTTTTAGGTAAAAGAACTTTTATTGAAAGAAAAATTGTGAAGCTACACAGAATAGACATGCTAAAATTCCAACTAAGACAAAGACTTCAATTATGTCTAATCCGGGCAATACGACTCCATCCACATTAACATTGCTAATGATGGCTTGAACACATTTCGTACTGATTCTTCCAACATCTGGCTGCTCCTGAGTAAAAATACATCCATTCCTGGTTGCCCACACGTGATACACAGCTGCAGTTAGACACAATCTCCTCAACCTGCTCTTGAACGACTTACCTCTGCCCTTGCTAATAATAAGCACCCACCTACTCGTAATATTTTTTTAAAAATATCAACTTTTTATAATTTTTTCGTATATAGAATAAGAGATATTTATGTTTTAAATCGTGTTTTGTTGACCATGAAAAGTTAAAATGTACCAATCATTTGATGATGGGGGAGTATTTAAGTTAAAGTCTTCATTCATATATTATTAGATGACGTCTACGCTCAAAGCTCAATAATGTAGTATTAACACTGTTTAACAGCATGGGCTACAATGTCATGAATGATAGAGTACAATTTTGGTTAGCACGTTATAAAAGTTTATTTTAAAATTTATTATGCATGTAATACTAAATGATTTAAAATTACTGTCCATTATTGATATTTTCACCAAATTCTAAGTGACATATAAATTCATTTTGAACTGATAATTAACGTCCAAATTCATAATTTTACAATAAACGTAGGGAATAATTAATAATCCGGAGTATAGATAAAGATAGAAGCTAAGGTTTGCATGTTGATGGAAGAGGAATAAAGACGTTATGATTTGGAAAATATATCTATACACAATAATGGACCTTACAGCAAGGCAGGTCCCGTCCATGTCGGCACTAATATCATAGGTAAAGATTTTGGAGCAGTATATAAAGTACTTTAGTTTAATACTCCAATTAATATTTTCATCCTAATTTCCTCAATATGACAGAATTTCGCAATTTCTAATTAATTGGAGTATATTAATGATGAAATTATGAAAATAATATGTCAAATAATGAATATAGAAATTTTTCATAATAGTCCGTTAGATAAAGTAGATATTAACTAATAGGTAGTGAAAATGAAATATGAGACAAATTATCTTCAATGAAAAAATATCTTTTATTTGGAATTTAGTTGTAATCCATGGTCAATTAAATAAATTAAAACAATAATTTTTTCTGTGCTTTGACATGATGTGAGTACGTTAAGTGTTGGATCCCAAAGAGGTTGTATTACGTTATCAATGCCTTTCCATAATTGCAGGCCTCAATATTACAATTGGTTATGCAGTACTTACGCAATTTTACGGTTTGTCTAGTAGAAAAAAGAAAAGAAAAAAAAAGGTTGAACTGTACGTAATCTTAACGGTCAATGTTAAATTATTTTTTATTTTTTAAAATCGTGAGGACGTTCTTGCCTTAAATCATAACCACCGCGTCATAGGGATGTATGTGCCTCAGAGGATAGGAACACTTAAATTTGAAATGTGCATTTGAAGCTTATTATGCCTGTACTTTGTGCATTGATTGTTATACAATCGATTACCTCTACGGCTCCACCATCTTCCTTAAGGCTCAACAACTCCAACTTTTAGCTTCAACTCTAACTTCAAATATAAAGTTAATTTCAAACATTTACAACAAAAACCGATAAAACATTTCTTTAATTGAAGATCAATATTGGATTGTAGGAACTCTAAGAGACAAACCGTCATGGTCCTTCGGTAATAACTCCAACAAGACATGGAAGATATATAGACAACAGATAACAAGGGCAGTTTGGTCACAAAAGGAGAAGCTCTTACTAAAAATTTATGAAGAAGGGAGTAATAACAAGATAAGGGAACTGGTTTTAGGGTTGGCTTGGGAGCCTGATCTCCTGCACACTCCAATAATACTCAAATAGTGTTTTCTTAAGGAGTGAAATGACTATTTTATCTTTTTATTTATAAATATAATATTTCATGAAATTTGTTTGAGCAAAATAACCATTTAATTCCTTAAAAACACTATTTGGGTGTGCATAGCGGTTCCCAAGGGGATAGTGATAGTTTGGAAGGATGAGGAGTGAAAGTTTTAAAATCATATTTTGATATCAAGAAATGTTCAACATTATATTATGGCCCAAAATGGCTTACAACCGCATTTTGTTATTCGTTGACTTTATTGTTGTATATTATTATTTTCTCCGTCCCTAAAATATTTGTATGTTTTGATTTTATATGGTCAAATTTTAAAAATCTTGATCAATAATTCTCATTAACCAATAAGAAATAATATAGTCATATGATATCTTGTTAGATTATTCTCAATATATCTTTTTGAACTATTAACTTTTTATAATTTTTTCATATATAAAATATGAGATATTTATGTTTAAAATCGTATTTTATTAACCATGAAAAGTCAAAATGTACAAATCTTTTAGGACGGAATGAGTATCAATTAGAGGAAGGACAACAAGATTGCCCGTGACCGCCGTAAATCGCTAGTAAACTTTAGGAGACGTCAGCTTTTACTGGAAATTTTCGATATTTACGTGTGTTTTATCCAATAAGCATTCACAACATTAAACTTCGTTACCGAGTAGCACAATTGACCATTTATTTAGAATGTAGTTGTTGATAATAAGAAAATTTGTTGTCACAATAGTATTATAATGTCTAAATGTTATTCAGTTGGTTCAAAAACTTGAAATTAGATATATTTGAGTTAGTTAAATGGATTCGATTTTCAATAGTGTCCGCGATTTAGTTTGGTGAAAAAAAACAATCAAATGCCAAAACATCATACGAGTAGGAATGAGCATGTCTTGACTACTTAGGATGAACTGTTCCCCTGGCTTCGGAATTTGCATACTACTCCGAACAACCCAAAGAAAAACAAACGTCCTTATAAAAAATGTAGTATTATAAATATATTTATAAAAGAAAATAGGAAATAAAGTATATTTATTTGTTTAAGTATAAATATAAACCAAAATAATTTTGTGATCAGGATTCAATCATAAAAATTGAAATGAACACATGTATATGCTTTAGGTCAACATATATCTATGTTTGCTAACAAAGCAAGAAGGGTAATTGATCAGATTCGTGAACATTTCTACAAGGAAACACTTATAATACTAGAACTCATGCCTTATCGGATATGTTATTTTATTTTTAAACTTATTTTCTCAATTAGTATTTTGGCCTATCTTACTATTTTGAAAAATAGAAACTTGGGCAAGTGCTTTAAAAATGCATAGAAAACAGAATCAATAAAATTTTCATTTATCCACGATCTTGACAAAGGTAAAAATTCATTTTATAATTCTTCTCATTATCTCTCGTAAGGAAATAATCCCACAAAAAAAAGAATTGTACAACATGAAATAACATAAAAATAGATAGAGTTTCTTATAACAAAAAGATGAACTTTCTATTGCAATTATGCCCTTTATAGTAAATTAGATGAAACTGTAATATACTTTAACAAAGAATATGATTGAGACACCACAACTAACTTACCATGGGAATCTTTTCCTTTTTTGAAAGCTCATCTTATTTTATTACGTTAAAATATAAATATTTTAATTATATATTTGTAAATTTATTTTTTTTAAATTAATATTTTAAAGTTATATATTAAAAATAATCTAGAAAAACCTCACATGATTATATTATTTATTATCAATTAATGAGAATTCATAGTCGAAAATTTTCAAAGTTTGATCATAAAAATAAATTAAAAAAGGCCTTGGAAAAATTGATAGTTGGAGTATCACAATGCAATCCTGTACGTAATGAACCGATAAAAGTAAGAGTTGAGTTGACAAAATTATAAATATATTTAAGTTGGTGTCATGTACGTAATGCAGAATCTTATTAGCCCAGGCGGAGAAACAATCCAACAATAATTGCAGTTATAGTTAATATGGAGTATTAATTAGAAAAATACGTAAACTTTGAGACACTCAAAGCAAGGGATTTTTAAATTAAAAAAATAGGTAGAATACAAATAAGGAGGATAGCTCACTTTTAACAATTTTATTTCTCCGTATTATCTAAAATAGATGACTCATCAATCGGCCTGGACAAGTGACGATGAGACAATATTACAAAATTTCTATTACAAGAATTCATCTAAATTATTGCTTCTTATTATACGGCCTTCTTCGTGCTGTTTAGGTGTTGTCTTTCAGTCGTTATTGAGGATGTCATAATTATAAAAAATTAAAGAATCTGATTTTTATACTCCCTAAGTTAGGCTTACAAATTACAATATGCACATTTTAATTATTAGGATAAACATAGTCATGTATGTATGTGTCCTTATATATGTATTTCTTCACGACCATGTTCATGCCTTCTTTATGTTTCTTGATTAATTAATTAAGTAATAATGTTGTCATATACGATAAGGAAATCAAATATTAATTTGTAATGGAAATTCATAGCGACTACTCTTTGCCGAGTATTTACTAGGTAGACTTCGAGTTTATATACAATAATTGCCTGCAAACTAAACAACGTCAATTAGGGAAGCCATACTAGGCTAAGTCGGTAAGCCCTATGTGCGCTCCAAATTCGATAGAAAAAGTATTGATCCATATATTACTTAATTCATATTGCTATCTCTAGCTAGGAGATAATTGCCGAAATAGTCCCAGTAAGTAGATTACTAAAAAGATTTGTTAAATATGTAGTTAACTGTCATATGTTATATTTTATTATCAATATTATTTCTTAGTTCACATATTAATTAAAAGGCTAATTCCATATCCCACAACTTAAATTAAATTATTGTGAAATAATTAAATAATTGATCGAACTTTTAAGTAGATCAAATTACCCCATTAACTATCTTTTAGATTAGCTTTCCCCCAAATAATTTTTCAGTTTAGTTCTCCTTTATGTCGGGATTTGGATTAATGGTGAAACAAAAATTCTAAAATGTAAGGACTTTTAGACACAATTTTAATTAGCAAAAAAATCAGATCTCTTCGATAACATGAATTATATACAATTAATAAAAGTAAAAGAATCAACCATCTTCCTCACTCTTAATTACTCACCCATCATACTGATCATAAAAGTGAGCCCCAATTCTTGTTTTATGAAAAATATGTTTTATACTTGTTACAAATCTATTTCAGTCATATTTAGGGGTAACTTGACCTCGAAAAATTGTCCAAGAGGCAATTTGGCACAAGAAACTTGTTCAGGGGACTATCTGACTTATACATTCGATCATTTATTTAATTTTTTTTGATAATTCGGAGACACGTATGAAGTTTATCCTATTGGAAAAACTCTTAGAGTACAAATAAAATGCTTAGCCAATTTCATGCGTTTAACCAACAACTATTTTCTTCTTCCAACTTTTCGATCTTCCCGTTCATTCCATGTGGTCCCTCCTTCCCCTAATTTTTTTCATTCTACAAACAACTTTCATATAATTTGTAAATCTAGATCAGCTAATTGTTCTCGTATAGCGCCTGCTCCAGTAGAGATTTCTCGACCCTTTGACTTAGGATTAATCAGTTCTGTTTCTCGATGAGGGCAGGGAAAGTATATAATTCAGCGGTAGAATATCACCTTGACGTGATGGAAGTCATAAGTTCGAGGTCGAAATTGCGTGGCTTCTACTTCCACTTTTTGTAAGCGAGTCCGGGCTTTTTCCAGCTGTTTAACGTTCTCTTAATTATGGCCTTTTGGTGATAATCTATACTTAGTTTTGGTAGATAAGAATTAAGATACGACAAATGAGAGGCCCACTAAAATTTAGTCCACTAAGTATTAGCCATGTTATGATGTTAAGTTCATGGTCGAACTCTATTCACTAGGTCCTTGTTCTTCCCTCTGCTTCGTGAAGCAGCGAATCCGATGGACCAATTTTATTGGCCCATTACCTCCAAATTCCAATATTCTTTTGGTTAAGTGTTTTTTCCCCAATTAAAACTGTGAGAATAATCAACATAATGAAAATATGACCATCATAATGACAATTGACACCACATATAAGATGGTTTCATTTATAAGCTCTCCTCTGTGTTAATCCCTTGGTAATGTTTCATACTATAAGATGGTTTCTTATTACGATCAGAGGCGAATCTTCTATTCACCAAAAATTCTTTTATAATTTCATGTAAAAAGGCATGAGTTTTATTCTCGTCAATATAATATATTTTATGTATGATCACACCTCTTCATCTTCTTATATACTATTCAACTGGAGGTTATTCAACAAATTTTGATGATTCATAATTTCATATTAGCTAAATTACATCGTTTTTTGTTCGATCCATGTATACTTATATTTTTTCTAAATATAGATTTTATATCTCGATTTGAATTTTTTTTGCACATAACATAAAATAAAATAAATTTAAGTAAGTTCTTTCTGCACATAGTTTTTTAACCAGATTAAAACCTTAGAGGCTGCAGTTTAGCTCATGATTTTGAGTGGTCACAAACTTGATATCAGCTGTATTGATGTAATTTATATTACATTTGAGTCTGCTGCTCTAAACATAAGCAGAATTTTCCCTAGTATAAAGTTCTTAGATAATTGAATGTTTCTGCGTCGTCCGCCAATAGCAAACCTCTTTGTGATATACTCCCACCATTTTGTGAGCCTAATGTTGATGAAATCATTGTTTAGGTACACAGACCCCGTGCCGATATAGATACCTTATGTGTTGGGCTCAGGCATGCCACTCGAAAGGTGTGTTCTAATGTTGTTCCTCTCTAGTGGCAACTTTAATCTCTAAATGAAGCATCCAAGCTAGTTTATGTATCTGTAATGTAGGAAGACTTTATTGGTGAACTACATAGAATGCTGGCTGAGATGCCTGAAGTAGAAGAATTGCATTCTGTTTCTGGTGTTCATGTTCCCGTTATGAAGTTCAAATTCAATGGGGTTTCAATAGATCTTCTCTATGCAAACGTTGCTCTGTTTCCCTCTTGATAACTTCTTCATAACTTTCATACAATCCTGCATCTGCAAGAAACTGATAATTGAAGCAACGGAGTTCGATGGTTGCAAGATACTCTCCTTATATAATAGAACTTTTAGAACCAATACTATCATTGGTGGATACACTACTAGAATTCAATAATTAAATTCGTAAATTATTAATTTTAGTGAAATCAAGAGAACGGATACTATTAAAACTAAACCTATAGAACCTATACTATTAAAACTAAATAATTAGATATATACATATTTAATTATTAACTTTGAGCTATAATTAGATATCCTCCTTATTAAATAGGTACTAGTATATGATAATTAAATATATATCAATAATAAAATTTGGTGTTAAAATTTTGTTGTATCAACATCATTAATAAACAATACCAAATAAATTTCGTTGTTTATTTTTCAGGCAAACTAATATTTTATGCAGTTTGGTATATATATATATATATATATATATAAATATATATTTATTTATTTAATATGTTATTATCATTATTAGAATATAATTTTTGCTAATGTTACACTGTTCCAACATAATTTGAAATATTTCTTTTTAATAAATGGACGATGCCGTTATTCTAACTTTACTAGTTGAACATATTTATCTTTTGTTAATGTTTTTATTGTAATAACACTTTTTTTGCAAAGAAACCCAATGTAAACAGAGTGTTTTGTGTAGAAATAAAGAGAAGGTTATAAATGTCAGTTTAATCGTTTCTAATTTTATTAATTATATTGTTTTACTTAGTGAATGGTAATGGTATCCAAACAAGAATTATAATAGTTTCACCTTCATTTCCCTAATCTGGATTAATTTTAGATGTTTACCCTCACCTAGATTCACTACATTCCAAACGCACCGTAAAAAGCAAATGGCACAAACTAAATATCTCATAATCTTAGAGGCTCTCATTAAATTAACCAAAACCACCCCATCTGTCCATATATTAGTTTTCCAAATTGAATTTATTATCTCACTCAAGACTCATCAATAATTAGGGCTTTATCCCTAAATTGAAGACCCCTCCGACGATCTCTCGAACGGCGCCGTCGTACAACCCTAATTGAAGAAAACAGTCAACATACAAAAGTCAACCAAAGAAGATCAAATTTACTGCTTGATTTATTCAATCTGTATGATTTAGAAGAAAAAATCTAAATTAGTTCAATTATGTATTTAGTTTCTCAATAGTCCGATATTGCTTGATTGTAATTTGATATCATTGTAGCCTCAATTCAAAAAAGAATAGTGAAAAAAGAATTAATGAACAATTTTTTTATTTTATTTTTTTAGTTTATCAATTTGGGCAATATTTAATCTTTGATATTTATGTCAGCATATGTTGTATGTTATCAGTTTCTAACATTTGGGGTTTGATTGTTGTGTGAGATTAAAAGGAGAAAAGTGAGCTTTATTGTTTTTGATCGTTCTGAATATATAATAAGTTAAAGAAAAAAGAGAAAGAAATAGTGTGTGTATTGGTCTTGAGAGATAATGGGAAGCAATGGATACGGCGTATCTGAACCCATTTCAACGGGCGGGCCAAGTGAATTGGATGTTGTTCAGAATCGTGAGCTAGAAAAGGTTGGATTATTAGCCTTGTTATGTACTGATATTGTTGTTGCAATGTATCATTGAATACATAATTGTGCTCATATAAGTTAAAGATTTTGATCAGGATATTGTTTATGGAGTTTCGCTAAGCGATGAAATACTCCGTCGGCCTATAAAAGTTGTTTAGTTTTGTAAGTTATCAAGTGTTCTTTTCATATATGTTGAATGATATTGGTGATAATATATAGTACCGAACGCTAATATTGTTTATTGACCTTACTGTTAATATGATAATTTTTATTTAAATAAAAAATTATGGGTCAATTAATGCTACAAAGTTCGTTAATTCTTGATAACTGAAAGTTAAACTGGATGTTCTTTTTGGGATGGAGGAAGCTTTTTTGTGGTCAAAGTGCTTATATAGTTGCTAGTCTTGTCATTCGCTGTATTTTCTGGGTGGAAATATGCTTATCAAGAATGGAATAAAAATATCATGCATTAACATGAATGTGCCTTGAATGTGTTTGCAAAATTTGAATATTTGTCCAATATAAACACCCGTGTGAGAAGCCAATGTTTTATGTTTGTAACTTTGTACTGAGATTTCCATGCTTACAACACCTCCTTGCGTTCCTAGCATATTTTGTGTGATCTATTGCAACCATCTAACTCCGTTGCTTCAACTATCAGTTTCTTGCAGATGCAGGATTGTATGAAAGTTATGAAGAAGCTATCAAGAGGGAGGAAGTTTTAGGCAGATTAGATCAGGTTGTATTCTGGTGTAGGATTAGATTAGCTTTGGAGTTAATATTACAATTGACTAATACTATATGAATTTGACAGATTGTAAAGACATGGGTTAAAAATATTAGCCGAGCCAAAGGTTTCAATGAACAGCTTGTCCAGGAAGCAAATGCAAAGATTTTCACATTTGGTTCATACCGCCTTGGTGTATGCATATTTTCTTTTTCAGCCTGTGTGTTCTTTTAAATCTTATTATTGAACTTCAAGCAGCTGCCTAGTTGTTCAGCTACCTAATAGTTTGCGATTTAAACATTTAGGAGGAATGGGGAATCAATAAGATGTAGTGGTTTCTTTTTGTCATTTCAATTTAGAGGCACTTTTACTGTCGGAAATGAGAGATTAGCTTAAACTGAGCACAATCATAACGTCACTGCTATCTGAATTTTATGCGACTTTAGGAGTCTTGGAAGTGACTTGATAGCGTACTTTATGGTTGTGACTTCTATTTTACATTTCTTTATATGCACGCTGCTGATTTGGAAAGGGGAAGGTGTTCCCTAGTGAAAGTTATATGGTTCTAGAATCTAGAAGCTTATTTCCCAATAGGTTTTAAATCTTGTTAACTGATTATAAGTGTAAATTAAAATGATTGTATAATGAAGTTCATTAACTTATTTCTTAGTGTCATTCACCTCATTACTAGTAAGTTCTTTCTGGCACATGGTTTTTTAACCAGATTAAAACCTTAGAGGCTGCAGTTTAGCTCATGATTTTGAGTGGTCACAAACTTGATATCAAGCTGTATTGATGTAACTTATATTACATTTGAGTCTGCTGCTCAGAACATAAGCAGAATTTTCCCTAGTATAAAGTTCTTAGATAGTTGAATGTTTCTGCATCATCCGCCAATAGCAAACCTTTTTTGTGATATACTCCCACCATTTTGTGAGCCTTATGTTGCTGAAATCATTGTTTAGGTACATGGACCCGGTGCCGATATAGATACCTTATGTGTTGGGCCCAGGCATGCCACTCGAAAGGTGTGTTCTAACGTTGTTCCTCTCTAGTGGCAACTTTAATCTCTAAATGAAGCATCCGAGCTAGTTTATGTATCTGTAATGTAGGAAGACTTTTTTGGTGAACTACATAGAATGCTGGCTGAGATGCCTGAAGTAGAAGAATTGCATCCTGTTCCTGGTGCTCATGTTCCCGTTATGAAGTTCAAATTCAATGGGGTTTCAATAGATCTTCTCTATGCAAACGTTGCTCTGTTTGCCATTCCTGAAGTATGTTGCTTCTTAATGATCTTTAACTTGTCATCCTAAGCATTTTGTTATTTTATACTAATATATAATGGGTGGTTGAATTGCGTTGATGTCAAATGTTGCTCTGTTTGCCATTCCTGAAGTATGTTATTAAATTGCATTGATATCAAATATGCAATATGCAATTTCGTTATCTTCCCAAGCATGTTAGCTCGTCTTCCTGTTATGACTTGTGTGATATCTTGGAGTCCAAACTTGATACCCGTGTAAAAAGTCAAAACAATATGTTGGTATATTAACTTGTGATTTGGAGTTGCCATGTCATTGCTGTGAAGTCATTTTGGCTTTCTGTTTGAAACAGGATCTGGATATATCTCAAGAATCCATATTGCATGCCGTGGACGATGAAACCGTGCGTAGTCTTAATGGTTGTCGAGTAACTGATCAAGTTCTACACTTGGTTCCTAATATTCAGGTTGGTCAGCAAGAGCGATATATTGAAAGTTAAAAACATTATCTTGAAGGGTCTCGTATAACAAAGTATTTATGCACCTCTTGTAGAACTTTCGCACTGCTCTTAGATACATGAGATTGTGGGCAAAGCGGCGTGGAGTTTATTCAAATGTAAGAGAAAACGACATACATTAAATATTGGTCACATTGTTTTGATTTTTGAGGTAGAGAGTTAATATGTATTGCATCTTAACTGCAATTAGGTCACTGGGTTCCTCGGAGGCATAAATTGGGCGTTGCTTGTTGCTCGCATCTGCCAGTTGTACCCAAATGCCCTACCCAGCATGCTAATATCTCGTTTCTTCAGAGTGTATAATTTGTGGCGCTGGCCAAATCCTGTTCTGCTGTGCCCAATCCAGGAGGGAACTTTAGGCCTTCAAATTTGGGATCCTAGGAGGTACTTCAGAGATAGGCAGCACCTGATGCCTATTATAACTCCCGCATATCCGTGCATGAACTCTAGTTACAATGTGTCGACGAGCACATTGCGTGTGATGATGGAGGAATTCAAAAGAGGCTATGAGATTTGTGAGGTACTGCACTTCCTTCTTTCATTTGAACCAACTTATTATTTTATATATTTGTTTAGAGCTGTGATATTGTGGTGACTGATGATCATATGATCATTTACCGATACATGATTATCTCTACAAGAGATATCATAGGGGTATTACACATATTTCTATGAAATGTCATTTTGTTTCGGTGAATGTTAAAAATATTAAAGATTCATACTTTATCTAGCTTCTTGATTTTGATGATGGCTCTAAATGGTTTTAAATTTTTCAAATAGTGGGAAGTTTTATTTCCATTGCTTTGTAATTTTGAGACTTTTTGAGGCAAAGTAAAAGATTCCCAGTTCTTGAAGCACCAACACCAATAACATTAGGGTAATGATTTTCCACTCTGATTCATAGTAATGACACTCCTATCTTATTGTTGGATTCGTTTTTTATACTACCAGTGGAATGTCGTTATATATACAATTTTAGTATAAAAATAATCGAGCATAAATTATCAACATTATCCAGGGTTCTTCTATTTTCTTGCTGAGCAAGCGATTTATATTCCTTTTACCCCTACCATTATTTGGAACATTTATGGGTGTTGTATGTTGATCCTTTAAGATGCATCTTACATAGTTTATGATCTGGAACTTTGAAAATTGAAGCATACTGGAGTAATGATGTCAACTTGTACAGACACCAGATTTGCTCCCATGTTGATAATAGAATTGTTCACATAAAAAACCTTTTCTAACGTGCTCAATTGTGTGCAGGAGATTGATGCAAACAGAGCTAGTTGGGGTATCCTCTGTGAGCCTTTTGCCTTTTTTGAAGCATATAAAAATTATTTGCAGATAGACATAGCAGCTGAGAATGAAGATGACATGATGAATTGGAAAGGTTGGGTTGAGTCTAGGATACGTATGCTTACTTTGAAGGTGAGCTATTTTTTATACGGAGTAGTTTATTTCTTGCTCACTTTGTATGTTTTTTAATACTCTTAAAAAATGCCATAGATTGAGAGAGACACAAATGGTGTTCTCCAATGTCATCCACATCCTGGTGAGTTTTCAGACAAAACAAAACCATTCCGTCATAGTTATTTTATGGGGTTAAGGAGAAGAGAGGGCTTAAATCCACAAGAAGGTGAACAATTTGATATAAGGATGACAGTTGACGATTTCAAGCGAGATGTATATAACTATTCTGAATGGAAATCTACAATGTTAATTTGTGTGAGTCATGTGAAAAAGAAGAACATTCCATGTTTTGTCTTTCCTGGTGGAGTTCGGCCTTCTCCCCCTCCAAGAGTTGGAGGTAGTAGTCGGCAAATTCAAAAGTCACCTAAATCTAGCTCTGGAGAAATGGGTGCTGCTGCGACGAAGAGAAAAAGGCGTAACGACGAAGTTGATTCAGGCGTTAGTCCAATGGAGTCATCCTTTGCATCTTATGATAGTGACACAAGCTCATTTGCTGATACTAAACGAAGCAAGCGACTTGAACTTGATGTGGCAGACGCTCCGAGTAATGCGAATACTCCTGAAAATGGTATGTCTACAGCAGAGGATGTTATTGAGCAGTTTCAGGAACCAATTGGCCAAAAAGTAGTTTCTCCTCAAGCTGTAGATGAATTGGGAGAGGAGTTAGAGATGAAGAACGAATTTCAACCTTTTTCAAAACTTAGCCAAGCTAACGGTATAACATCTCACGTTGTTGCTGAAGAAGTTGAGAAAGCATCAGAAAATGGGATTGGTAACATCCTGCAGAATGGCGGCCTAGAGGAGCTTGAGGTATTTTCAGATAACTTAGCTTTAGTGTCAGTATTAGTTTATTGATTTCTGTCAGTTTAATTCTTCTTTTGGGGAAAGTGGACTAGTAGCTATTTTGCATCTACTGCATCAAATTGTCCTTTTTCCCTTGTAATCGATCCCCAACCCACCCCCCAAACACTCACACATAACTAGCGCTTTAACTGATATCTCTCATCTTGAGTTGTTTCATTCATCTCCTGTACATATTGCTGTGCATGCTTGTCTTCTTTGTAGTATTTAGTAATACTCGATTCTTTATAAGTGTACACTACATATGTTTCCAAAATCCATGTCGTGAAATGCAATTGGTGAAATTTCTAGTCTGTTGTCTATCGGTTCTATGAAAAATAGTCTCCTTTAATTGGCATCTTATTGCAAATTTATCTAATTCCGTGTGCATTTCTTTTAATTTTCAAACAATAGCCTCTTGAGCTGACTGCGCCAACTCCCAATGTTACCTCATTTGTTGCCCCTCCGAAACCTATGATTAGGTATGGTTTCATTCTTCAGATCCTTTTCTCATGATTTTTGTGTTCGGATTGTTGGTACTCAATGTTGGTACTTCTATGACTGCAGACTGAGTTTCACTTCTTTAAGAAGAGCATCTGAGAGCAGCTCATAGGATGATTGCAAGTGATCAGCCCCTCATGCATCACGATACTGCAAAAATCGGCATCATACACCAACGCGAGGTCATGGTTGAGGTAGGATAGAAAAAAAGCGCCTAGTCGCTGTAATTTAACTAACGTTCAGCAAAGACTTCTCACACCCATATATGTTGGGATCTCTGATAATTGCTATTGCTGAAATGAATTTATGATCTCCATTATGTAATATTAAGTGTATTTCGAGTTAACATTGACATGATATGTTGATTCAGCCGAGACGGCTTGTTCTGCAACCCAACCTTGTAATCTGTCCTCAACTGTTGTGCAATAAAGCGAGGATTTACCCGATATATGTACTTCTATACAGTAGTTAATTTTATAAGTATTGTGAGCGAGAATTATTGAGGTTTTTTTTAAAGACATACATAGTAGCCATTATCAAATCCAAAAACTGTATACAATAATAGTAATGGTTGTAGAAGATAATAAACTCCTTGTAGAAAAAACAAGGGAATAACATTTTGCTCGGTTCTCGTGTAAGCTTTAGCTGGATCATTTAACATCCACCATCCAATTGGGAATATTCATCCCAAAAGATTAGAAATACCTTCTTGTTAAAATCTTAAGCATTTTCATCTTCAACACCATGCAAGTACTGTTGTTGAGAAAGACTAGGCATTCTATTCTTCGATGTCATTAATTTGTACTTGCTTCGCTATTCTGCCAAAGTCGCGGGCAAACTCTACTATTCTTACATGTTTTTTCAGCATTAGTATGTAACTCCCCGGTTATAGCGCAACTTGTTTATTAATCTCCCATAACTCCTTCCAAATGCAAAGTTAATGTAACTAGCTGGTTAAAAACTTAATGTAAGTAGCTGCATTCTTGTTTTCTGTTCTGACAAGCAGGAATCTTAAAGTTTACAGCAGAAATATCAAGACATCAGTCAAATTTTCTTGAGTTTTAAATTTCTATGATGAAAAATTATGTACATAAATATGATGATGGTACATGGAAAATAAGGTCAAATGTTTTGAGTATTCGAATCATTTGCATCACGAGAGTCCGAGTCTTCTGCCTTCCAAACCTTGCTTTTTGCACGTTTCATGGTATCCGGCTTCACTTTTTGGTAAGATGTATATCCAGCTTGTTTCTCATACCTAACAGAACCAAGTAAGCATCGTTGTACATACACATTATGGATCAGGGGTGGAGCCAGGAAGTCTTTCCAAAAGACGACAAATCAATATATTAGTTGTTCGCTAAGAAAATTTAAAATCTTAGGGGCCTAATGATGATATAATCTTGTATGGTTAAGGATTCTTAGCAAATTTGGGGGATAGGGGGAGTCGTGTCATGGCTGATGGCCCTAAATCCCATTGACCGCGCTTCTCCTCTGCCTGAGTTACCAAAATGAAGGGGTGATAATGGTCTGGAAAACCTACCTTCTGCCTCTCTTATCCTTGGGTCGTATGAAGATGGCTTCTCCTGCATCTAATTGCTGACCCTCGGTTGCAGTTGAGTTGCAAGAATACTCCTGCGTGTTACTAATAGATGTTAGTCCTCCAAATGTACTTAGTTGCTGAGTAAATCGGAAGCAAAAGGGATTTGCTAGTTAATCCGAAGCTATGTGATAGCTGTTAATTAGATATTTCCAAATCAAATTCCATAACAATAACTAAAATGTTCTAAGTGATCACTTGTTGAGGACTAACATACGTACGATGTCCAGTTTACTAATATTACTCATTGATCACGACCAGGAAAACAAAATAAAATTATGTATGCCGAACTATATTAATCAATTCAATCTGTATTCATCTTTATATAAGTAGATTATAGTATCTACCTTAAAGTTCAGGCGATGTCACATTCTTACAGTTAAGAAGAACAACAATGAAATAGTAACATAATTAATCGTATATACCTGACTATGAGTAATGTCAATGGAAGGATCATAGCGTGTACTGAATTTGCCATCAGTCAAAACTCTCATGGGTTCTTCCTCGCCTTTGAAGAGTTCTTCATAATTTTGGAATGTCAAATCAAAATCTGGCATGCTAAGATCATCCGTACTCCTTAGCTCATCGCAAATGCCAAGGTCTTGCATATTTTGATTCCACAGCTGTAGAAATGAGAAAGAATGTTACATCTTGCAGATTGTCCAATTGCAGTTTTAACTTCCATATGCAGGACTTGACATAATTGCAAAGACACAAGTCGAATTTGAAAAAACTACACAGTGACCACACACTTTGCACTTTGGTAGACAAAAGGATGATATGAGAATGTGATAACCTACTTCATCAAAAACTTTATAGAAAAACTGTATTTATCAGTTTTAAGAACTGCATCCTTTCGCTTTAGTAACCTATTATCTCGGTTCATGGTTAGCTTCAAAACTAAACCAGTTCTCTTAGTTCAACTTTATAACAACTAACAAATTATATCTTAACCAGGTGCAGAAAGCAACGTTATGATTGCGCTTACATCTAGGCAATATATGTCAAATGTCAACAATGCATTAGTTTTCATAAAAGACATGACTAATGAGAGGTTTTGAAGAGGACCTGGTTACTCTGAACGGGACTTTTGGATTGCCAACAGGAGTCCCTATTGAGAATGTCTGCTAACTGATCCACCTGCTCGGATATCATCCCTTCATCAAGATTCCCCTCAAGCATAAAATCAGGATGCTGATAATCCTTGTTACTCATCTTCCAATCTGTATTATCTATAGTTGATGATGCATCAACTTGTTCTTGATCCCTTTTCGAAAGTTTGCAGTAGTCCTCTCTCAGCTGAACCTTTCTAAAATCAGGATCTTGTTGCCAAACCACAAAGTTATTGTATTGCTGGTTACGCTTATTAGCCTGCACAGAATGTGGATTTGTTGTACTTTAAACGATAAGCCAAATGATAATCTACATGTAAAATTACTATTAGTTATTCATATGTACCTTAATATGACTATTTGCGGAACCTACTTCATATTCTTCGGAAAGACTGGACCGCTGGGATTCTATGGAAGATATTAGTGAAGAGCCTCCAATATGTGAATTGAACTGTCTTACAACATTTACATTATCGCCTCCTACATTAGCATTCAATGCTGAAACAACGAGGGTAGTATTTTCAAGATCACTCAGATCAAAGCCCCACTCTTCAGCTAATTCCTTCGAAGAAGGGCAACCTGTGTAAGTAGAGATAACTTTCTTCTTGTGTTCAGAAGAAAAGTCGTGATGGATATCGTCACAGCCTTGACACATGAATTTTTGGTGATCAGCACATCGTGCATAAGCTGGATGGTTTCTGCACAATTCGCAGATAAGAATGCGTGGATGCCTCCTCGAAAGAGCATTAGCCGAATGAACCTTGGTATCACAACGGAGACAGAGATGTGCTGCATCCGCCTCACAGAACACAACTGGCCTTAGCCTCCCACAAAAATCACAACTCCTCTCCATCTTCAGTTAGATTAACCGAAGAAATACCCACAAACCGAAATTTTCATAGATCTGATGACAAACACAGAAGGGCTATTATCATAAATAGTACCACACATCATTTTCAGTCTACAACTGGCAACAGTAATATGTTATATCATCTATCATCAAATATGCCCAAATGCCTCTGAAGACACTCCCACCTAAACGCGATAGTGGGGGCGAGGGAGGTCAACGTTATATTATCAATATAATCCTCTCAACCATCAACATCTTTTACCCTTTTTGTTCATGGCAACCTTGCTAGTCAACTCCAACAAATTTTTGTTAGTTTTACCATAATCATAACATAATTAATAAACATCAGATTATAAATCAAACAATATAACCTTCAAAATTCATTTTAAATATAATCAAGACTCTGAAATGTAACTTTTTTTAAAGGGGGGGGGGGATCAGAAGGAAAATACTAAAGAAATAGTCTGACTGACCTTTCAATCACCTTAGCAGCTAACAAAACAGTTCATACTAATGAATACTATATGTTCAAGAATCACTCAATCTCATATTAATGAATACTAAATGTTGAAGAAAAGAACATATATGAAACAAACCTGATATTTTTGGCAACAAGTTAGTCAAATAATCTGTTTAGGTAGGCCAAAATAATTTTGCATGTGTTTAGGCAGAAAGATTTAGAGTTCTATCAAATCATTTCATCCCAACAAATAGCAAAATGTCCCATTAAGTTTTCTTGAATATTAATTGTCAACTACATATTAAGTACATTATCTACTTTCTCTCTCTCTATCTTTTCTTGTGAACTTTTGGATGAGGTGGCAACTTTTTGGAGTGGTTGAATGAGGTGGACAGAATACATAAGCTTAAAAGTGGGACCAAACAAGTTATCTCTGTACATGTGATATCATATCCAATAGTTTGGTAGGTCTAGCCAATAGGAAGTTGCCATTTGTAGAGAAAGATAAGAAATGGGGAGTACATAGCTTACCAACATGGGGGAATTAGGCATATTATTTGTTGCAAATCTTTTGCATTTTGTGATAGTTAGAGAAATTTCTTCGAGTTTGTCGCAAGTCAAGATTTAGTCTTTAATAATTAAAAAATAAGTAGTTTATCGAGTAAATCATTTCCATATCTATTTTTGAATGCCTAGTGGAAAAGGCTCTTGCTAGTGACCAGAAGGTCCTGGGTTCGAAACTCATCTCATCGCTAATTAACAAAAAAAAAAATACGATCAATGTAAAAACTGGGGTAAACATACCATATTAAAATATTGTTTATATATAACAATTGTCATAAAGATAAGGACTATTTGTGCAACACTTAGGTAACTATAAAAACCGTTATTACGCCAACTCAAACTTCAATAATTAAATCTTGATTTTGACTAACTCCTTCACAATTTTTGATATTCAATGTGAAGGCATCTTAAGTAGAGTAAGGAGTTATGTAATGTGGCATAATAATAGATAAAGTGATAATGAGTAGAATGTATGTAGACCTCGTATGATAAGACATGAGATTACTTAAATGATATATTTGATACACATTAAAAGTTACTCCATATGAAAATGGAAGATAAAAATGAACTCTTTGTTATTGATAATAGCGGAAGGGCGGAACCGATATTTACATGCCCAATGTCGTTGAATAGGCTCCCGCCTAAGCCGGGGGGGTGTTGAATAGTTCTACATAAACTTTCCATTGAGGAAAAACTAGAAACGTACAAGTACATTGTACGAGTGCAAGAGTGAAACCAATTTTGCACTGAGGAAAGACTGGAAGATCTATGGTACAAAAATCATACTTTTCCTTTTACAGGTATTCCATATGATTAAAATCAAGAAGTACTGCTTCATTGTTTGATAGTGGTTACAGGACCTGTGAACCAATGTCGGGCGCTGAAGATCCAAGACAAGATGATAAGAGAAAGAAGGCCAACGAATGCAACTGGCGTATAATTGAGTGTTTGATCCGTTATTGGGTAGGAAACTGGCAAAGAAAATAGAACTGATATTATCGTCACCCAAATTACTGCAATCCAACCGACCAAGCGGCTGTATTGTCCCAAGTTGAACGGCCCTTGTTTAAACACATTCCGAGACAATGTCACTCTGAAGAAGATTGGTAACGCATAAGCTATGTAGAGTCCAATAGTGGCTATTGATACCATGGCCTGAAATGCCACTAAACTTCCAAGAGACTGCACGCGTAAGAAGGTAGAATAAGAAATATTGTCAGCAACTATAGCTAAGAAGTATCTAACTAGAGTATGATTGAGGGGATGCTTGCAAAAAATATTATATTTAGTACAATTAGTTCACAATATTTGTGTAACATTTCAGCAACACAGGAGAGAACAAAAAAGAAATAGTTGAGAAAAGAAACTAAGAAATGGAGCAACTGGATTGACTTGTTTAGAAGATTGAAAGAGAACAACCCATTACCGGGAGAGCCATGCAAAACGCTATAAAAGCGGACAGCCAAACTGCATTCACTGGTACTTCTTGTTTGTTTACTTTATACCAAACGGGCGAGAAGGGCATTGCTTGATCTCTCGAGAATGCATACAGCATCCTGATGAATATTCAACTTTAGTTGGTCGGACTTCAGAGTTAACTTCTTACAAGAGAGAACAAGTCAACAAACTAACTACTAGATTACCTGGAGTTGCTAGTGATGCAGCTCATTCCACCAAAAAATACCCCAACAGCTGGTATACCCAAGCTAATGATTCCACCAAGCCCATTCCCATATCTATTTTTGAATGCCTGGTAGAATATTTGAGCAGTCGCATAACCACCAGACTCGTTGTCAGGGCTCAAAATATATGGGATGTCTTTAGCTGCAAAGGTTAACCCCAGTATATATGCCCAGCCAGCCAGCGCAGAGATGCCAATGGTAGCTATTATTCCTTTTGGACCATTCCGCTCTGCATCTTTGGTTTCTTCTGACTGAGAAAATAATGTACACAATCACAAGCTAAATTTTACGGAACATGACACAGGGACGAAGAAATAAATGCTGTTGGTACAGGTAATAAATTAGATCATACGGACTAATAAACTAAATGCAGCAGGAAAATTCTATCAATTGGTACAAGCATACAAAGACAAATTGCTGATTCCTTTCTTGTGACCAGGACTCAGCCAAAAGTTATGAAGTTCAAAGATTGAAATAGTTGATATTTGATTAACAAATCTGAAATTATCGTAGTGAAATCAGTTAAAGTGAGTGCAACGAAAATAAAATATACTCCAAGCAATTATATCCAAACGACTGCAACTACATACTAGAACTTACCATATACACAGAAGCATCATACCCTGTAAACGTATACTGGCTCATAAGTAGTCCCAAACTAAATATATAAATGCTGTTGTTGATACCACCAGCATTTTCAGAATTGAAGTGGGTTAAAACAAACTCAATGGAATTTCTTTCTGGTGCAACAGACGGAATGAGAATCGTAAGAACAAAAACACCTGAAAGTTATTACGCCCGTAAGGTGTCCTTCAATAAAGTTGTTTATGCTAAGAGGGGGAGGCAAAAGAGGAAGGAAAGAACAAGTGGGGGAGGGAGTGGGGACCTTTCTTTCTTCATACCTAAAACATTCCATCCTGCAGCTAATTTCCCAAAGAACGACAAAACTGATACTGGAAGACTATTAAGTGTAGCATGTATCAGCAGAATTCCAGCATGAATGCCTAGAAGTTCGTACTTTGATAATGAATAACCACCTCCATTCTTTCCTCCAGTCGCAAGGAGAACAATCACTTGGATTAACTGAGCAAGTGAAAAGCATATGCTTGTTGTTATCGCCCACTGCAGAGAGACATTATTTTTACCATAAGAGCTTGCTCAATGAAGAATGAAAAGCTTTGACGATACTCCGGTTCAACTGTTTAAATTAATATTGTTATACCTGCCCAGCCATGTTGAACCTGTTGAGAAAATAGAAACAAATAAAACACACATCTTTCTAGTAATAACATTTTCCCCCGCGGGGTCAGGGTGCGACTTGACTAACTGTACAATAAGAAGAAAATTACTAACAGTTTTCCACTCACCCATCTAACAGTAGTTAATTATTCATAAAATCTTAACAAGTAAGCATATTCAAACGAATCATAAGCATAGCATCAACGATTGGAGAGTCTTTGTCTACAACAGCAGAAATATGGGAAGCTGAAGACAATAGATTAAATACACCTAATACTAAAAATATCAGCTATATCTCCTGCCATCCAATTGATGAACAAAGCTAAAGAAATATGGAGTGCAAAACACTAGGGTGCCAGGTTTCTTACGTTAATAGCTTCTCATTTCACAAAATTCTCGACATGAACCCCTATGCGAGCTAAGGCAGTCGCCCCCCTTAATTTTTTGAAAAATAGACGTTTGTTATAAAATAAAAGATTACTATACATTCTTTCTTAAATATTCTCTGCCCCCCCCCTTCCACCCCCCTCCCCATTTGTGCTCTTCAATATATTCTCTAGAAGAAACAAACTGAATATCAACTTTTTACTTTATTTGCAAGGTCTAAGTGATCAGAAGTTGCGAAACTTATCTCAAAACTCCCTTCAAAAATTTCAATATCATGAAAAGAGACTGAAGTCACTAAAATAACCGCAAAACGGATATGGTGAAGTTCGTTACCAGCCAGTAATCCAAGCAGCAAAAGGTGCCCAATTTGGTCCAGCAAGCTTAGCACTCCAATAATAGAGCCCTCCAGAAGTAGGGTAAGCTGAGCAAATTTCAGCCATGGCCAACCCCACAAACATGGTCAAAGTACTAGCAATTAACCATCCATAAATCAAAGAAACAGGTCCTCCATAAGTCAAACCAGTTGTATACAAAGTGGTCACACCAGTCAGCACAGATACTATAGAAAATGAAAATGCAAAATTTGACAACACCCTGCAGAGACAAAAAAAAACAAGTTACTACCTCAATTCCAGAAAATTGTCTATTAGAAAAGTAACAATCTTTGCAACCATAATTTGCACACATAACTTTAGTGAATCAAATTATCGCGTTAATAGTAAAGCATGTCAAAATGATACACATCAACATGCCCTAATGCTTTTGAAAAGGCCATTTGAAGAGGGCCTCTTGAGCAAGGCAAGAACGGACGCAGGGCAAGGGATCGTCTTGTTTAATCGAACATGCACTTTACAAAAAAAATATACAGGTATAGAAAAATTAATATAAAAATCAACATTTTAAGTGTGTTACTAACTCCAAAATTTATACTTTCGAACGCCCACTTCAAAGCAGCTAGATACGCCTCTAAAAAAGGGTCGAATCGTAGTCAACCTTAATATGACATATAGGTTGTTTTTGAGTTGATTCAAAAATAAATTCCAAACAGATAATAGGCATAAACACAAAAATCAGCCATTTTGATTTCTTTCATCATAAAATCCGACTCCATAGTTTTCGAATATTAAAACACATGCAAATATATATCTTATCGGAAAATTCAAAAGTCCAATCACCAAAATTCAAAACCGGACGATAATTTCGAAATGAAGATAATAACAATAAAGCAAATGAAAAAAATGATAATGGGGTATGAAGAAAATGAAAAAAAGGTTACGAGAGGTCCCGATTGAGCTCTTGCTTGTAACCAAGCTCCTTCAAACGTGCATCCGCTGAATTCATTTGGTCCTTTCAAACAAAAAAGATTGAAATCTTTTAACAAAATTAATTAATTATTAACCAATCTTGTTCTCTCTCCCAGAGAGAACAGGAAATGGGTTGTTCTTGTCGAGTTTGAAAGCCAAATTGGAAGCGCCAGCAATGGTTGGTATTTATACTACACTCGTTATCCGACCAGATTCTAGGAACTTTGTCTTTTTTTTTTCTTTGGTTTTTATAATTGATTGGTGTATTTTTGTATTTGGTCTGATATTGATGGGTTTTTCAATTAGTATCGTGATTTAACATAAAATTTCCATTTCATAATTTTGAAATTATTGTCCATTTTATCTTTATATAGTTGGATTACAGTACTATGTTATTCTTTAATTTTGACGAAATTGTTATAAAGTGAAGATTTTTTATTGATAATATCATTAAATATGATCGAGAAACACCATCAAAGACAATATTTGCTTCGCTTTTAAAATATTAGGTTCACGTCTACAATTGACTAATATATGAAAAATGACTCGTAGCATAAATTTATTTTTTTAAAATTAAAAGAGACGATTATGTCCTAGTTCTATTAGTGTTTAAAATGAAGACTAACATAAAAAAGGAGGAATTAGACAACAGTACAACACATATATATTCTAGCATAGTATTCTGTTATAGGCATCACATTGTTAAATAAAATTCTTTCGACTATTGTTCACTGTATACCACAAATGCGAAAAATGAAGGAATAATAGGATCCTTTGACTTCGATATAACTTATACCTTTAGCACCTCACTTCACCTTCATATTAATATTTGCATATTTGATTCTTCGATCAAAATATAGTAGTAAAAGAGAAGATAGTTGAGGACTTGAGGTGGAGATATTCCTTCGATATTATAAAATATTATAGAAGTTGTGTTTGATTTCGTATTTCGTTGATCCTCTTTCTTATAAGACTGCTATTAAAACACATTCTTCAATTTACATTCCGTTTGATCGAAAAAACTTGTAACATAGATGGAAGAGATTAATCCTCCTTTAAAAAGTGAACTTTTTTTAAATTAGTGATGAGATGAGTATCGAATCAGGACTTTCTGATCCTAGGAAGAGAAAAATGAACTCTTCAAGTACACCTAACAGTCAATACTACTTTCCAAGTAGTAGTAGTCTTTCCAAATACTATACATTTAGATGCTAAAGCGAACATAATTCTTTTTTCTAATTGATTCCTTGCCAATATCATTTTAGGTTGAAATAGCATATTTAACAACTACAAATAAAATTAATTGAGGTGCTCAAAGGTTATTCACACAATTACTTTCCAATCAGTATATTAAGATTTCCATGTCAAATACAAATTTATTTCCTCGACTTATTACATTAAAAAACAAGCAATAAGCATCCTCATTCCAAATCCATGCAGAAGTAGAATCTCAAGGAAACAAGATTACTTAACGAAACAACCAGAAGGTAAACACACTCCACACTCAAAATCAAAACAAACAACACAATAAAAGCAAATACATTTGTGTTGAGAAGCAACTGGATCTGCTTCACCCACCACCAACCTTCCTCTAATCCCACCTCTCCCCGGAGGGCGTCTGTCATCTGTTTAATTCATACTTTACTACCTGTTAAACTTATCATTTTATCAATGTAAGCATCATGGATCCCAACTAGTAACTTGATTGGGGAAAGAAGCTTGAATCTTGAAAATTTTCGAGATCCATTAGCTTTCCGGACTGAAGAAGTCACCCGTCCAAGCTTAATGCTCCTTACTCTCTTCATTTTCCTGTTTGAACCGGCCAGGCGTTTGTATCTCCTCCTCATCCAGCATCTGCTTCTGTTATCAGGGTATTGAATCTCCATTTCAGAAGAAAGACGAGCAATGGTGCATCTAGAGAACGTGGAAAATGTAAGAACATGTATATAATAAGGATATCTATAAAAGATGTCCCTCCCAGCTCTTGAAATGGTCCCAAGATATTCAATTTTACAGTTATAAGCGACAACACCATTTTACCAACACAGCACCAGACAAAAGCCCTGTTTGGACAGAACATGCTCTTCTCCTTCTCATATTGGAAAATACTTACCCTACTTATATATTTTTCACCAAATACTATTGAATAGATAGAAAAGTTCTGAGTTCAAAATTTAAAATTCGACCAGTCAACAATCCAAACCTAGTTGGCCTTTAAGGGAGTGTAAATGCAGTATATATAGAAGTCAATCAATCTACATAAATTATGTCATTTCAGTATCGGATGTAAATTAAAGCATGTATAATCAAGCAAAATGTGTAGAATCGAGACTTACGTTAAATTACGAATCCAGAGAGAAAAAAGAGAACATGCGTCAAGATTGAAAATATGAGTACTAGAACTTTGACTAAGCCAAATGCTAATATTGGCTCTCCTTTAATATTGTTGGAATTAGTAGTAGTAGGGACCTAGGGGTCATCTTCTGAAGTGTTATTCTGCGGTTTGCGAACGAGGACTGGTAAAGTTAGAGGATCGCAGAGAAAATATACAAAGAGAAAGCTAGGCCACAAGGCACTGATATCTAATTGAACGCTGTTCTATGAGAATTGCAGCTATACTGAGTATCAACTATGCCATAACAGAGTGTGGACAATGTCATTTGTTTCTATGTGAGCTCTCGCTTTTCTATAGCATCCCAATGTTAGCGTCCTCTCCCATTTTCCATGTCGTTGAGGATTGAACTATCTAGAGTACTAAACTGCACTCTTGCATCACCTCCAGATCGAGCATATTCAGTCTCAATTTCAGATTGCTGTGCAGGAAGACAGCTAATATTACAGCCAACGTTATCCTCTGACTGGGTTCCATTGCGTGAGTTTGCCAACATCTCAAAGTATGCATGGGGTCCCCAACCTGTACGTAGTGACAAACTTTCTTATGTGCGTACAAGAATTTCATATTATCAGACCAAACTAACAAGAAAATAAGGAGATATAGATAATGATAAGGTCTGGAAGAATTACCAGATGCATAGATAAGTTCAAGATAAGAAAAGGAGACGAGATAAAAATCATTTTACAAATGTGTTGATATTGTTTCTTGTATAAGGCAAGTATATAAGATAAAATCATTTTACAAATGTCATATTGCAATAGCTATCAAGGATGGGATCAAAGAGGACAATACCATCTTCATTATATGGTGGGGGAAAGAACTGCAAGTAACAAAATGCAGCAATCGTCAATCCTGCGAAGGTAGGAAACGAGTGAAAAATGAGCCACCGCCAAGAGATAAATATTTGTTGAACCCTAGGGTTGTGTGTGTGTGTGTTTATATTCCTCCTGTTCTGACCTATAAGACCTCCGGCAAATACATCTTGCCAATGGTGCCAATAATCATCAACTCGAGAAACTCCAACCAGTGCTGCAACAAGCAATGGTAAGAAACTAATGCACAGCTTCGCCACATGTCCCCTGCGATCAAATACCCTGACTTTTCCAGATAGGTAGAGTGCCAGGAAACCCAGCCCAGCAAAGGACCCTTCATCAACATTGACCAAATTGAATTAGTTAAGAATTGGTTTCTGAGACAGGGTCAAAATGTCCTGAAGAAGACTCAGTACTCTGCAATCATCATAGATGTGTAGAGTGAAAGAAAAAGACAGTTTAGATCAATTATAGTTGAATTCGGTGTTTTCTGAGCCTTTTCTGGGTAGCGATACACTTCTATGTTAAACAGCACGACTAGATTGTTTAAACAGTAACACTAAGTTTATATTACTGACATGACGTGTGACCACTTGGAAAGCTTTTATGTCCTTCTTTGATGATATGCTTCAGGCCTGTACACATGACTTCTTTTGTGACAGGATCAAATACCTGGTAATCCAGCGGTAGTTCAGAGTCATTCATAAAAGTCAAACCATGTCTCGACGTATTAGATAGACTGGAACATAAGATAGGACAGATATTCTTGAGTACTACAACCTTTTTTCCATCTGGGAAGCAGCGCCATAAAAAATCAGGGCGGGGTCGACCAACTGCATCTTTGATGGCATCAGTAATAACTCCAGTAATCAACACAGCAAATAACAGACCTGTATGGGCAATGAACACTATCAGAAATTTAGATATGAAAATGGTGGTACCATGGTAGCCTACCATGAGTTCAAAAGGCATTAGCAACACTAGAGAGAGTAAAAGCATACCCAATACAGCGTGGTGGAAATCGTATACATCTCGTCTAATGAAGTAATAAACAACGATGATAACAAGAGGCAAAATTACAGCAACAATCTGTTTCGGGATGGTAAAGATGGGTCATTAGAAGTGAAACTCAGAGAAGAAGCACCATCACCCCCCAAAGAACCAGAGGGGGAGGGTAAGTGGGATGAAGTGTTCTAACAAAAGATTACCGGCACAGCCCATAACGGTATGGTGTTATCTTTCAAAGGGTAGCTGAGATCTGTCATCATATCCTCCCCAACAAAACGGTGAAATGGTTCTATTACATTAAGAATGATCTCGATTACCACAAGCAGAGCAAGAATAAGCCAATCGTGCATGTGAAACCAAGCAACCTGTCTCCCATGAGACCTTAGAGTGTGGGCACCTAACTGAATCTCTGGCATGTTCAACATCTAAAATAATTCAAGAAAAGATTAGCACGAGATAAAGTGAATGCTAAAATGAGGTTATATATGAACCATTATATCCAAAAACATCCCTAACTTATATATGTTTGTGCAGTTTATCTGAAAGCACAAACAGATACATGTTATAAAAAGCACATGCATCCACGAGTCACAACGACTAAATAATGAAATATTCAAATGAAATTGGAACCACACTTTCTTTACTAGAAACAATTGGTTTTGCCTCTATGAATATGATTACAAGGCTCCATATAGAGGGCATCAAATAACAAACTCATTCAGATGCCTGTTTGTATGCTCAGTAGGAATCTGGAAGCCTTTAACTATTACGGATTGGCGTTTGCAACCTAAGCAATGTATTTATTTACCGAAACTAAACTCATCTTCCTTTGGTGACGATACAATGCAACCTAAGCTTACCGATCTTATAAATATGTACAACAATAGGCTTTCTTTCATGCCATTCCATCATGAATTACTGAATTATATAAATCAACAGATTCCAGAAAACATAAAAAATTACACCTAAGCACATACACATAGGCTAAATTATTTCACCACATTCGTGTCATCTCAATTCCAGCTACGTGAGAGTGTGTAAGAGCTTACTACACACATCAATTTAAACACGCAGCTCGAATCCATAAAATTAACATTACACAAGATAACTCTAGCCTAGTAATTGCTTCTCAAATAACGCATTTATCTAACATTTCCTTCGATTTCTTCGCGAAAACATATATAAAGCAAATAATCATAATTAATCATAATCATACCAAATAGAAATCTCTGAAACACGAGAACAAGTCAAACAAGAATTTAAAACCCGTAGCATTGACACTTCAAATGAGCTTTCAATTCCAAAAATAAATAGTTTATGCAACTCATTTGTTTTTAGACAAAACAATTTGAATATTATACAAACAATTACATAATCCGAATTAATTCGCAATTCTTCTCAAATAAAAGCTCCATATAGCACACACAAAAAATACGTAAACCAACACATGAAAAAATCTCTGTATCAGTAACGTTAACACTTGAAACAAGCTCGTAATTCAAACTAATGAATTTACCCAGTTACTTTTATTATTAAAATAAACTAAATTCAAAATAATAAATCTCTGTAGCTAATTTCTATTATATAAATCGTAAAAAGTTATTAATGTCATAAAAAACAAGTACATAATAAAGCAACATTAAAGCTTCCAATAATTCAATAATAACTTTCATAGTTTCATTTACCTGAGACAAAACGTCTTCGATCTAGTAACAGAAACAAAACACTTTAAACGAGCTCGTAAATAAATGAATTTTTCCAGACTGAAAAAGTGAAAAATGATTTCATAAAAAGAATTATATATTCCACATTAAAGGTTGAAGAAAAAGGAAGAGTAAATTTTCGGTTACCAAAGATAAAACGCGGAGAGTAGTGATGACTGATAATGGCCAAAGCTTGATGAAAGATAGTGTGAGTGAGCGAGTGACTGACTAGGCTGTATAACAAACCTCAACCTTCGTTTGAATTTGAGAAATTTCGGTCAAAATATTTGATTTGACTTTCGGTTCGTTTTTATTTGATTTTAAATTGGATGAAATTCGAGTCAACAGTCGATTTTGCATAAATTAGTTATATGAAGAAAAAAAGTTCAACTTTCTTTTTATATTATCATAAATATTCGAATTTCGTTAAAATTTTGAACAGATCTTCGAACTTTTGAATTTTTGCAATAAAATCGAACTTGTAAGGCGGAATTATTGAAGTGTTATTAAAAAATAGAAAGAGCAATTTTTTAATAGAGAATTAGGGAATTTTGAACTTCCAAGGGGGTAATTTTTAATCATATATAATTAAGGATGTGACAAATAATTTTGCATTAAGAGGGTATTTGCTGAAATATTTAAAGAAAGAGCTATTCTGATGGAAATTTTTATGGAGCTGAATTTGCGGGCCCAGTGATATGATCCTATTTTTAAATCAAATTTAGTAAAAAAGTGATGAATGAAAACGACATAAAGTCTAAAGATAAGATGATTTATAAAAAAGGAAAAAGGAAATACCATGCCGCGTTTGTATAATACCACAATCAAAATTGAATTGAGTTGCTAACTGGGTTGTGTACTTGTGTTATTGTGTATAGTCATGTGGCCCATTATATAGGGGTACTTTTGTAAATTGAACATAAAAATAAAAGATCCTCAATTAATAATTTATGTTTAATTAGAATACAATAACGTTATACTCTTATTTAAGTAGGATACTAATAATTTACAATTATCATCAGGGATCTAGGAGTTTTAAAGTGTCTATTTGAAATCGACATAATTTTTAAAGTGTCTGTTCAAAACACTTAAATATATTCAAATAAAAAATTCAAGTCACTAATGTGGCTCCGCCATTGATTATCGTACATGTGGCGTTAATTTAATTGCGATGTTGAATTGAACAAAAAGTCAAGTCACTTTAATGTAATAACCTTTTTGCATCTAGCAACCTGAACTACTAGTATTTCTGTAAATAATGACTTGTGTTTTTTTGTTGCAAATAGGCACCCGAGCACGTGAACTTTCGACTTTATGGCTTTGTCAGCATTTTTGAACATTTTAAATAATTTAATAATGCTTAAACCAAGGGCGAGTTAGTCATATTGAAAATTTTGAGAAAAGTTCAGGTGTCACCTTGAAAAAAACATTTAGGCGTCAAGAATTGAGAAATAGTTCAAGTGCCACAACTTAATTACTCATATGATATTCGGCTCGTATTAAATATCCGATGTTCGTTTTATTAAGTTCGTATTTGATAACCGATATTTCGATTCCTGAATTTTTTAACTAAAATTAAAATGGTACATAATTAAAATATTTTACATAATTAGAATTAAATCCCTTGCTTTCAAAATGTGAAAAATCCCACTACCTGTTGGAAATCAATTAATATTGATTATCTTTTATTATGCCCATTGAAACAATTGTGTATCAATTCATTGACCTGGTTTTTTAAATGTGATTACTAGAATTTAGTGTTCGCCTTAGTAATTGTATATTACTAGTTCGGGTTCTCATGATGATTCAAGGGGTTATGAGCGACTACTAGATCTTACTCATTAACCGTTGTAATAATAGTAATTGATCAATTATTATTATTATACAACTTGCTATTATCTGAGTCTAGAGAGGTCACACACATACAATGAAACTATATTCACATTTCATGTATGAAATGAAACAAGGTTTGTGAATTGAGAAATGTATTTATCAATAGTATATATTTGTAAATATATACATGAACATATGAATGAGGAACAATTGAGCTTGATAAGTCAATTGAACCCAATAAGCAATCGAGATCGGTTAATAACTTGATAAGATTATTTAATAGTGACCCGTTGGTATTTTAATTGACTTGATAAGTTAAATTAAAATACAACAACTCACCATCGACTCATTAGACTAATTAGATGCTTAAACGATCTAATTGAGTTAACGAGTCGAACTGAATACTTAACGAGTTGCTTATCGTTTTAAAAAGGAGCACTCTATATAAGGAGGAGATTAGGTTTTCATATTGAGAAGACAAGAAAAGAAAACCTAGCCTCCCCCCCCCCCCTTGGTCGTGCATCCCCTCTACCTTGGAAGAGGATTTTTCTCTTCCAATTGTTCAAAAACACTAGTAGGTTTAAACCTTAGTTTGTAGTCAATCATGGTGTGTGCAATCTTGAAGAATACCTTGTTGGTATTGGAAAGGAAGCACGATGTGGGATATACTCAAAAGGAGTGCACGTTCTTGTTGATATTCCGCTGCATTGTAAGTCTCTGTATTCATATGGAAATTAGTTTAATTGTTATTAGATTAATTTACATCATTTTATCGAATCCGGAATATATGAATGTCTGTTTATCACCAAGTGATTCATATTAGATTCCATCACTACCTCCCCCGGTACCAGAAGAATTCAAAATGTGAAAAATGTACCTGATCTCCGTCGGCTAAAGTGGCCCACTCCTTGTTGGAGATGAATTCCCTTGCTTTCACATGGGGTATATTAATGTGATAATTCAGGTCACCCCTTCCCCCCGCCCTCTGGTCACCGACCTCCTCTTATTGAGGGTGTTCTCCTCTGATTTTGATAGCTCCAGGTATCTATAACATCACCAATTGCTTGCCATTCAGTACGTCCGACTCTATTTTTATTACAGGTTGCCCCATTTGTCCAAACCTAGTGTCTCCGCAAGGGTTGTTCCAAATGTTGCTGCAGCTGCCGCCTCTCATATATATGTTCGATGATGGTGGCACAAAGCTGTAGCAAAATTGTATCGTGTATGTGAATCGTGTAACCTTTCCTTTTAAGCATTACCAATATGTTGCGGTTAGCCAAGTTTAGGTAGATGTATCGGTGTGGATTGTGGGGGTGGATGAGGTTTAAGAGCATGTACATCAGCTTCCCTAAATTTTCCTCTATAATTCACTCTCAATTGTCACCTTTCTATTTCTAGGACTAGTTGCTCTTTAGCAGATCCCCTATTATTCACAACTAATTGAACTATAGTAATTATAACTAGAGAATAGAGAGAGTACAAATTTGAGGGTGAGTGAATAAATTATAGGGAGTCAAGCTATTTTAGGGGAGCTGAAAAAATGTTAGTTTTAGTAAGTTGAACCCCTATTATAACTTTTGGGGGAGCTGATGTACATGCTCTAAGATGATGTTTAATAGGGTTGGATTAACAAATTGAGGTTGGGTTAGTGGGTTTTGTTAGTTTATAAGATGACTTGTCTAATTTGCCTTTATGAAATTATTTAAAATATTTAAAAATGTTAAGAGGGTCAAAAAATCAAAAATTCATGTGCCTATTTGTAACAAAAAAAAAGCACAAGTTTCTATTTACAAAAATATTAATAGTTCAGATGGCTAGATACAAAAAAACCAATACAATAATCCCGACTTTATGTGATGATGAAATTTATACTTGGTTTTATTTCACATTAGTTTTTACATTTTATTAAAGAGGTTCAAATCCTCCTCTAACACTAATATGATCCAAAACCATTTAATAGAAGCCTAAGTCGATTACGACTAAACTATCAAATCATTAGTAGTATAAGTATGTGATAACCTGTTTCAATAACCAAAACCTGAGACGTTATACACACCTCTATGGTTATTTTCCAAGAAGTTCAATTACTCTTTTGGAATAAATTGCATAAATAGTTTTCGATAGTGTTATTAAGTTGCAGTTTGTCCTTAATAGTAGCACCGTTACAGTTTAGTTTCCGAAAGTAGCCAAAATGTTGCAGATTAGTCCCTACGTTATCTATCCCCTTAACATTTAATACCAACACGCAGATGAGAGGTTAAATTTGAGCAAAAAATGATTTTTATTTGAAGGTTATAAACTCATTTGTATGTGGTATGAAGTTTTACATTTCAATTTCGGAATGACTTTTTATGAGACACTAAAAATGAGTTTAAGTCTTAAAAAGTCATTTTTTTGGTCCAAATTTGTGTTGGTGTTAAAAGTCAATGGAATAGTTAACGTGAGGACTAATCTGCAACTTTTTTGCTACTTTCGGGGACTAAACTACAACTGTAACATTAAAATACAACTTTTTTTTTTTTTTTTTTGTAAATTAGTGATGAGATAAGTTCTAAACCTAGACCCTGTGGTTACTAGGGATTAAAATATAACTTAATGATATTACTCTATAAGAACCAGTACATGTGTAAGGTTAAGTTAGGTATAAAATTGTCACCCTATCCTACAAAAAAAAAATACATGTAACAGTAAATCCGTCAATAAGGTAAAATATATAGCAACGAAATTTGACAGTGAGGTCAAACAACTTTTATCACAAGCATAACGGTCCAATCGCTTAGGGAGTATACATCACCTTACCGCTTCAATATAACTAACATCCGTCAGATGTGAGAACTAACTCCAGTTTGTGATAATTTATCAATTAATAGATGGAAAATTATAAAAAAATACTACCTCCATCCCTATTTAATAGACCCATTTTGACTTTTTGGGTCAAACTTCGAAAGTTTTGACCGTAAATTGTTATTAATCGATAAGAGATAAAATAGTCATATGAGATCTTGTTAGATTCGTCTCAATATATATTTTTTAAATATCAAGTTTTTATAATTTTTATACATGTAAAATTAAAAATATTTACGTTTTAAGTTGTGTCTCGGAGACCGTGAAAAAGTAAATGGGTCTATCATTTAGGGATGGAGGGAGTATTAGGTTAAGTCTGTTTTCTTTGTGAGAAATATGGGTTAAAATTAGAATAGTATTAAGAAAAACAAAACATTCAATAGTAGCAAATAACTCATTAAAAACATAAATAAAATAGAGAACTTGAAACTTTTAAATTATTGATAATGAAATAACAATATCTAATGAAACTATATATCATTAATAATTACCTTAACATACAATAATTTATAACCAGCTAGACTAACTATCCATTTACTAATGTGTAATATATAACGAAATGAAAATTAACAAAAAAAAAAATGGAAACAAACATGATATAAAATTATTACCTAATTAAAATCCTTGACATATATAAAGTTACAAAAATAAAATAGGGGTGGGTATATATGGAATATGTTGGACAGTGAAAACTGGTAGCGTTTTGTATGGTTTCATCAACCGAGAGAGATCTGTTGGCCTTTCAGATGATATAAAGACGTGGAGAGAGGCACTCCATATAATTGAGTAGCGGCATCATCTTCCAATAGAGAATAAAGACCTTAAGTAGACACTCCATTTTGATGATAAAGAAGAATTATGTAGATGACTTACTACCAAAGGACTTTGGAGAACACTATTCATTATTTATCATCTTTCCTAAGCAATCATCACCGCTAACATCAGATATATACTATCTATAGTATCAACAAGGACAAGGGCTTGCCAGTCTGGTGCCACTTGTTGTTATTTTTGCACGTTGTTCGGTTTATTTTAATTGACGTTTTTCAGTTTAGCAGTATATTTAATAGAAATATCGAGGCGATCACTTTTCAAATAGCAGAATTACTTCCGTTCAACGTGAATAGTGCATTTCTTCTACCATAAAATCATTGTCGAGGAGTAGTGTGATGAGATTCATTTAAATTATTGTATTTTTGCACTACTTAATTTATTAATTATGTAGTTATAATATTTTATTAATTAGTATGATAGTATGTACTTTCAATATAGATTTGTATTATTAAAATGCATTAATATTGAATATAATTGCTTGTTTCGTAGAACTTTCATAATATTAATATATATATATATATATATAGATTTCAGGTCGGTTATTGCTATATATAAAACAAAAACAACACTAAAAAATTGATCGTTGGTTCAATTTGAATACCTCTATAGGATGGGGGTCAACAGAAAATTGAAGAAGAAAAACAGCACAAGTTTTTCTTTTCTTTTTTTCCTTATAGACATTCGGAGTTTCATCTCCAACAATGACACTTTTTTTAATATAAAAATATATTTCAAAATAAAATAACATTATTAATAAATCATAATATTGGTTTATTATAAACTAACATTAAAATTGGTCCCCACATTGAAGTATTGATATGTTACAATAATTAAATCAACAAAATCATAAACCAAAAAACATTATCTATAAACAATATACATTTACATAAAGGAAATATTTTAGAAACGAAGATAATTATATATGTTAAAAAATATTTGTATAAACATACATATCGTAAGAGAATATGATAATATCAACTATATTCAAATAAAATAAAATATTTTTAAATCAAAGCTATTATAAAAGGCATAAATAAACTTTTAATTAGAAAAATGAACATTTACATAAAACTTTTACATCAATAATATAATATCAGTTGTAAAATATCTAAAAATTAAATTTAAAGAATAAATATACAATTGCAATTATCTAATACCTTCCAGATGTGACTTACATCTTATATAAATGGATATTTGAAAAGTTTATAGAGTAATTATATTAAACCATTATATAAGTTGTCTTTTCTTTATTCAAATATATATTTTTCGAGAAAATTAGTGAAATATTTTTTTAGTTCCAATGTTTCTATAAAAGTTAGAAACTCACATAATATATTTGAAAGTAAATAAATTTCTAAACTACAATAACAATTTGTTGTTACAATTTAAAATATTGGAACCTTTCGTTCGGATGTTTTTTAGATAACATTTAGAAATTTTGATCTATGATAACAATACATTCTTTTCTCACTACTACATTTCTAATCTATTGCAACGCCAAAATCCGTTGCATTATGGCCAAAATACCATTGCATTAGACCTAATGCAACGGTTAGCTACCATTGCATCCGCTTGCGTTGCATTAGGTCTAATGCAACGCCTTTTAGTCCTATTGCAACGGTTTCTGATAATTTTCAACAACCGTTGCATTAGCCTCAATAACTGTTGCATTAGCCTTATCGCTAATGCAACAACCTTTTGACCCTATTGCAACGGTATATTAATTAACTAATGCAACGTTTCATTGACCCTATTGCAACGGTATATTAATTAATTATTGCAACGTTCCATTAAATTAAATTACAATGATATATTAGTTACGCTACTTTAGAAGCTCTAATCACCTAATGTATCAGCGTACACATTTAAATAAATAAACACAAATAAATTTTTTATTGATATAAAATTAATAATACAATACATTATTTTCCACCTATGTAATACAAAAAGTTGAGTAGTTGTTTACTACATAAATTAGCAAATGGTCAAAACTAATTATAATATTCTCTATATAAAATGTCTAACTTTGTACAGTCTACCAAAAGCTAGCACATAAATTAAGCCAGCGCATCAACTATAACCATTTCTTCAAGATGATGCTCATCGCCAACGACTACATTCATGATCCAGTATGATGTTTCTCCTTCCGTTCTATGTCGTCTCCTTTTTTTCTTAGTCTTCGAAGTTCATGAACTATGAAGAGTCATTGATAGACTTTAACTTTATAGATTTGAATCCCTTTTTCTTGTATTCCTCGCGCGAATTTTTTCCATGCCTAAGAATATATATGTAAAAACGGAATCATGTATCTAATTAAAAGTATAGAAAGGAATCACAAAAATAAAAATTGTGTGCATAAAACTAAGTAAATTAACATTTAATTTATTTCTTACTTGGCTTGTGGGCTCCTTCGATAGTTCTTGAAATCTATAAGTGATGATGATTATACCGAATACAATTTTTCTGAAATAACAATATCATTTAAAATAATGTATTATGTCCACTACGATACTAATTAAAGGTTTTAGCTAAAACAGTAATTTGAGTAATCAATCAAAAGGAGACAGAAACAAATTAAAAATGTAGTTGAAACATTACCTTCCTCAAGTCAACTAGTACCTTACCGGGGTGAGAACAACCTTTATAATAATAATTATATAAATAATCATAACAACACGATATATCAATAGTAATATATGAAGGTACATACTATTAAAACATCCCAAATTAAGTTGTTAATCTAAAAAAGAACAGTAATATAAAAGTGCTTCATAAAATAATCAAGCTATTCAATAATCGATTTAAATTGAATGTAAAAACTATAAATCGATTAAAAGTTTGACAAGAATTTTCAAAAATATTATTTTTCTCAGAATACTTAATGAATCACCAAAAAATAAAATCGATAAAAAATAATTACTTTAACCTAATGTAACCTCAAAAATCAATTTGAATTCTCCAAAAAAAAATTCTCTTATTGCAATTTGAATTTTAGAATTGAATTGTTAGAGACATATTTTGATTGAATTGATTAAAATTACCTGGAGATGAGGCTGTTATGGGTGCATTGGGCAGCTACAATAAAACTAATATGTGAAAATTGACTTACAAAATTAGGTTTGTAGTTTTCCAGTTTTTATATGTTACTAAATATTGGGCCTTGAGCCCTTATATCAAAATAGTACTACTACTGGTTACTTTTAAGTGTTAAGTCCTAACTTTTCTATTTTTTATTCCTTATATTTCTTTAATTGGTGTTTTAGACTTTTTAAAAGTTTTTCCAAATCAACGTTTTACAATTCCAAATCTATATTTGAACCATCTTTCTCACTTAAGTTCCTACTTGATGTATTCAAAATAGAATAATTATTATCTTGAAATACAAGAAATCAACTCTCTATCATCTTATGAATATACAAAGGTTTTAAATTCTATTTTTATTTCCAACGTTACTCATTATCTCTTTGAAGCTTGTGTATGATATCCACCATTATAAAGCTATCACTCTCATATAGTAATTAGTAACGGAGTATGATACCAATACATGAAATTCGTTGTTTATATATTTATTTAATGATAAACATATATCTTAATTAAGGTGAAAAAAAGTAAACGAAAATTAAAAAGCAGAGTGAGTAATACTTTATTTAGCGAAAAAATAGTCGTTTAGTCATATTTTATTAACTATTTCGGTGTCTACATGGTGTATAATAGAAAAAGTTAAGAGGGAACTTTTTGCGCCAAAATTAATTCATATTGGTCTAATGCAACGGTGTCGTATAAGCCGTTGCGTTAGTTACGTCTAACGCAACGGTTTCACATGAACCGTTGCATTAGACCATCTATCGCAACGGTCAAAGGATGGCGTTGCGTTAGCTCTATCAATTGCAACGGTCACGAGGGAAGGCGTTGCATTAGATACTTTATGACCGTTGCATTATGTCAGAAATGTAGTAGTGTCTTTAAGTGTAAGAAATAAAATATCTCTAAACTCATTTTTACGTGTAATATATATAGATATATATAAGCGTGTATTCAAGAGTGTTCAACTAATTTCAAAATCCTATTTGGTATATTACAAACCTTTCACAATCAATAAAAAATGAATTTTCAAAGAGAATCGAAAAATAGTTCAACAAATCAAATAACAATAGATGAGAAGATAGCTGAGACCAAATTGGAGAAAGGAGAATCCAGTAAGAAGAAAAGGAGACGAAAACAACTAGACCATAGCCATGCAGAAAGAGACGTGAGACTTTTGTGTATCTACATTATTCTAATGATAACGTGTTAGGTTCATCAAGAATATTGAAAATGAATTAATTAACTGATATTTCGTTTATGAAAATAATTTGTTTAACTTTTTCACAATTTTATAATCGATGATAATATTTCTTATTATGTTCTGCTCGCTTGAAATTTTGATGGATATTTGATGAGACTATTGACATTATCATATTATAATTGATACATTAAAAAAATATTTACACAACCTTTTTTATATAAATTTTAATGTTAATAGTTATGTATAAAAAAAATACGTGCTATTTGCTAAATCATTTCATCAATTTATTTGACATGTTATTGGGAAATAAGCAAAATGACATGCATGTAGGTTTCTCATCGCGTGGCATACTAACGTTGTGTTTTCCCTCCTCATGCATATATATGTGCTGATGTGCAGAGTCACAGAACTAGTGAGTTGTTCAAGTTACTGAAGGAGATGACCAACTGTAGTAAGGTATTTTTTATATTAAATATTAATTAGCTTGAAGTTATTTAAATATTTGGTTTTTTCATTTAAAATATATGTGATACCGTTAACTAACTATACATATTTCATCAATTATTTATATTATCACTAAACTAATCAATAATCCCACAATTGGTAAATGATTATTACTAGTTTAATTTTTCATTTCAAACATAATATTAACAAAAAATTTACGAATATATCATCATTGGCATAAAAAACTTTAACTTGCTTGAATCAAAATTAGAAATGTCGACCCTCAAAATCAAAATAGTACTATATTTGAATGCTTAAGAGAAGGTTAGAAGTCGTAGAAAATCATTATTTGTACAATCGGATTACCCCCAATAAGATCAATCTCCATGTCTCAATATTTCATAATTTGAGATCTAAAGAAAAATTTGGAAAAAGTGACCGACTACTTCAAGTCATCTCTTAACCGTTTTTCGATGGCAAAATCGATCTCTCTCGTATGATGATCGAACTCTCAATAACAAATGCATAATATATATTCTGTCTTCGCTCCTCCGTAAGATCGTAACATAACTGGTAAAGCATTAGAGTGCTATATCTACTAACAATCTCGACTCTCATCATGAGAATTAAAATCTTGTGCTGAAGTGGTTTAAGGAAATGCTTTAAAATCCTTGATCAGTTGAGACACGCATCACAATTTATGTTACTCATATATTTTAGGCCGAGGATGCGTCGGACCGTTAATGTGACGATTTTATACTTTATACTACATATGTTCCCTTAATTATTTTATATAAGATTTATTTAATTTTTCATAAAGATAAAGGCGAATTCCAATATATATATCTCACAAGTCACACATAATTATTTTCATCTTTTTTTACTTAATTTGATGAAAAGAAAATAAAAATAATAATGTTTTGAAATTTTACTGCTTTAAAACTAAGGAAAGAAGGGATTAATAATAAATTGTAGAAAATGAAGAGCTTTCTTCAATCGGTTCTAATTTATTGGTCATTTTACTCATTCGTCTATATGGAGTAAGAAGTAAGTGTCAAGTTTGCCTCTTTAGTAGCCACTTGTCAAATCAAAGTTTATCAATAAAAAACAAAATTTATCCGAGTATGAACAAAAGTTTTGGCAACCCCATCAGCTTGTTTGCCTTTGGCCTCCGAACGAGCTCTCTTATATTAAAATTCTTTTTAAATAATTTTGTATATTATTATTAATTCATTTTATAAAATATTTTTGGTATATCATTAAATTTTTTTTTTTTATCTTATTCCCCTCTATCCTAAAACTTTATCCGCTACACAGACCCACCCTTATCTTGCATACACGTCCAGACCCATCTCCTCACGTACACCTACAAATCACATAGATTCAGGGTGGTTTGAGTTGTTTAGACGAATAGCTCGATTTATGAAGGAGGTGGGCCGCTAATTTTAACGGGGGAGCGAAGAATAGGGCATCAGACAAGTGTGGGCTACAATGAGGGGTTGCAGATCAGAGATGGGGTTGGGGCTAGGGGTTTCACATCGAGATTGGGCTATAAAAATGGAAAATGCCCTATCTTTGAGTGCGCTTTGAGCTACTAATTTACGTAACTAGAAGTACCGTAAAATCGATTTTCGGCGGAATGCAAAAGACATAATGGGAGTTAAAATTAATGGATTGGGGATGGGTGCAAATCGAGGCACATGGGTGGTGGGGTGGGGGTCGGGTGAGATAAGATCGAAGATGGTAATTCTGGTGTTATATTAAAAATGCTTCTTAAGAATAGGTTAATAATAACATGGAGAGGTTCTTTGAAAAGATAATAGTATTAAAGGACTACTTAAAAGATAACATTAATTGAGGAGGTGAGAAGAAAAGGCCATAAATTATTAAATTCATCTAGCATATCTTCTTTTTTTGCTTCAAATTCATCTCTTACATTATTGTCATAAACGAGTGAAATCTTTTTAAAGTTTTAAAATGTCCTAAACAATTAGAAATAGAGGAAATATGATCTTGTGCAAAGACAATTGTTATAAAGAGTAATTTCACTTTTAGATATAGTCTTAAACGACTCAAGCTAAACCGTGTTACTTCTCTAATTAAATTTGGTGATCTGACGCTCGAAGCTTGGTTGGGTCCAAATTGAGCCGAATTGTTAGCTCGCTTTCATGCTTGCTAGCTCGATACTACATTCATACTCCTTTTATGAGAAATTAGGCTAAATGACATCTTTTGACAAAAAAAAGAAAAGAAATTTCTAACAAACATAATAAAGAGTTGGCTTACATAGCACCTTACCATATGAAAAGACATAATTACCCCATTTTTCTTTATTCTTTATCTCCCCAATCACCACCCTCGTCTGCCCTGTCCCTAGAGGTGTGGAGGAAAACCGAAACCGAGCGGAACCGAACCGAACCGAAAAGAACCGATTTTGTTGGAACCGATTGAAACCCAACCGATTTCGGTTCCGCCTTTGAGGGAACCGAACCGATGCGGTTCAGCTTATTGGAGAACCGATAAAAACCGAACCGAACCGATGACATATTTTAAGTAGAAATAATTAAGTTTAGTAAAGGATAATTGACGAGAGGATTCAACATTGTTAATTGTTAGTATGATATAATAATAGACAAGTGAATATGTTTTAAGCTAATAATATATGGATACATATATATATATTTAAAAAGTGGTACCGTGTGACCAATGTGTATACGAAATTCGAAATTAATTTTAAAAGGAGCTCGTTAAACTTATATAGAACTTAATTATGAGTTACATTTAATATAAGACAATACTAATCCCATTTAGATTTGAGTCCAAAATGAATAATAATATTAGCTAGGAACGAACATACCTAAAATTTCAAAGCCGAAAGTGGGCTCAAATTTAGGTCCAAAACACGAGGCCCAAAACCGAAACCGAACCGATAAGAACCGAACCGTTTAGAACCGAACCAATTTGGGTGTTGTGTGCCGTAGAACCGATGATGTCGGTTCGGTTCTTTTTTTTGTCCAAAATCGAACCGAACCGTGCACACCCCTACCTGTCCCCCACTATCATCTCTATATTGTCCTCAATCGGCTGACCCTGAAACAATGCTGCCACCTCTCACAGCTTCCTTTATCTGCTTCCTCCACCTGAGACATTAACCGACGTCGACCGTCGTGCCTACCTACCGTCCATAAACCTTCAATCAACATCTCCCAAACCCCAAAATTCTCCAACCACCTCTCAACACCTCCCTCAAGACCATCCCGCCACCATCGGTATGGGTGCGATCGGATCGATTTTTGCAGTTTTTTGCCTTATAAAAATCGATCCGATTTTTTTGGTTTTTTAAAAAGTTATAACTGAAATCGGTCCAAGTAGTCGGATAACCGGTTTGTCGGTTTTCGGTTATGGGTCGATTATGGACTTTTATTAATGTGCCAACTTTTTTGTGCGATTTGTGGGCCGAGTTTAAACCTTTTTGACATACTTTTTATATTTTATATTGGGCTTTCTATTTTGGGGTCCCTGTTTTAATTTTTTGAAAAATAATACTAATAATAAGTTTCAAATTGAGAGATGAGGAATATACATAAGTGAGTCTCTGCTTGTTATGTTGACGGTGTGACATGGGGTTTATAAATGAATGATTAGGTTTCCACTCTAATATATAGATCACCAAATTAAAAAAAAAAAATCTAATTAACTAAATCGGGCCGGATCAGTTTTAACCGATTTTCGGTAAGTGAAAGTTGAACCGAACAAGTTCGGTTGGTTTTTGGAAAAAAAAAACCAAATTGAACCGGTCGGTAAATATTGATGAAAAAAAACTGTCGATTCGGATAAAAAAACCCGCATCCAATCGCAGCCCTAACGACCGTCCAACACTAAGTCAACACCACTCCTTGCCATTATATTCTCACCTGGGACAAACATCCACAACACCCACGAACAACATCATTACGATATTATTTTTCTTTTGTTTTTTTGTTCTTTTATTTTGTATCAAATTTCCTTTGTATTTTTTTTTCTGAAGTATTATTGTTACCAAATGTCCGTGCACAGTTTAGTTTCTACTAATAAATTTAAGTTGACAAAAGTAATTTTAATATAAATGACAATTATAAGAATTCTGGATAAAATTGATAGTGTGTTACGTTATTGCCATAATGACATCCGATTTCACATGAGAACATGAGGATCCATTTTGTAACCACCAATAAAAACTTTCGTATATTGTATATGGGTAGATAACACTGATTGGTGTTCATTTCTTTGTTATTTAAATGTATCATACTTTTTATTTTGGTTTTTGTTGTTTATGGGGCTATTCTAGGGAGATGGGTGGAATTGGATCTAATACTTACTAGCTTGTGTGTTGATTGGTCTCTAATTTATATATTTATATACATAATTATATTTTCATTAATAATATATTTAGTAGTTAAATTTGTGAGTCGTACATATGTATTGTGAATATAAATATATATATTTTCATCAACTTGAGAATTTATTTGTACTCAAGTTTGTTTTTGTAGAATATATATGTACTCTGAATACAAATATATTGTTAAACACACAATCCAAAGTACACATGTATTCCAAAATATAGATATTATAGATATAGGTATACACATTTACATTTTCATTAATAATATATTTGTACTTATATTTTTGAATCTAGAATATAAATATACATATTCTCATCAATTTTAAAATTTATTTGTACTTAATTATATTCTCTAAAATTTCATCGCTTATCAATAATATATATACCTCTAGAATATACATGTGCTCTCTTATCACCAGTTAACACGTAGTTAATTGATGATCACCATATGAAATTTCAAATGGGGTGGGGGCGAAAGGGTGAAATGGGGTGGTGATTGGAAAAGATGTAAAACAAAGGAAAAGAGGATAATTTTGTAATCTCACAACCCAGTACAGTATTTAGGTAATTTTTATCATGTGTGCTAAAACTTGGTTTTTTTTTAGTCAAAATGTGACAAACCAAATTTCTCCTTTTACTATGAAGGTTTTGTTATAATTTTTTAAGTTTTAACTTTCTTATTATTGTTTTGTTGAATACTTTTTTTAATGTTAAACGCTATTTGGAGTTAATATTTTGCAATGTCTTGTTAAATGTTAACTAATTCTATTTGTTTTAAATAATCCATAATATGTATATTACTGACTAATTGTTACTCTCAATGATTTTACCCTCTAAATATCAGACTGATGAAGCTGGAATTATTGATGCTACTAGCAACTACATCAGAGCCCTGCAGAATCAATTACAAGTACGACCTCCTCATCATCACAAAATTACGAATCTTATATCGTTCTTCAATTACTTTTATATTTATAACTCATAAAAATTTTAGAATGTGCCATTATGGCACACATAAAGAAGTCAATCAAAAATAATAATTAATAACAAATTTATATTTGAAATTTGATATGATAAGATTCTTTTAATATATTACCTTATATGCTTATGTATGTTAAATTTTTTTTCCATATTCAGTGTTTAACGACGGACACATTCTAAAAAGACCATTATATAAGCAATATTATGCTTAATGTGTTACCAAATCATATAAGTATGCATACCCTTAAAATCTTCCATTTTCGCCAGATGTTATTGTTGACACGAAGCTTCATGTCCAACATTGCTATGGGAATGTACAACGGGATGCAGTGGCGGCCACCGGGTTTCATGCTTCCGCCGCCTCAACTTTGGGGATGTAACCGGTTTCTGCCACCTCCGGAAGCATTTCTGGCAACAACACCCATTCCACAAATATATAGACCTGGAATGATCACACCGCCTCAAATGTTACCACCATTCAATCCATACCAGCAACTTGGCTATTTCAATCCTGTTTTGCCATTTCAGATGCCTTCTACTTCCGCTAAACCAACACGATCAAATATCTCGATTTCGTCCAAGTCAAATACAAGTCAACATAAAGGCAAAAAACCCACTTAGAAAATGATGAGGCCAAGGAGAGACTTCTCTTTCCACTTCTCCCTCTACCTCTTCCCCGTTCCCCTGTGTTTTATCCTTCTGCATTTCGGTATGTAAACTTATAGTGGGTTTGTATTCCCTAAGTTACCATGTCTGTGTGCGTGTGTTATGATTAATAATTTCATGAAACTAAGCAAGATTAGTTTACTGACAATTCTTGATCACTACCGAAGCAAAATAGTTGTATTGAGTCGGAGTCATCCTTTTGCAGTTTTGCAAACCTTCATCACATTAACATGAACATGTCTCGATGCCTCAACCTCAGATAAGCCGGGTAAGGGGGTGGGGAGCGTCCCAATGTTGTAAACCTTGTGAACCGTAATCAATATGGATTAAAATTTATCTGGTATGCTTTCGAGACTTCCCATTGTTCATCCCTCTTTTTACCATTTCTGTTGGGGGTAATCTATAAATCAACATTTGTTTATACAAATACAACATCTGAGTTCCCTCTTGTGACTAACAAGGAAACCACCTGAGCAAATGTGCTTATTACCCTGAAAAGTAAGGAGAACACAAGAACTCCAAATCTCTCATCGTCGCTGAAAGAAAAGGAAATCTGGATGGTTAACCTGACGCAAAGCCAGCCAGTTATCGGCAGACTGTAGAAGGGAGTTCATCAATTGCCGTTCATAACCTCCGTGTGGTGCCCACAGTGTCCCCTTAAACTTGTATGAAGCAAGCCCGAAAACTGGTAACGAAATTTTGGCAGCGCCTTCCATTCTCGGATGTAAGGGAGAAGGAGATGGTACATTTTGAGTTCCTGTGCGATGGTATAATAACCACACAATTTAGATTTTGCAGGCAAAGAAGATTGATGAGGTAACGGAGAAGAAAAAATAAAAGGATAAGAGTGAGTTACAGGAAACTATTTTTCACTATCACGCAGTGAACAGTGAGTTCAAGTAGTGCAATATAGTTTCACATGCATAATCAAACAATGACAGTTATACAACAATTATACATGCCCCAGTACTTCTATATAAAATCTTGCTTACACGGAGTAAGGGGTGAGAAGAGTGGAGGGCGGGGTGCGGACTGTATGCAGCCTTGTCTTTGATAACAGGGAGGCTTTTTCCGAGTTAACCCAGGATGGATTGTCTAAGGAATCACTTTGATTTGTTCCATTATATCCCACGAGCCATAGAACATAAAATATTTGACTCCGTACAATATCTAAACTAGTTACTCAGCTAATCAAGTACAAGCGAAGAATATTGAAAATCAATCCACAACCATATTTCCTTCCAGAACGACCCACAGCACTAGGTATTGTACAGTCAATCCTTGCGGACAAATTGGAAATTGGCGTATGAAGAAAACAACAGATTGGGAAATGCAAAGGAAAAAAAACCGAAAGATCTTTCATATAAATTGGTCTTTAAGGAGTCTATGCTACCTGTCATCGGTGTATGAAGAGAGTGGAAGGTCAGAAAACAAGCATCTAAGTCTTGAAGAGAAGGTCCCACTGGAATTCTGTAAATTGGGTACCTACAAGTAAAATCTTACTCATACAAACAACAATGTACGAGTATAATATATAGGTGGTGCCTCACGGAAACCATAAAATAAGGTAATACCAGGCCACAGAAATCCAACTAGAGGAGAGCAAATCACAACTGTGTAGTGTTTGAAGTTCAGGAAAGCGAACAGCAAGTCGGGATATCTGTGTAATAAAAGCAAATACTGAGTAGGGCATACAAAGAATATGACTTCATTGTCATTATTAAGCCCCAAGTAAAATAAAAGCAAAAGAAATAAAAGAAAAGAGACCTTGTCATATAGAGGTTCTCTGCAGTAAGGTGCATCGCTTGCAAAATACTCAAACAACAAGGAACCTTGAGTAGTCCCAGATTCCCCCTCATCGCTAGAGGATCCCTCTTGAAGAGTCATATGCTGGTCACTTAAGGATAGCTGGCATGAAACATCACTGGTTTGATGTTGATATGTCGATGAATCCCTCAATGCACTCAAGCAACCTCTCTCATGCTCAGAATCACTGCTCCAGTCGCTACTTGAATCCTTATAATAGTCACTATCACTATCCTCGCTCAGATTCCTATTACCCGAAGAGATAATCAGATTCATGAAGACAACAATCTGTAACAGATGCTAAAATTATAGTCAATTAAGGTCCACAAGTTTTGGAATAGTCATCAACAAAATACTACTATTGCAAGGTCGACTTTATTCAGATGATCAAGGATCAAGGGTTCAATGCAAAAGTCGACTGATGTAATCTCACACAGCTCACAAGTCAAGAACTGAATAAGACAACAATTATCTGCAGATGGACAAAACCTTTCTCTGTACTATATAAGCAGATTCCAGTAATAATAATACAAGGTCTAATTAGAGCAAGTCGACTACCTTGTTTTGTGTGAAGATTTCGTAGGATTTCCATATAACTGGATGCCAGACAAGTAGGGAACATAGTACTGTACAACACTATCACTGTCATTTAGTATCAACGGAACTCCAGCTCCATACACACTCCACTCCCTGAAAGACTCCCAAAGATCAGCTAACACAAAATAGTGCCGAAATTCTATATTGCATGTTCTCCAGCTTCTCATCATTGTCTGAAATAAACAAATATGTAAGACAATCAGACAATAGAACCGCATTTATGAGATGTACAAAGGAACTGATTCCATAAAAATGAAAATCAATTAGTAAAACTAGAGGGATGAAAGTCCAGGACAAGAAGGAGTTGGAACCTGTATATTACATAAAAGCATTTTGAATATTAAGATACAAAAGTCATAAGCTCAATAAAACAACCAGACTAGACGCCCCTTCTCTTTAAGAACGTTTTTGCGTGAGAGTGATCTTCTTTGAGTAGCTACAACTCTTTATATAAGTTCCAACTTTTCTTGTTCAATATGTAAACAACCAGAGAAGCAATGTAGTAGCTATAATTAACATGGAAAACGTAATTATATTGTTGACCCCTGATTTCCTCCCTATCTTTGAACAACATATTTAGAGGCTTGGAAGAATTTACAAGAAACGACATCCTATATTAATCAGCTTCAACAATCAATCACAAACACTTCAACCCAGCATATTAAAAAGCTTATTCATTTGTTCAATATACTGGCAACCACATAAGCTCAAGCAATTATAAGCATTACCTACAAAAAGAAAAACAAAGAATTGTTATAGGTCCTTATTTCCAATCTTTAGCCTTTCCCAGAATTTACGAGAAACAGCATACTATATAAATCAGATTCAAGAATCAAGCCAAACACTTCAAAAACAGCATATTCGAAAAAAAAAGTCCATTTATCAATTCACAAGCAACCAAATTCATTAATACAATTGTCAAATCTTCAAAATAAGCTCAAGAAAATATAAAATCACTATCCCCAACAAAAATATTACTAACCTTACCTAAAATACTAAAAAAAAAATTTCATTTTTTCAGTTTACCATCAACCACACTCATTACTAATACTACTCTTGCCAAATCCCAAATGAAGCTCAAGAAACAATAATCAGTTAATCACCACCAACATATAGAAAATCAATACTGTACTAAAAACACTCAGAATGAAACAACTTTAACCTCTGAGAATTGCTGTGCATTCACCAAAGGAGAAACTGATCCAAGAAACCTTTCCAAATTACACAAAGAAGATTCTTGAAAACCCAATTTCCCATTTTTACTATTCATCTTACTCTCCTTATTTCTACATTGACTACTCTTATCATTTTTCTGACTTTGACTTTGACTTCGATTTTGACCATGAGTCCTTCGACCTCTAGCTGCATTCTTACTCTTATTAAACTGCAATCCAGCTCCTAACATATCTTACAACTTCAAACTGAACTATAAATTTATTTATATATGATATATATCAGATTCTTGAATATGATGAACTTATTAATTCTGTTTATCAAATTCTTGAATTTACTTTTTATTTGTTTGTTTGTTTTTAGTAATTTAGTGTGATAGGTAAACTTTAATTAGGACAACTTGTTGGGAGATTGAGAAAGACGAGAGGAGCGAAGTTTGGAGAAAGCTAGAAAAGATGGACAATTAAATTGGGACAGTGTGCGTACAATGTATGAATAGGTTGGGGATGTGAAGTGGGTGACAAGGAGAGAGAAGATGGAGGATTAGCTTAATTAAGCCAGATTTGTAATTATATTAAGCAAATTATTGAAATAGTTTTAGAAATTAGGTTGATCTTGTTATTTGGTTATCAAAAATTTAAGAGTTTGTATAAATTAATTTTTTGTAAAATAAATAAAGTTACAATTCATTTTAAAAACTAACGAAGTTATTAAAATTTACGAAATTTTTATCTCCAAAATTTGAAGTTGACCAAAAAAATATTTTAACACTTTCACCAATCTTTTTACTAAATTACAATTTTTAAAATTTTAAGAACCAAACAATATCACCCACCTTATGAGACTATATCAATATTTTCCTTTAATGTTATTAATTTATTGGCATAAGATTGAAACTTTATGTTCTACTTGAATTTAGTTGGAGGTGTATATAGAAAATTAAATACTTTTTTAATTGACTATAGAATCTTGGAAGACAAAATTAGGTGAGCGCGTCAAGCATTTGTATTCACTAACCTTAAGATATAGTACTAACTTTATTTCTTTTGTTTTTAGTTGCTGCTTTAATTTAAATTTATTATCAATAATTGTCATTTTAATATAATAAACTGTAATTTTGTATTTTAATATATTTTATGTTTACATTTTTTATTAAAATTATCCGTTATTCAATAATATAGTGACAATGAATTTTCTTTTTTATATATTCAATACACTTTTGAACTAGTTTTATTTTTTCTTAATTCATATGAAAATGTATAAGTCGACAACTGAAAAAAAAAATACTAAAAATTTATATTTTTATAAATTATTTAATTCTCCCCCTTAATTTTGTAGATAAATATACAGTTGTTGTATTGTAAAAGAGCAAAGGAGAAGTATGATTGGTTGATTTGAAGTCACTTGGATTAGTGACAATTTAAAAATGTGTGGAGGCATAAGAAGATTCCACGTGGAGAATGACACGTGTTTGGTTGAATGAATCCTATCAGGTCCCTTGTCTTAAATCGCTGCTTCATGCCGCCACGCTTGACCTTATCATGTGCTCGTCACGTGCTGCATGCAATATTTGGTCCACTGCATGTCCTATTGTCCTTAGGTGTTCATTGGGCTATAGGAGTATTTGTTTTAAGAATATGAAATTTGAACATATTATTGATTCTTAATAACTCTAATTTCAAACGATAGCTACAAGCTAAGTATAGATTTAGTAAGTGTAAGTTTGTTAACTCTAACAATATTTACAAATCAAAAGATTTGATTATCAATAGAAAACTTAGACTTTGATAATATATATATATATATATATATATTAGCTTTTAAAAATATTTCATTACTGTTAACATAAATATGATATATATTATTAGGTAATATATATAATCTTGCCTTAGAAAATAACAATAATTGAACATTTGAATTCTATAAAGTATAATATGAATACTCAACACCAATGGCAGACTTGTTCTTGTTCGCACTCGTTCAATCTACCAATCACTTTTTCTAAGAAAAAGTTATATGTATTTAAAAAAAATATTGAAAAAATTAGTATTTAAATCTATATTTAAATATATTTAAGTGTTTCAAACAAGCACTTTAAAAAATTACGCCGACTTTAAACATGCACTTTGAAGCTTTGTACTAGACACGTCTCTCGCTCTGTACATGATGTGTGTTGTATATTATCTATTTTTTATATTTATTAATAATGTAATATAAATATAAAATTAAACGATTAGGTTATAACAATAGAGTAATAATTTTTTGTTGAATAAAATTTGCTAATTTAATTGAATTAAAAGGAGTATGAGCATCAAAATTGAAGTATTGACCCTTGAGGAGGGCCCTCAACATTAGAAACTTAGCCTGTTGAAATGAAAAATTGATATTTTGAATTAGTATCAATAATGGGAGATCATAATCAGATGAATAGGTGATGGATGGTGATGCTTGATTATTATGCATCATGTTTCTTTGGTATATAGCAACAATAACACACATGCAAAAAGAGTACCAATTGAATTATTGTAGATTGGCATATTCGAGAGTATAACCTTTTGATAAATCATAAATGCGAAAGCTTCAAAAGTTTGCTCAGTGGTTGAGGGTAACCAATTTATTTTTGGTACATGAGGGTCATGTTATTAGTATTCCAAAGTATATATCTCGGTATATTATTAACACTTTAATTTGTATCAAATGAATTAATTATGGAAGGAATCCTCACATATGGGTTGTATAATAAGTAAGAATATAATTATATTATAATAATTATATTTTAATAATATAAATTATTAGAATTTATATCCAATTGAGATGGTCATCAGTAGGATATTTATTTTCAGAGTAAATTGCTGAAATGGTCCTCGAAAGTGGGTTTAGGTTGTCTTTTAGTCCTCGAAAGTATAAAAGTTGCAACTTAGTCCACGATATTGGCCAATGGTTGCAGATTGGTCCAAAATTTAGTTAAGGTGAATATTTTTAACGCCCCAATGACGATTGTAGTTTACTCCTAAGCTAATTTTATTATTACCGTTCTAACTTATTAACAACACATGTAACTCACGAGGCGCGTGGGCCGTTAACATTTAACAATGCCGTTAAATTTTGGACCAATCTGCAACCTTTGGCCAATATCGTGGACTGATTTGTAATTTTTGTACTTTCGGAGACCAAAAGGCAACCTGATCCTACTTTCGGGGACTATTTCAGCAATTTACTCTTTATTTTCATATTAGTATTGTAATGCCATTACAACGTCATAATCTTACACATGTTACTTTATAATGGAGGGATAACACAATGAGTTTGAGATGAAAATAATCTTTTTCTTCAATAAAAGAATCATCCAAAAATAAAATAATAACACATAAAGAAGTTTATAGGTCGAGAGAAAAAAGCTTATCTACATAACTTGAGGCAATCTCTCAAGATCATCAACACATTTTGTTCCAAATTAACCTACGTCTAAATGATAGACCTATGTCAATACCGATACGTATCATTGAACATATATATATGATAAATGTAATTCAAGATTTTGAAACTTGAGAAAGTTAATGGTTACCATCACAAATTTAAGAGATATTATAATGTGAGCACTATTGAAACCGACAATGCTAAATTCTATAAAAATGGTAAAATTAGTGAGAAAACTGGATAGTGAGAATAATCTCATTGATGAATATATTCACAACAAAGACAACTGAGAAATAATCAGTACCATTATCATGAAATTGATCACCACTCATAATAATATTAAAGTACTACAAAAAAATTCATTATCTTCTGATGATTAAAAGAATTTGAAGAGACAGAGGACTTGGTTTCTTAATTCACATGTCATTAATAATGATAGGACAATAGTAAGTTAAAAACACATGGATCGAAGATATTTATCACTCAAACACGATATTAAATTGAAGAACATTGTTATTATTTTTTCTTTTTTAAATTAGTGACGAGGTGAGTTTCCTAGTAAGAGCCTTTTCTACTAGGTTATTCGGTTAACTCGAATAATATTGTTATTATGCATAAGAATTACGTACATTTGTATTTGCGCATGACAATTGTTACTATTCATACCCTATGTTCAGAATAATGATAAATTGATAATGGCCACCATCTTCACTTCAAGTCATAGCGTGACCATTTTATTGCTCTCATGTATGGGGCTAAGCTATAAAAGTTATCAATGTTGTAGTTCATGAAAATAAACAAATAGCAAAATAATTTGTGCACACTAGAACTCCTATTTATAACTTAATTAGCCAAGACATTTATGACAATAGAATAAACTAGTGATTTGCATATCATGAACGACCTATGTTCTTAATACGAAAATCATAAAAGATCCTCTTTATAAAGACCAAACGGAAGACTCTAAGAGTATTTTATATTATAATAATTATATTCTAATAATTCAAATTATTTGAATTCAAAACCAATTGAAATGGTCATTAGTAGTACATTTATTTTCATATTATCATTATAAATCCATTACAAATAATACAATGTTACAACTATTAGCTTATTATTAGCTTTGATGGAGAGATAATAACACAATAAAATTGAGATAAGATACTTATTTCTGTACCTATAAATAGACTAATTATTTCTATAAAATGATCATCCAAACACATAACAATTACACATAAAGAAGTTTATATATGCCAAGAGAAAAAAGTCTTCACAATCTCTCATGATTGGCAACACATTTATTTCATATTACTGACGTCTAAATGGACGGAGGTATTCAATTGCGTTTCATTTAACATATATATGATAATCATGTAATGCAAGATTTTGGGATTAGATAATGTTTTATATTGTTTATCATATTACATTATCACGCAAAAGTTGTTTGTTTATTTTTTTTAAAAAGAAAATTGAACAATAAAAGTTAATATTAAATTGAAGTTGGGTGTATTTAATAGCTTATCTTTTGTGGTGAATGCTTTATTTTATTTTATTTTATTTTATGATTTTTGTGGAAATTGGTTACAATGACATTTTACTTGGTAATATTTTTTTTCCCTTTCACGAAATCATCAATTTTGTTTTAGGCTATAGGGCTTTATTGGGCTCTAGATCCTGCACAATCAAGATCCATAAGACCATACTGATATTATTCTTGGGCCTTGTCCCATGCCAATATCTTGTGGGTTGTGGCTCATTTTAGATTACTTATGCAAGATTATTTTATTTACAAAACCTTCATTTGGTCTTCAGATTATTTTCTAACTTCAATATTTTAGGAACTTTCATCATCTAGAAGCACTAAAGATCAATATGAGAATTTGCTTTTGTGTAAAGGTTGAAAAGTGACACCTAAATTTAATAAATTTGATCTATGAGTTATTTTAGAGAAATTATATGTAGAACTTGCACATGTTTAGTGAATTGTGTGAATGTGGGATAGGATTTAATGAATGAGCTAATATAACCTAAGGTTGATTTCGTTGAAACTTGAATATAAGTCAGATCTTCAACATATATATTTTTTTTTTTTTTTGTAAATTAGCGATGAGGTGAGGTGAGTATCGAATCCATGACCTTTTAGTCCTTGACAGGAATCTTTTCCACTAGACTACTATTCGATTAACTCATATCTTGAACATATTTGGTTTCAGAGTTCCTTAACCAAATTTGTCTCAATCAATAAAATATGAATCACACTAATTGATTAAGTTTCTAATTTATGATTGATTATTATTACAAGCATCAACGAATACATATGTAGTTTTGTTTTAGTTTGTTGACTTTACACTTATACAAGAGTCTTTACATTTGAAAAACTAATGAGTGAGAAATTGAATATGAAATTGTAATGTTTGAATATTATCTCACTCCTCCATTGTTATTTTTCAGATTGTGTAATAAACAAATTTACAAATGTCAATGTTTTAGTTATCCCTCTTTCGCATGAGGTGACCGAGCATTAATACATTCGGGACCCAAAATACTAGTGGTATATCATCAATAAGTTAATGCGTATTGAGTTTTTATAATTGACATAATTCATGGCCACGTATAAAGAGAAATTTGGTAAAATAACATTTTTTTTGGAATTTAAGAAAAAAAATATTGTTAATTTTATTTGTCTAAATAACATGTTCCTTGTGAATTAACTAAATTGCCCCCATTTAATAACATCAAATCATTCTTCTTCCTCTTTCTCTTTGCCAAGCCCCCACCACCACCACCCAAGGGTGTTTCGAAACCTTAGCCCCACCCTCATCCTAACCCTCAATTGGAAACTTACTCCTTTATCGAAAATGGAGATATAGGTGGGGAAATGGAGATAATTTAATCAATTTGTAGAGCATATTAGCAAATAACAAAAGGGATTGTGCATTTTTTCAAAAAGTTTTCTCCAATAATATTATTTAACCAACTTTTTCAAATTTTATTTTAAATAAGAAAGAAAATTGTAAGAATATCATGCTTGAAGGCCCAATTTAATAAAAAATTATAAATTTTTAATTTATTGGATTTTACCATTTTTATGTGAATGGACTGAATTGCCCTTCCTTACTCACCCCACTTCATCTTCCCCAACTTTCAACCACCAAACACTAACCACCACCTCCCCACCATCACCATCTGCCTTACACCAATCTCCACAAATCCCATTTAAAATCAAAAAATCACGCCAACTAACCTTCAACCACCATCCACCCATGCCCTCCCTGCCCGATTTCGGCCCCTACCCCTCCCTGCTCGGTTTCGCCCCACCCACCCCCTCTTTACCTGATTTTTCTTCCCCCCTGCCCGATTCAGATCCACCCGCCACCCTTGGGTATGGAGGTCACATTTTTTCATGTATGGCGGGGAGGGGGTTGCGTTTTTTAGGTGATTTAAGGGGAGATTGTTTGTAGTGTTGGTGGTTGTTGTGATTTGAAGAAGAAAGCGAGAAAGAAGATTAGTTGGCGGTGGTTTTTGTTGGTGATTTTGTGATTTGAAATGGGGTTGGTGGTAAGGTTGATGGTGATGATGGGGAGGGTAGTGGTTGGTGATTAAAGTTGGGGAAGATGAAGTTGGGTGAATAAAAAAGGGCAATTTAGTTAATTTAAGTTTAAATTATAGTAAACTTCAATAAGAAAACAATCTCATGGTTTTTAGTCAAATTGGGTCTTCAAACACAGTATTCTTATATTTTTTCTTAAATAAAATACTCCCTCCGTCCCTAAAAGATTGTCACATTTTGACTTTTGCTAGTCAAACATTACAAAATTTGATCATGAATTCCCATTAAACGATAAGAAATAATATAGTCTTGTGGGACCTTGTTAGATTCGTCTCAATATATATTTTTGAAATATTAACTTTTTATAATTTTTTCTCATGTAGAACAATAGATATTTACGTTTTAAATCGTGTTTTGTTGACCACCAAAAATCAAAATGTGACAATTTTTTAGGGACGGATGGAGTAACTTTTAGATAAAAAGATGAAGGAAGACATAGAAGTCTTTAACATATATGCAAATTTTGGATGGATCCGAAGTACTATGGACCACTCTTGTTGGATGTTGCATAATAATCCACCATTACAAGCAAGCAATTTGTGGATCCAAGTGTACACACTTGAGCAACTTGATGCTCAAGAATTTATGGTAGAGGAAACACCCAACGAACCTGTCTCTTTCGTATGTCTGTTCCGACTTAAACTTGTGATATTTAACTCCTCCTTTCGATAAATAGAACCGTTCATTATACACATAGTTATTACTTATTACTAGAGTAAATGGTTTCATTGATCACTTACGTTTATTAAAAAACATTAGTTGATCACATTAGTATAACTTTGTATACTTTCAATTATTGATGTTGGGTATTAATATTATGTATAGTCAGTGGCGGATCCAGGAATATCAAAGTGACGGTTCGAAATTGGCATAATTTTCAAAGTGGCTGTTCAAAATACTTAAATATATGTAAATATAAATTTTAATTGTAATTTTTACATTTATTTTTTCTTTAAATATATATAATATTTTTTTTCAAAAAAAAAATGCCTGTTCGAGTGAACGGGCTTGAACCCAAACACATCCGCCACTGTGTATAGTTATATACGTTTGGACGGTGACACGGTTTTTTGACACAAGTCTTGATTTTTTGAAATTTTTAACATTTTGGTAAGGGTATTTTAGTCATTCTCCAATAATTTTTAATTTCCATCAACTAACTTTCATTAACGTCCATTACACTCTACATTTTCATGAGAAAATTATGAGAGAATGACTAAAATATCATTACCAAGATGTTAAAAATGTCGAAATATTAAGACTTGTATAAAAAAACCGTGTCAGTGACCAAAAGTATACATAATATCCAACATGAGTGATCGAAAGTATATAAAATCATATTAAAATGATCGATTAATGTTTTTTAACAAACGGAAGTGATCAATAAAGCCATTTACTCCTATTACTATATACATAACAAAATAGAGCCACAAAAGAAAAGGCTCAAAAGAAAACGTAGAACATATAGAAACAGAGGCATAAACACATATATAATGGCTCTTGTCAGCCATTGTTGCTAAAATTTCCTACTAATTTTTTCTGTTAGTATTTGATACTAAATTAATCTTAAATACTTTCTCCGTTCCTAAAAGATGTCATATTTTAATTTTTATTGGTCATATAATAAAAATTGATCATAAATTCTTATTAAATGATAAGAATTACTCCCTTCTGAGACCTTGTTAGATTCGTTTCAATATATATTTTTGAAATATTAACTTTTTCACATGTAAAACAATAGATATTTACGTTTTAAATCGTGTTTTGTTGACCAATAAAAATCAAAATATGACAATCTTTTAGGGACGGAGGGAATATTAGATAAATCTTTATAAAGCAAGTGTAGATATGGCGATTTTCTTTTTAATAAAGACACTTGAGTAATTTCTATATTTCAAAATTTGTGCAATTTCATTTCTTTAATTATATAATCTTATCAAGACTTTTTACATTTAGACGTTTTCTTAATTGCATATTTTTGTTTTTATAGATAAGAAAGAATCTTTAATTGATAGAGGAAGCATCATGAAAATTAATTAGTGCACTTTTTTGTCTGTACAATAATTATTTATTTATTGGGTCTTGATCTTACATCCAAAATGTTAATTATCACACTCCAACTTACCAATTTTACCTTTTAATTTGCTCTTAAAAATAGAAAGAAAACCTATAAAAGGTAACAAAATGAAATAAATTATTATGAATTTTCTATAACGGACACGCGTAATTATTAATATTTGAAACGTAAAATTAAAAGTCTATGCCTTATACTCCTAATTGAGAATTTAAGATAAAAATGATGAATCAAGTCATCATTAAACACTTTGAATAGTTTGACACAATAAACGAAACTTAATTGTCGAAATCAAATCATAATTATTTATCAAATACTTCGATGGCTTACGTAGAAATTATTACGTACATTATTACTAAACATATATGCAATGGGCAAAGGAGATTGGTCAACTCTCCCAATTTCATAAACATTTGACCTTTCATTAATAAAATCACCAATTATTTCAAAGTCAAATATATCACGCAGCTTCTTTAGCCAACCTTTGATGTCAAAATGAAATAAACATTAATATTGGCCAAAACTCATCCATCTTCTCAGATTCACATATCCTATCTTCTTCCATCCATTTTAACTAAACTCTTTTTTCCATTCTTCAAATTCACAAAAAATAATATGTACCATTTTGACTCTTGTCCAATCTTGTCGTAATTCTTGATCTCAAATGAAACAGAGCAACCAATATGTTGTTACAGTATTTTTAAAGTTTCTTGTTGTTCTTGTAGCTGTTGTTGTAATACCATGTTCATGTATTGATGAATACTACGAGTTATGTGACGTGCAAAGATGTCGAAATGGTCCAATTATAAGCTATCCATTTAGACTTCCAACTTCGAATAATACTTATTGTGGGTACCCTGGTTTTGAGCTTATTTGCAGTAGTTTTGGGTACCCTTTGCTTCGATTAAATGATCAAGATTATGTTGTTGAAGATATCTTCTACGAAAATAACACAACGCGATTATACAACGCGGCTTTTTATGGTCCGAAAAATGGTTGCCTCCCTGAGATCAAGAACTACTCACTTGAATTGAGTAACGTTGGTCTAAGACAATTTAAACCGTTTTCTTACCTGCACATTTTGTCTGAATGCAATATGTCGGCCGAGGGGATGGGAAGAGATATGGAAAGGTATGAGATAGGTTGCAGTAATGGAAAGTCCGGGCTGGTTATGTTTGGTGAAGATGAGAAGTTGCAGAAGGCGTCGGAAGAGTGTGTGGAGAATGTGATGGCACCAGTTGAAGATGGAGGATTGGATGCAGACAAAGTGAAAGATGAGTATGAAGATGTAATGAGAAGGGGGTTTGAGTTGGGTTGGATTGTTAGTGAGTGCACTGAGTGCAAAGCAAGTGGTGGGAGATGTGGTTTCAATAACACCTCTAACCATTTCAAGTGTTTTTGCACAGACAGGCCTCATTCTTCATCTTGTAAACCAAGTAAGTAACAAAAATTCAAATTCTAATGTCATTTTGAATATGTTGGAATGGATGATCTTGTTGCAAAATTTCAAGAGATTGTGATTGGTTATTTGCATCCAATTTCATGAGCGGAATCGAGTGGAAGAATGTCTTGAACCTGAACCATACAATCAGGGACGAAACCATGATGAAATTTGAAGGGGGGGGGCAAAATTTAGGAATTGAAAATGAAGAAACAACAACAAATAGTGCAAAACTTGTATGTTATATCCAAATGATTTTCGAGAATCTAGAGGGGGCACATGCCCCCCTACCCTCCTACTGGTTCCGTCCCTGCATATATCGACATAGGATATGTTCTAAACGATTATCAATTGATTTATGGATGAAACTCGTAGCCCCCTATATGTCGTGTTTTATGATTAGCTCCTGATACATTACTAAAATATCTTACCAATGATATGTCATGGAGAAGCAAGTTGATGTTGTGATTGTGAATACGTTTCTTGCAAGTTGTGACAAGAAAAGTATAAATAATATGCCATCTTGTATGTCAGAAACAGAGTTAAATTAAGGATTTTGGTTTACTGAGTCCAAGTAGTCTAATTGGTAGTTGGTAGAGATATTTAGGGCATGTTACATATACCTACCATGATAGACTCATTGTTTATTTCTTGTTTTCTATTACCTTACCTCAATAGATAAACAATCCCTTGCATTTTCTAGGTGTATGTCACTCGTATATAAAAGAACATTTCTCGTCTAGTTGAATTTACATTCATTCGTGGTATAGATCGCCTAAACGAAATGTGTGATAACTTTTTTAAAGATGTGTAAACTAATGTGTCGCTAATGGTCTGCTCTTCAATTAGTGCTTTCGCAATCAGTTTTAGTTTTACGTAGTCGTGTACTGGTATATTAATAGTTTATTAAAGAAGTAGGTGGTGAAGAGTTCTTTTAGTCACGGATACTTTTTGATTTTGTCAATTAAGAAGATAAGTGAGAACTTTGATGGCTAACACCAACCAATCTTAATAGAGTAAAGATTTCAACATGCACCCACAGTAACAACAATTTTTCTTTGTCAACTTGCGTGTTTTAAAATGAATCAGGCTTAATATAGAAACTTAAAATATGTTCTGCGTCCCATATTGATTGTCTCATGATTCTTGATTTCTTCTTATTACCCTCCTCGGTTGATTGCGAAGTGAAAGTTGGAATGGCTGTTGAGCCATCTATCGTTTGTTTAGTATTTATTTGTCATCTACTGATCATCCTTCAAGTGGTAGACGGGGAGGGGAGACACCAATCTTACTGCCCCAAGGATTTTGTTTGTGGAAATTCGGGGCATATGAGCTTTCCCTTCTACAATACCACAGATTCTCCTTGTGGTTTGTTCTTGGTAGATTGTCACGAACCAAATCCATCTATAAATCTTTGGCCTAAAGATTATGTGGAGCCAGAACTCTTGCTTCACATAACGAAACCATCGTTAAACAAAATTCAGATTGATGTTAACAAATCTTGTCTTGCTTTCCGAGATTACCTTGTTCCTGATAATGGAGATGTTTCATTTTCGGTCACTCCTCAGTTGACCCCCTTGTTGAAATGCTATTCAAGTTTATATGATCCTCCAACTCATTATAATTTCAGTGAATGTGAAGCAGAACAGAATTTTACAATATTTTATAACGTCAGCGATGAAAGAATTTCAGCTTATAATGGCCATCCTCCTCCTAATTGCTCGATTATTCGGTTGCCCTTGGAAGACAAAAGTTTTGATCCAGATGATGACAACTTTCTTGATATTTTGGCTAAAGAAATGTCACTGGTGTGGTCTGTCGTTAGGCCTTGGCCTTGTCTTGATTGCTTTTCTCATGATCAATACTGTATAGTTGACCTGGATAGTGATAGTCCTAATAATTTTCATTGCCTTAATGAAGGTATTATCATAATAGTCTGAAGTCTACATAGAAAATAATGCAGAATTTTTACTCAAGCATGTCATCTGACAAAGCATTATGTTTCTTTTTTTGCAGATAAAAGTAAGAAATTAGGCGTGATTCTTGGATCAGGTTGGTGTTAGTGAATTTAGCTCAGAAACTGTTACAATTGTTTCTGCATCTTCTTCATATTTGATAATACTTTTCACCAATTACAGTTTTAGGTGGAATAGTTTTTATCTTCATGATCTGCTGTATCTTCATCATCTGTCTCCGAAAGAGGAGGAACAAAGATGGCACATACACACTTTCCCGGGACTTGTCTTCTGGTCCATCGTCGAAAGCAGATATTGAAGTTGGTAGCGTAAGATTTGGAGTTCCAGTCTACACCTATGCTGAGCTTGAAAAAGCTACTGCCAGTTTTGATTCTGCAAATGAACTTGGAGATGGAGGCTTTGGAATCGTCTACTTTGGTAAAGCCCCTAGTTGTAGATATGTACATCCCTCACTTCAAATATTAAAAGTATAATTTAGAAAAATTATCACAATATGCTTAACATGAATACCAGAATTTAAATAGAAAAAAAAAAAGTAGTAAAATAAATTCTCGAAATTTTTTTGGGTGTTCGATTGAATAATACTGAACAAAGTGGTCCAACAACATAATGCCCCCATAAATATCACATGCTTACTATGTATGGATAGATGCATCTCTGGTTCAGAACATGTTTTCAGTAGCTGATCTTTTATTTTTATGCGCAGGGAAACTTAAAGATGGTAGAGAAGTCGCAGTGAAGCGACTTTATGAGCATAACTACAAGAGAATGGAGCATTTCATGAATGAGATTAACATTCTGACAAGTTTGAGGCATCCTAACCTGGTTTCACTCTACGGCTGCACCTCTAGGCGTAGCCGTGAACTCTTATTAGTATATGAATATGTTCCAAATGGCACGGTTGCTGATCATATCCAAGGCAACAGAGCAGAAGAAAGATTATTGACATGGCCTCTCCGCATGAACATTGCACTAGAGACAGCTAATGCACTCGCCTATCTTCACAATTCGGAGATAATTCATCGCGATGTGAAGACTAACAACATCCTCCTTGATCAAAACTTCTCTGTCAAGGTTGCAGATTTCGGGCTTTCAAGACTTTTCCCTCTTGATGTCACTCATGTATCAACCGCGCCACAGGGAACTCCAGGTTACGTCGATCCTGAATATCATGAATGCTACCAGTTGACCGTTAAAAGTGATGTTTATAGCTTCGGAGTTGTTCTCATTGAACTAATATCATCACTGCCTGCAGTAGATATAACTAGGCATAGACATGAGATTAACCTGTCTAACTTAGCAATTAGCAGGATCCAGAGAAATGCACTAAACGAGTTAGTTGACCCGTCCCTCGGGTATGGATCAGACCCCGACGTCACAAGGATGATAAGTTCGATAGCCGAGCTAGCTTATCGATGTCTGCAAGTTGAGAAAGAAATGAGACCATCAATGGATGAAGTGTTGGAGATTCTGCAGGCGATCAACGATTGGGCAAACGATTCAGAACCGAAGAGAGCAAGTGAGGTAAATGATGAATTTGAAGGTGTCGTAGTCCCTCCATCTCCTGAATCTGATGAAATTGTGTTACTAAAAAACACGAAAATACCAGCTTCACCAATTTCTGTGACTGAACGTTGGGTAAGTAGTTCTAGCTCAGCTAGTGTTTAGTGAGTGAGACTGATTAATTCACTGCTTTTTCATTGAGTTAGTCAATTTTCAATTCAAACATAATACATATTTATAGTGAATCCTGAATATCAAGGAATGTATATAAAGTTTTCATGTCTTTTTTCACACTGAAAACCACATATGGCGAAACTAATATTGTTGATGATATTGAAGGTGGTATATTTGAATAAAATTATTAGAGATATGCTAGTTTATTCAATAAGTTATTAGGAAGCTTAATGTTTATATTACTATTTTGTTTACTTGATAAAATTTCAAAACAGAGAGGCTAAGTGGCAAATGAAAAATGATAATAATGTTGAAATTGATGCTGAAATTTAGATACACTCCTGCATGAGGTGTTAGAAATTCAAGGCAAATGGCAGATTTTGATAGAATTTGAAGGTAAATAACTATTTTAGGAGCCATTGAAACGAGTAAAAACATTTTGGTGATAATTCGAATCGAAACAGCTAGATCTCATTCAGAATGATGTAATACGATTAATTTATAGAGGGGGTAAACATCTTCAACAATTACTATGTTATCAAGATGTTTCCAATCACATGTTTCAAAACGTCTTTGTCAATCATCTATGTTTTAAAATGTTCAATCCATCACCCGTTTGCTAATATGCCGTTTAGGGTGTAACATGGGGACTTTTGTTGGGGCCTCGAACCGGGCTCTTGCAGAATATCCACAAAATATTTGGTGAGCTCAAATCGGGCTCAGCCCGGGGACTAATTAAGGGGTCTGGGCCGTCCAGGGACCTGGACTGGGCCTGAACCGAACTAATGGAATGGGACGTCGAAAGGTTCGAGGAGGCCCGACCCATTAGACACGAGCTTATACATTTACGGGAGATGGGCGTCCATTTATTGAGTGTAAATGACCTAATCCAATTATGTTTGAGAGTTGTCTCCACTCTCCACTAAGTACTCTATCGAATATGAATTAAGTCGAATGCTCACGGTCCGACTAAAAAACTAGATTCAATGTAATTCCAATCCACTCAAATAAACATTTAAATCTCCCTCAATTTTGAGTCAAAAGGCTCCATTAGACATATTACATATAGAGTATCATCATGTACTACTATATTGTTTATCGAACCTTAATCGAGAGATTTGTCATTGTAATACCAATACCACGACATTTAAACGGATGAGGTGATAGAATTGTTATGATATAAATAAAATTATTGAGAGTCATCTTCTTTTTAAAGTTCGATCTATAAGTATTTCACAGACAAAATTCGACGTGGCAATGATATTCTTGAACTCCATATGATGCCTTCTCCTTTTGAACTAAACTGATTGAGTTGAGTAGGTAGATGGGAACATGAGTGATGAGGAAGATATCCAACTAGTTAAGATGTTTGGCTAGATTCTATAGTGATTGAAAATTATGAGCATATTTTGTGTGACAAATAATAGGGTAAAGTAAGAGATATTTAAATAAGAGAAATTGGGAGTGTCAACTCCACGATTTGTGGTTAGTGAATGTAATTTGAAAGATATATATCTTCCACTTCACTTCATTATCAAATCTTGGAAGATCTGTCCTAATGACTAGGTCAAACCTTGTTTAATCTTCAGGTAATGGAAATTGACTAGATGTTCAACTACCTCATCAATTATGCTAATAATTAATAAAGATTACTTAAGCTTAATTAATTTATGTTGACTGTTACTTGTATGTCTTTTGTCTCTTTTACGCTAATGCTTGTTGGTATTGGCAAGCTCATTTTGGTGAGAACAAGTGTAAAGATACTATAAAATGGCATATTAGTATAATTCAACTTCGAGATCCCTTATTTAGGGATGGAGGGGTTGTGTGTTGGGCCACTTCCTATTTTAAAAAATAAAATAAAATTGATGAATAATTAATATTTTCTATAAGGAAAATTATAAATTACGATGAGAATAGAGCCTCACCAAATTTGTATCTACACTATATGTAATATAGGAAGGGGAATTAGAGATTTTCTTTGAAGTCTCATGATTTTTTGTAACCAATTAACGAGTGACACTTAATTAAATTAAAGAAAAATCATCATATATCTTTTAAGTTTCCATCACGTATATATTCTTGTATATAATAGTGATACACTTGTGTTTCTTCAAATTCATTTTACAATGATTTTTTTTATATTTCTTATATATGTTACATAATTTAATAATATCTAATTAATTATACAAACATAATTATATAAGTAAGAATGAATATGTACAAATTAAACTGTGCATAAAAGACTAATAATTATTCCTAATCATCGGTTGGGTCATTTAATTCGATTCATAAGAGCAATAGCTAGCAAAACAAGGTTTAAGGTAATAAAGCACAACATTGCTCAAGTCTAGTTGAAATTAAAGACTATAGAAACTATTCAGAGAGATTCTGATTGTTCAACTAATTCTTAGGTGATCAATAAATTTCAGCATAACCAAGAATTCAAATGTTCTAGAAAATGATATAGAGGTTGCCAATTTTATGGTCAAAATACTTCCTTTTTTTATGTGATATTCTAGACAATTTTTTATATAGATTAAAAAAAATTAAAAATAGTCAAAAAGTACACTAAAAATGTAAAATGTCAATTGAATCATTGTATTATTAGTTAATTGATAATTTCAATGAATAATATTAGCAAAAAGTACATTGAAATTGTAGAAATTACATTAAATTTGTTAAATGTTATAAAAGAACATCTAAAATGTCATATAAAAAACGAAGAGAGCATAGACCAACATTACTAGGAAATTCTGCAACTTAGTGATTCAATAATCACACACTTTTCGATAATTCGGTAGACGAGACTATGGATAATCTCAATTTTAAGCCTTGTAAATAGATAGGTTACCAATAAAAATATTTACAACAATCAAATTATGCATTAATCAACCAAGTACTAGGTGATGATGAAGAAGATTGGACCAGTGGTCCAATGCAGAAGATAACGTTATTTTTGAGATGATGTATTTCACTATCCATAGGTTACCTATTTGAATACTCCCTCCGTCCCTAAATGATTGTCACATTTTGACTTTTCATGGTCAACAAAACAAGAAGTGAAACGTAAATATATATCTCATATTCTACATGTGAAAAAATTATAAAAATTTGATAATTCAAAAATATATATTGAGACGAATCTAACAAGATCCCACAAATAAACTATATTATTTCTTATCGTTTGATGAGAATTTATGATGAAATTTTGTAATGTTTGACCATCAAAAGTCAAAATGTGACAATTTTTTATGGACGGAGGGAGTAATTCATATACACACAAATGAACGAAAATCAAAGGGACGTTGGTTACTTTTGTTGTTGTTCGATAGATGATGCTTTGGGGTTTGATATTTTTATTTTTGTTTATGAATATAGTTCGATGAATATTGTAATTAATTTGACTAATTTTTGTGAAAAAAGTCTAATATACGTTGATAATGGTTAGAGGAAGAAGATAAAAATTGGTGGTTGAAGAAGAGGAATCACGTTATTTTTTATCCGAGCAGATGAAAATACCCTTAAATAAATGACAAAAAACGAATTGAATTTTTTTAGCTAACCGAAAAAACTATAAAATTAATGTTTTGAGATTTTCATGAACATAAGTGATCAAAATAGGATGATCCTGAACGTGACTAATCGAAATGGACTACATCTTGAACGCAAGTGGTACTGAAAGTCATTTGTCTTTGCATTTATTTTGTCGACGCTCCTTTGAGGGAATTGCTAATTTGGTCCCAATAAATGGGTACGATTACTGTTATATTTTAGTCTTAGTAAGTGATACAGATACGCAAATGGTCCCTGTAAGTGGCTAGTAGGTGCGCATTTGGTCCCTAATTTAACACCTACTGTAATTTGGGGGGGTTTACGCGATTTTAGACAATTTTAAGGTGATTATGCAATTTTAAGACTTTGCTTGATCCCATAACTATTTTTTTCAATTCTTTTACTAGATTTCTTTTTATTTGTTTTTACGATTTTATTTTGGATTTTTTTCCTAGTAAAGATAATTTGATTTTAGTAGTTGTTTTAGCTTAAAGAATTTGGTTTTGGCAAAAAGATAAGATTTTCGTAGTTTTTCGGGTAAAAAATCGAAAAGAAATAAAAATAAAAAGTCGAAAATAAAAATCGGAAAAAAATTAATTACAGGGACTAAAGTGCATCAAAAAACTTATACAAGACTACATTGTATCCAATTTGCGTTTTAACCTTGAATTAATGCTAAAGCTTCAAATTTGGCCCAAAGTTACAATTTTCCGTCAACTTTTAACGTCGAGGGACTAAAATACACCAAATATAACAATTACTGAGACCATATCCACATCATAACCATTAAGTGAGACCAAAGTGCAACTTACACATATTTATTAGAACTAAACCGACAATTTTCTGTAACAACTCATATAAATCCCAAAGGCTGCTAGCAATATCATTATTATTTTATTTCCATATACGGAATAGTCTTCCTCTGGTTACGTATTTCTCTATTATTGCAAGTACAGTTATATGTTTTGGCATTAGTGTTAAGAGTATCGACACACATCATGTGTGGTATAATACTTAACTATAACTTAACTTAATATACTATCAGTAACCTAACTTACATGTTGGATTATTCTATCATGTATGTCCTAACTTACATGATGGATTATTCTATTATGTATGTCCTAATAAACTATATATGTCATCGATCCTAGATTATCTTCTCTTGACTTTAACAGGTTGCACTCATATTTAATACACTAACATGTAACGAGGTGAACAATCATCTGTATTTGGACATCTCACCAATTCAAAGACAAATATATACTGTAGTATTATACTATGATATTATTATGTACAAGTTCCTCTAACTTTCATTGAAAACCGTGTAATAATAAGTTATACAGAATTAATGAATAGATTCGTGGTAAATACCCGTGCATTTTGTACTATACATTAACACAACTTGCTTCAATTTGGATTCTCTATAGGGGACAAAGTACCTCCATAATTAACCACTAAAACACATCCACTTACACTCATATTAGTCATATATGCCGACGGGCATAGCTCAAATGATAAGAGACTTCATTATGAGAGTGCGCTTTACAAGTGTGTAGGTTTGATCCACGGCAGGTGCATGAGTAACTCTGCATTTGTTCAAGGGAGGATCTGCTTCTGGGTGGTTACCCAACCTACACTGGGCACTCTTGAGGTGGAGTACCGAACCGCTAGAAACACATCTCGAATTCACCTCCTCTATTAGGCGATGGACTAACCAAACGAAAGTCTTAAATGAGCATATCATTTATATTAGTCATATATATACAAAGGTATACTCCTTAAACTAATCACAAAATATTTTGGGAGATTAGTGAACTGAGATTAAAGTAACCCTAGAAAATGAAGCTATATATAAATGAAGTCCCACATGCATATATACATAAACAATGTAGTTTTGTAGTACTTAGTGATGGCTAGATTCTTCAATTATTAATCTAAAGGAGGATCAATTGCATAGATGTATGTGTAAGTGGTACACACATGGCAAGTGGAGGCCTAATAATGTAGGATCATGGGACTATTTTTGATATGTATATTTGGAGCATCTCCTCCTGGTGATTTACCCCTTGAAAGCTTCCAAAACGGTATGAATACTTTGATGAACTGCCCTCACCTTCATCAAAGGGGACAAAAAGCTGGGCTTTGTTGTTTTTGTTGAGAGATTTGTCTGTAAAAAGCCTACACACTACTAATATACTACTAGTACGTAGTATAGTGCAATTCTTGTACTGACGATGATGAATATACTGTATGAAATAGTTTTATGAAATGGTTGTTGATTTTGGAAGTTCCATAACCTATCTAGTTAAAAACATCAATTATCATTTTATCTGTTATAATATTTGGTTTTAACAATATAATAATTATATAAAAATAACACTAATATAAATAAGACAGAGGTTGGTAACTCAACTGATCTGTTATATGCACACCCAAATAGTGATTGTGAGGAGTGAAATGTATAAATATGCCTCTCCCTATTTATAAACGTGTTGATTGAGGTATTGACACCTCAACAACTAACTCTGTTTGGGTGTGCATATAGTGTTGCCCGTAACTCAATTAAGTGTCAATGTAGCACCAACGTCTGGGGACAGCCTGTCTAAGGGGAAATCCATTATACGAAAATAGATTACACTAAGTTCTTACTCATATGCCTCACATACTCCTAGTCTTTTTTATAGTGTCCCTAACAACTATATCGTCCCGATACTAAACTAGAGATAATTGCTGGAATGGTCCCAATGATTGGAGGTTGGGTGCAGTTTGGTCCCAATGAGTAGTTGGTAAAGTTTTTTAGGTTAATGGCACAATCGATCATACATATTTAACAATATTCATCATTCGACCACTCATGTTTTACTTTGACCTTTTTTATCAGTCATGTTTCAATATGTTATCTCAATTAATTTTAGGGGTTAAGTTGGTATTATTAGTGGCATGTATGTACATAACTAAAAGAGTAAATAGTACTATAATATAAAATTCAATAACACCCTTAACTATAGTCCGTAATATTATTAATTTTATGTTATGGGACTATTTACCCTTGATAATTAAGCATGTGACAGACACATCTCACTAATAATATTAACTTAACGAAAAACTTAACCAGAAAACCAATTGAAACACGAGTAATCAAAAAAATCAAAATAAAACATGAGTGACCAAATAGTAAACATTAATTATGAAACATGAATGATTAACTGTGCCACTAACCTAAGGTTTTTAAGCACCGAATATGAATTCAAACTTTTCAAATTTAATTTTTTCAAAAATTGCATGTTTCCGTTAACTATTAAATAAGAGTTAAGTAGTTGAGGACCAATTTGTATTATATTATTACTATCGAGAACTAATTTTGTAATAATTACTAGTATTAAAGACTAAACTACAATAATATAATTGATCGTTTTATAAAGCTATTTCAATAATTTGCTGCTCTCCCAAACACATTTTCACATGTAGATCTTAAAGCATATCTTGCAAATTATTACTATCGATAATTTTAAAGTGCCAAGATTACTTACCCCCACCCCTAGCTAGCTAGTTTAATAATCCATATGTAAACAAACTATTTGAGACTATTAATCACTTCACCGAGTCAAAGGCACTATTCTACTCCTCCCTTCATTTCACTTTAATTAATTTTACATTTTTCGAAATACAATTTCAATCATCAATTATTTTATATTTATATTATAGAAAATTATAGAAAAATAATATTATGAAAGTATTTTGAAAAACGAATTTAATATATCAATTTTATATTTTTAGATTAATGAATATAAAATAAATTATAGTCAAAATTTGACAGAAATTCTCAAAACGTCAATTGAAATGGAATAGAAGAAATACGTCTTTATACGTACTATGGCTTCACTAAGCTCAATATAGCAGAGAACTTCGAACAATAATAATAGAGAGCAGACTATTCTGCTAATTGTATAAATCCATTCATTATAGAGGAGGAGTCAATTCAAGAACATTTTATACAAAATAAATTTATACAATAAACTAAAAAATTCAGAGCTGAGAGCATCCCTGATCTCTTTTAATAATTGTGTTAGTGCGTATGATATGCAATTATATTAACCAAAAAGAATAATTTTAATTTTAATTAATCAACAGACATCATGTGCAGATATTATCTCCATCTATTGTCTTTGATCTGCATGTTATGTGGTGGCTATGTTGCCGTCTAAAAATAATACTCCGTTTTATTCACTTCTTCAATTACCACCGAAAAGCGTATTAATTAGTACGGAGTATGCATTTGTCTCAATTCATTACTTTGGATCATTTAATACGTAATTTGCCTCATCCTCAAATCAATAATACTAATATTTGCAACTTGCTATATATATGTGATTTATTATTTCAAACTTAATAATGTTACGTGTATATACTCTTTTTGGTATATCATCTATAAAAAAACTACCAAACTGAAATCCATTGCTAATCATTTTTTTTTCATTAATTATATTTAAGTTGGGAAAATGATGGCAATAATTTATATTTACAAATGTTTCAGTCCATTATTTTTGCTTCAAAATTTTTTTGTCACTCACCTATATATGTTTCAAAATACTCCCTCCGTTTCTAAAAAATTGATGCATTTTGATTATCGTGGTCAAACTTTAGAAAGTTTGATCAAGAATTCTCATCAAACGGTAAGATAAAATATAGTCATGTGGGATTTTGTTAAATTCGTCTCAATATATATTTTTGAAATATGTTAGGCTAATGGGTGACGAGCCCATAAGCCCGCATAATAAACTAGGGTTAACTTATATTCGCCTATAAATATAGGTGTTCTCTATATTGTATGGACACAAGAACAATTATCATCAATAAAATATCTTCCTCCATATATTTCTACATGGTATCAGAGCCTATCGATTCTTGAGGCCAAAATACGAATTCCGCTGCCCTGCCGGTGGGTTTTCTACTATGTGATACTCACCGGCGGGATTTGATCTTGTTCAATCTTATTTTTAATAATATTTTTTGAGTTTTTTAATTGAAATACTACTATTAATATTGTTACAAACTCATGGAAATTTAGACAATATTACCATGAGTTTGAGGGAGGGAGATACGATTATGAACGATTGAGAAAAAAAGAAAAAAAAAAGAAAAAAAAAAGAATTGATTTATTCCACTTCTAGTTGAAGTGGACTTTTGAACAAATATGACAGGTTCGAAAAGAATGGCGTTCCTGTTATTGATGGAAATTATGCGTAGTCTGGCGAATCCGACACGCACTGATCTGACAGGTTCGAAAAGGATGGCGTTCCTGACAGTTATTGATTGGCGAATTACACATGGTCTGGCGAGTCCTATACGCAGAGATCTGACGGGTTCGAAAAGGATGGCGTTCCCGGAAGTTAATGATTGACGATACGCATTATCTGGCGATTCCGATATGCGTTGTCTGGCGAGTCCAATACGCACTGATCATGGATCCGGCTTGATCCAAATTTACGTTTTCGTTTTTCTTATTTCTATTATTGTATTGCAAACTCATGGAAATTCTATAAAATTACCATGAGTTTGAGGGAGGGTGTTAGGCTAATGGGTGACGAGCCCATAAGCCCGCATAATAAACTAGGGTTAACTTATATTCGCCTATAAATATAGGTGTTCTCTATATTGTATGGACACAAGAACAATTATCATCAATAAAATATCTTCCTCCATATATTTCTACAAAATATCAACTTCTTATAATTTTTTTGTATGTAAAATAAAAAATATTTATGTTTTAGATTATATATGTTTTGTTGATCATAGAAGTCAAAATGTAGCAATCTTTTAGGGACGGAGCCATGGAGGGAGTATATCTTATTAATTGATCTCGCGCGGTACACTTCTTGATAGTTGCGTGCGAGGTGGGTAATTTCAAATTCAAAATTAGAGTGCATTATTTGAGATTTTTCTTTTAGTTATTTTACCCCAAAATATATTGAATAAAATAATCAAAATAGTCTTATTAAAAAATCACGTGCCACTTATTACATGATATTATTAACGACGGATCATTAAAATAGATGATAGACTGAAATATTTTTAAGATTATTAATAAAAACATTTTAAAATATATGTAATAAACAGAAAATATAGGTAATTATTATATGATCGTTTTTCAAATAAAGTTTATTATCGCATTGATCACTCAAATGTCAAAAGAGATCTAATAATCAATATTAGTCTAGAAGCAATCTTGGCCTAGGCTTCATGTTAATAGATTAGTACATACTAAATATTAAAATATTAACATGTGTATTATTTTAGTGAACGTTACACAAACTTAAAGTTAACATCCACCCACCAATACATCATTTTCTACACATAAAATATTTATTAAAAATATAGGAAGTGTCACTTGGAATATATGGATGGGTTTCTTGAGTCATCCCCACATTGTTAGGATGATTAAAAAATTATATTTTGTACATATCCAAAAAAGGGGTTCACCTCTTGAAAGCAAAGTCTCATTTGATCTAAATTTGTTAGAGCCTTTTTGGATATTTCCAAACTAATGTTTCCAAAAGTGAACAAAAGATTATTGGAAAGTTAATGTAAGTTGAATTATGGTAGGATCATGTCTGAAATCATCTTTCTCTAAGTCACATAAACTATTTTCATTGATTGGTTAATTTTCTTGATAAAAACTTTTGTGGGGTCTACATAGGATTCGAAACGATCTTAAATGATAATATTGGCATCACTTCAATCAACAACAAAGAAAAATATGATTAGGGTTCTTATAAGTGTTTTTAATTAGGTGGTGGAAACCACTAACAAGAAAGAAGCCCATAGTTTATGGACAGTTGTTAATGAATGGACAAGATTAAGAATATATAATTAATTAATTAATTAATTGGAAATTATACCACTCAATGTGTTGTGGTTTCTTATAATAAAGGACATAATTGTTAGATGAAAGAGTTGGGAACCAATTGGATAAGAAATTTCACATGTGCTTCCCTACATCAATGGAATAACCATGTGATTTAACTTGTCTCACTTGCTAATTATAATTACGCATACTTCCACGGCCACGGTTAATTATTACTTGCACAGTATCTAAAACTTATGCCCAAAGGAATTTTGGTTGGTTTTGACTTCTTATTTATAATGCAGAGTCCCTAAGGTTTGAAAGTGGGATTATTATCTTTTTAATTTTGTTAACCCTAATTCCTCTCATTTTCGCTGTTCGGCAAACGAAATGGAACTCGCAAAAAAATATACATGTGAAATGAATTGTTTTAAATCATTTAATTACCTTATTTGGTATGCTATAGAAATAACAAAAATTTATCATACATATTTAATAAATATTTAATATATTAATAAGCTCATCTTATAGAATAATCGCACAAATATATTAATTTCAATTATATATTTGAAAATAATTAGTATTAATTTCAAAATTATACTTCAATATTTTATAAATTTCAAAGTAATACTATAATCAATTAATTTTAAATTATAATATCAATATACTTAATTATGATATAATACTACAAAATGATTATATTAATTTAAAGACATCTTTAGAAAAATTAAACAAATTTTTATTGAAAATTAAATATGTATATCATATATATTGATTAAATGAATAAACTAATGTATATATATAAGATTAATATATTTAATTTAATTACTGATAGTCTAGTAAAGTTAATATAAAAAATATATATTGAATAATTATATAATATAAAATAATTAATACTATAAGTATTATATTTATAGTGTAAATTAATTGAGTTTTATTACCTTCTAACTAGACCGTAACTGCAACCGTGTAACTATTGGAGGCCAAAATGTAATCTGATGTCACTAGCGAAAACCATTACAACAATTCGTTATTTCACTTTAGAAACTGTTGACAATGAAAATTTAGGAAATTAAGAGAATTGGATTAAGTTATTAAGTCTCAACAAAAAGTTATTGAGTATGAAATGACTTCCAGCTAAAATATAATCTCAACGGAAGGAAGATGAATATAAAACATGAATCATTGATCTAAAACAAAAGAATCAAAGTAGGGTTAGCATGTGGCACTTCCTAGAGAAATAATTAGCTCCCTAATCTAAAGTTTTCCTCAACCTATAACCATAATAATTTCATGTACCTAGAGCTTAAAGTCCACTAATTAATTAGGTCCCACTTAGATTATTCATGCACCACTGCATATAAACTATCCCATCTAACTTCACAATTCTAATCAAAATTAACTAACGGTCCATCTTATGTTAGAAAAGTCGATATTTTATGTTCACAAGAAATGTAGTTTCATCTGTAAACCACTTATAGATTTGGTTGACTTTTTAAAAATCTACATTGTGAACGAATTCAATTATTATTACTAAAAAATCAACTACATTTTACTTTAGTTGATAAGTTTTTAGATCACTTTTTAATTAATTTATATTACAAATTGAGAGGATTCTTCGATGAAACCATTAACATGCACTCATCGATCTTTTGGGATATATTTGGTTTTGATATCATATTATCTTTATCATGAAAATATTGAAATTTTAAAAATAATCAGATATGACTTTATACTTTATAATATGACCATATACATGGTGCGTTGATCTTGATCCATATATGATACTAGTGTGTTTGAGTTGTACATTAGTAATCTTATGTTTTCAGTAAGTTGTTCATTGAATTTGTCAAACAGGTGGTCATTAATTGAATGTGCTAATAGCGTCTTGAACAAAAGTTTTGAGGAAGTAATTTTTGATTTGATCATAGGGTGAAGTTGCCTAGTCTCAAATAAATGTTATTGATTAATTCTTAAAAGTGGTACAATATTTTGAGTTAATCGAATAGCCTAGTGAAAAAGATTCTTGTTAGTGACCAAAAGGTCCTGGATTCGAAACTCACATCATCCCTAATTTACAAAAGAAAAAGTGGTACAATATTTTGGCTGTTAGTCTCAAACAAACGGTTGTAAGTTAGTCGTCAAATTTGCACGACAAGCATAATACATGTTTGTTCATGTTCTTTAGGCCCAATGGACGAATAATATGTAACATTTGGGGAACGTGAGATTGAAAATAACAAGTGAATAAAATAAGGAAGAAGAAGAAGAAGAAAATATGAAGCTCAAAGGTGAAAGAAAAAAAGAGGAAGAAGGGGAGATGTGTTTTGAACAACCTAAACTAAGAAGAAGAAGAAGAAGAAAAGGGGAGGGCCAAAAAAAATTTAGAGAAAAACAAAATAAAAAGAAATTAAAAGAAAAAAGTTTTAAAAAGGGTTAATCGCATCAAAGATCACTGAAAGTATCTAATATTTTCACTTTGACCACCCTCATTTTAAATGGATCATATTGGATCACTCAAGTGCATTTTTTTGGGAAAGCTTGGTCACTTTTTGAAAGATTTTGGGTGCATTTCGTAAGTTTTTAACGAGGACAATTTTGTCCATTCACATTTATAGACATTTAATCATCATTATTACTAACTTTTAAAAAAAATTAATTTTTTCCTTAAATTAAAAATAAAAAACATGAAAAACTAATTAATTAATAAAAGACATGAAATTCACTATAAATTAAAATGATCCATTTGCTCACTGACGTTTTACAAAAGCATAAGTTCACAATTTTCTTCATAAGTTTCAGCAACGTAACTACCACGCACATATCAGACACGTGACTATTTAAAGAACAAATTAGTCAGTTTAGATATTAAGAAATTGGAGAAGAAATAATAAAAAATAAATTGATTAAGTCCATACTTAACTTAATAATAAGATTCTTAACTTTTATTTCATATATATCATTATAGATGGTTTTTTCTCCTAAATTTGACATAGGAATTGTCATAAGTTTAAGAACCATGAAGACCGGAGGAGCACGTTTGATGAAGAGCACATGAGTAATTGTGAGATTTTTTGGTTACCAATTAATGTCGATTGTTTCTTAAATTTAAAAGGCATAGTTATTAGTACTTTTAATTCAGTACCATGTAGTTTTACTTCATGTAATGATCACGAAAACACCAAATTTACTACATTTGCATAATTCTGAATTATCTATTAAAAAAAAGAAAAAAATTCGGGTGCTGCTTAATTCCGGAAGAACTAGCAAGTGAGTTAAAACAGTTGATGGCAACTAGAAAGGGAGATCAAGGTTCCTTTGTGATAAATTATTTTTAATATCACAATGTTAAATGACAATTTGATAATACATTACCACATCTAAAATAATTTAGGTGACATCAAGACACAACTTCGACATGATTATATGAAAAAAATTATAAAGTATTTTTATTGTGATTATAATTAGAACATGATATTATGTATGACTCATGTGTTATATGTGTTATTTTGTTATAATAACGAGAACATATATAATCATCGTATGATATGGTTCTGACCAAATAAATAAAAACCATCTTCTACAAACAGATTGAATAAATAACACCCAATTTTTGTAATTGAATAAACAACACCACATCATTGTTAGTTTGAGTTACTAATGTAAAGAGTTAATCGAATAACCTAATAGAAAAAATTCTTACTAGTGATCAGAAGGTCCTGGTTCGAACCTCACATTTAGGGACGGAGGGAGAGAGTATCATTTACTGATAATAAGTCACTTCCCTATTTCATGGACAAAATTATCAAGTGTATATATATCTCTTGTTTTCTAATTAAAATTTTATTAATAACTCCAACATTTTTTTTTTTAAAAAAGCCTATGGACTTTGCATCCAAGTGATGAAACCATGCATGATGCATGATGCATGTGTGGTGGATCCAATGCTATTCATTATGTATGTGTATAGAAGTAAAAGCTCAAAAGAGGAGACATGGTGGGCCATGTTTGGAGTTGTGGTGAAGACTTATGGGAGAGTTTTTAATGAGTAGTAGTACGTGTTTTATTTAATATTTAAATTGAATTAGTACATGAAAACACCTTTTATAATTAATCTAAGTATAGTAAAGTGTGATTTATATCTCTTTCACGTAGTTAGTAAGATTCGGAGAGATCTGTATAAGCATTGAAAATCAAAAGAAATGTCGGACTTCAACGTCAATCACGCAAACATCTTAACCAATAAATTCATCATCAACACGTAATGGTGGGGCTCTTTCTTAGATTTCTTTTGTGTTACTTGTTTCATGTTTCTACCACCTCAATCCATTCACATTCTTTCAACTACTTCACCTATTCACAATCATTCGACCAAGGGAAGACTTTGAGGACACCGGTCTCCCCTAGATTTTCGATATACTATCATGCTACCTTCGTTTCGATATGTTTGATTGTCAAATTATACTTGGCTATCAATCGGATATCCTTAGTCAAGCGTCCGTTATTTTTGGTCTTGACATATTTCATTGGCTCTATGAACGATACTTGGCTGATTGATCTTTATTCCTGAATCTTGTTTGACATTTACGTGCATCATTCAGTTGATTTACCACTTTGATCGTTTCATGTAGGGGTGTGCACGGTTCGGTTCGGTTCGGTTTTGGACAAAAAAAAACCAAACCGACATCATAGGTTCTACGCCAAACAGAATCGAAATTGGGTTCGGTTCTGAACGGTTCGGTTCATATCGGTTCTAGGTCGGTTCCGGTTCGGTTCCGGTTCTGGGCCGGTTCTGGACCTCGTGTTTTGGACCTAAATTTGAGCCCACCTTCGGCTTTGAATTTTTAGGTTTGTTCATTGAGAAAATTGATGGAATGGTCCTAGTAAATATGTGCCCGTTGCAGTTTGGTCCCAGTTAGTTTTGGTCTGCCGAAATAGTCTCAGTAATTGGTATATTTGGTGCACTTTAGTCCTCAACCGTTAAATATAGACGAAAAAATATAACTTTTGGCCAAAATTAAAGTTTTAGCAATAAGTCAAGGTTAAAACGCAAATTGTATATAAATTGGATTTTCCTTTGTTTTTCTGAAAAACAAAATTTTGGATTTGTTTGTCAATGTTTTTTTTTCGATTTTTTTTCTATACCTTTTCAAATTTTTTTAGGTTTTTTTTCCAATTTTGTTTTGATATTTGAATTTTTTTCAATTTCTTTTCTTTTTTGATCTTTTTCCCTAACAAAAAGGGTTCGACTTTGGTAGTTTTCGCTAAAATTTCGGTTTGATAAAAAGTTTTGGTTTATGTAGCTTTTGGCAAAAAGGTTCAATTTTGATTGTTGTTTGTAAAAAAGGTTCGGTTTTGAACTTTTTGCCGAACATTTTCGATTTTTGTAGTTGTTTTGCAAAAAAGTTTCGAAAAGAAATCGAAAAAAATCCCGATTTTTAAAAAAAAAAAAATCGACAAAGAAATCGTAAAATGAAATTTAAAAAAAAACTAAGGAAAAATCCAATTTATATCCAAATTTGCGTTTTAACCTTGACTTAATGCTAAAACTTCAATTTTGACCCAAATTTACAATTTTTCGTCTATATTTAACGGTTGGGGACTAAAGTGCACCAAATGTACCAATTATTGGGACCATTTCGGGATACCAATAACTAACTGGGACCAAACTGCAACGGGCACATATTTACTGGGACAATTCCAGCAATTCTCTCTTTGTTCATTCCTTGCTAATATTATTATTCATTTTGGACTCAAATCTAAATGTGATTAGTATTGTTTTATATTAAATGCAGCTCATAATTAAGTTTCAAAGATATATCTACTCTATATAAGTTTAACGAGCTCCTTTTAGAACTAATTTTGAAATTTGTATACACATTCGTCAGACGGTACCACTTTTTAAATATATATATGTATCCATATTCACTTATCTATTATTATATCATACTAACAATAAACAATGTTGAATCCTATGGCCAATTATCTTTTACTAAACTTAATTTTTTTTTAAATAAAGTTAGTCATCGGTTCGGTTCGGTTTTTATCGGTTTTCCCATAAGCCGAACCGCATCGGTTCGGTTCCCTTAAAGGCGGAACAGAAATCGGTTCGGTTTCGATCGGTTCCAACAAAATCGGTTCTTTTCCGTTCGGTTCCGGTTCGGTTCGGCTCGGTTTCGCTTTTTCAGCACACCCCTAGTTTCATCTTACTCTTTAATCTCTTTTTTGCAAACCACACACTCCTACATCATTTGAATTATGAGTACTGTAAAATACATTTATTATACACACTTTCAGAGACCGTTTCTGTATCAGTTCTAATTTCGGGGACCAAACTGCACCATGCTTCCCTTATTGAGACCATTCTAACAATTAACTCTGTAATGGTCAGGGCTATGTTTTTATCCAAAAAATTGTGTAATCTTTGAAAAGAAATTCAAAACTAAGTGAAAATAATAAAAATTTTACAATTATAAATATACAAAACGAAATACCTATATACTCGGTTTGGTTCGGTTTATGCTAGAAATAAACCGATTAATTTGTCGATTTTAGATTTTTTCTTGCCATTTTGGTTTGGTATAATTTGATCCTCTAAATCGTTAAAATTACGGTTTGGCTCAACCGATTTTGTCGGTTCTATATATATAATTAGGAAAGGTGGGAGTTATATTTGATAAATTTATATATTTATATATTAAAATTTTGTACAATGACTTTCATTTTTCAAAATAATTTTGAGAAGATTTTATGTTATTTTGCATATTATATTTATAATGAACTAAGATGAATGAAATAATATTATTACACAAAAGTATTATATTTATTTATTAATTACAAATTATATATTCTAAATATGATTAACGAATTTACACATATTCAACAATAATGAAATATTAAGTGTACATTAAACATCCCGATGGAATATGACTATATGAGTGGTGTTAACTAAAGAATGTGCATGTGCTAAAGTTTTTTTTTATGATGTGCAAAAGTTATTAGTTTATGATACATTGACTAAGAATAATACTCCAGGAACGTGTGGATGGACACGATTGTGGCACCTGGCTCAATAATAAGTAATCGAGTCGGACCGACAAATGCCTCTCTATATAATGACACAAAATTAATGAATTAGGTACATATATGATATATGTATGGTCTTGTTTTAATATCGAAATAAAATTAAGACTCTCTCATTTCTTCTGTTTGTCAGCTTTTGTCATTTTAAGAAATTGCAAAGTAAATTTCTTTCACTACAACGTGAGAGAGTAAATGTGAAAGGAAAATAAAATAATGTATATCTTTAATTCCTATGTTTTTCTAAAAGTTGATGGAATGTCAAACATCCTTAATAATATATGATTAAAGGAGTACAAAATTTACTACACAAGTTATGAGGAGAAAATTTTCATAAGCTATATATTAATTTATAGTTGGGCTAATTGCATCATCAATCACCTAGGTTTACAGAATATTTTTAGATCATCATTTATATTATGAAATGTCATTGATAACCACTTATCTTTCAAAAATATTATAGTTCATCACACCTTTTGTCGATATGTCGTTAAATATGATATATGGTAAATTCGAATTTGGGGGTGGAAAAATCAAAAAAATATATTGTTTCCAAATTATATATGCTTACAAGTTGTTATATCCTTACTGAAACCTCACGTGTCGCTCATGTGTGTCATATTGAACTTACCTATCGATAGATCAAGGGTGATGGAGAAGAACATTTTGAAATATAGGTGATTGACAAAAACGTTTTGAAACATAGGTGATGAATTGAAAACATCTTGTTGTAAACACAAGTGATTGTTACTGTCATTAGGGGTGGAGGAAAATCGTAATTGAGCAGAACCGAAAATAATCAATTTTTTTTGGAACTGATCAGAACGGAACCGATTTAGGTTCAACGTTTGAGGGAATCGAACCGATTTAGGTTCGGCTTACGGGAGAACTGATAAAAACTAAACTGAACCGATGACTAATTTTATGTAGAAAATATTAAGTTTAGTTGAGGAAAATTGGCAACATAATTTAACTGTGTTCATTATTGGTATGAAGTAATAATAATAATAATAACAATAATAATATAAAATAAATAAATAAGTAAATATGTTTTAAACTAATAAGTGGACCTTAATTATGATGAGTTACAATATAAAATAATACTGATCACAATTAAATAAATTTGAGTCCGAAAAAGTTAATATTACCGAACCGACCTGGAATCATTTCGATTCTGTCTATCATGAAACCGGTTAAGTCTGCTCGGTTCATCTGTTTTTCGAAAATCGAACCAAACAATACGCACATACCTAACTATCATTAACCTTTAAAACATTATCAAACACTTGAATTAAGAGAAATGCCAAAAAATGATGTTGATGGGATCATTACATGAAATTTAATATTAGTCTATTGTTCTTGTCGATAATATAATTTACTTTTAAAAAACTCTTATTAAATGAAATTGTGGAAGTATATATAAGCCGATGTACGAACTTCCTTTGGTTCAAATCCAAATCTACATCAAACCAATAGATAACTTTGTAATTCTCTTCACACTAGCTAAAAATTCAAAGTTAAACGGAAGTTTTATTATTCAAGTCCACAAATCAAATCCAATTTGGCCATAAGTGTTATCCTTGCTGGCTAACACTTAATTAACATCTATTATCTCCTTTAGAAAATTGAAGAGGTATATATATTAATATAGGAGTAATTATTAATTGAGTCTATTTGAAAGTTGTTTAAAATTGACTTGCATGCACATCAACTATATGAAGCCTCGACGTAGGAGCGTTATTACTTATTAGTAATCTATACCTAGACGTACCTGTCAAGTCGATGGAGAGTGACATATATATTAGGTTTCTAATAATAAAAATATTTACTATAAATAATGAGTATTTAAATGTTTTAAAGTATTCACTCAAACTTTTTTTAATAACGACATTTTCAATTTAAGAAAAATGAATACCTTTTAATGTATTAATTTCATAATAAAATTTCGATTAATTTATAACTATGTAATTATGACCGATAATTTATCAATACAAAATTTGAAAATTAATTAGTACTTCTTTTGATAATACTGGATTTTTTCATTTTAAAAGACTTTGTTATCTGTTCTTTCTCGTTAATTTCATTTCTCACGATCAATGTATTTTATGTAAGAAATTCGTGATAATTGTCAATTTGCATCCTATATAGTGCATGGGATGAAGTTGCATTTTGGTCTCAAAATTACATTATTACAGATTAGTCCTTAAAGGGGCACACATCCTGCAATATAAGCCCCTAATAAAAATGAAAATCGTTACACATTAGTCCTTATTTTCTCGAGGACCATACTACAACATTATTTATCACTTTCGAAAAATAGACACCAACACTTGTGTTGCTTTCGGGGACTAATCTGCAATATTATAACTATCTGGGACCGAATCGACAATAAACGTAACAACGACCTTGTTCGCTCCAACAATATATCATTTGATGTAATATCTACACTATATTTAATTGGGGAAGGGGAGAATTAGTTTTTTTGAATGAAGCCCCATGATCTACAATTTCCTTAATTGTAGGAAAACCTATAAATAAAAATTGGTTCAAAATTACTTTTATATAAATTAATTTAAATTTAAATAAATACCTTTACATGACACAATATTAACAATTATTTTTTATAATTATTAATTAATAATTAATAATTATTATTAGGATGCACAACCATCGATTGTGCAAAAAATACTAGTTACGGTTGATTTATCAAAAGAGAAAACAAATTTGATCTCTTTATGAACCGTGACTCTTTTCACTTTCATGAATTTGGAAGAAACATTTCAAATCGAAAAGCCAGAGTGTCAACATTAAATGGTAAATCAAAATTTTGTCATCACTTCACCCAACCATTACAAATTACAATACAGATTAATTGGCATTTTCATGTATATTTAGACGGCGATAGATCATGAATACTTACCCTTTTATATATACACTATGATTAGTTATAATGTTAAATACTTTAAGTTTCTCTTTCATCTAATAATAATCTTGGATGTATTTGTCCTGTATTATAAAAATATTCCCCACATGGGCTTTGTTATTTTATTCCTTTTTTTTTAAATTAATTAAAACTTGTTTTTATAAGATACACATAGTCAAGAACCCTTACTCTTTGGGTCTTGCCCGAAAGGGAAAAGAATAGAAAAACACACTCACACACAAAGTCACAATGAGACAAACTCAAACAGTGTATTATTTAGTAACAACAATAATGTTTGCCTGACCAACACTCAATTATTTAGACATTTTAACCCTATATAAATACCCCCACTCATGCATCACCTCTCATGCCTTAAACCATCCTCAAACTCTACTTCCTCCATCTTTCTGTCTCACTTCCACCCCACCCCACCCCCACCCCCCCTCTCACTATCTTCTTCTTTTTTACACTCAAATTTAATTCTTGAATATTATTAATATATATATATACATGGCTGAGCTTGAGTATCATAGCAAATCATCAACCAATGGGCCTCTAAAGCTATTTGGCTTCAATGTTACAGAAGACCATCATCAAGAAATGGTGGAATCCAATAAGTCTCCATCAGGATCACCACCGGAGCACGGTGGCTTCACGGCAGCCTCGGATGGCCGGAAATATGAGTGCCAATATTGTTGTAGAGAGTTTGCAAACTCTCAAGCATTAGGTGGCCACCAAAATGCTCATAAAAAGGAAAGGCAACAACTCAAACGTGCCCAACTTCAAGCTACACGTAACGCGGCCGTTTCGTACATGCGTAACCCTATAGTGTCGGCTTTTGCTCCGCCGTCTCACCTCCTAGCGCCGCCAGGTTCCGTCATGATCCCGGCAGCGGGAGGCACATCTCCGACGTGGGTTTATGTTCCACGCGCCGGTGCACCGCCGTTTCAGGTGTCGCATGGGTGCATGTTTCCTACGTCACCATCGTCTAGTGGTAAGGGTGTGGGGAATATTTCGTATGCAGGGAGTACAATGGATTCAAGCTTGACTAGTGTGGGGCCCCAACAAGTCAAAGCCCATAATGGTAGGCTTGATGGGCCTTCGTTGACTAGGTTTTCAAGAAGTGATTATGGGCCCAATTTTGATGAGTCCATTGGGTTGGATCTGCATCTTAGCCTAGCCCCTTCCCCACCATAGTGCTTTTTGTTTCACAAAATCTTGACATATGCAATGTGGTATCACATGCTTCTCCATCCTATAAGAGTCGTCCAATTTTCACTTTTTCGAAAACATATAGTTAGTGAAATGGATCTGTCTATAAATTATGAAAAAGTCGATCATATGAGACAAGTTACGGGATGAAAAAAAGAGAAGATGGATAAGCTTCAAGGGGCGGACGGAGTATAATTGTATGTGTGCTACAAAAAAACACTCAATGCAGATGTACACGAAGAGTCGCAAACAGGTAGAAGATCTCAATCGAGTACCTAGACTTGGTTTTTACATGCTAGATAGTCATCATCGAGCTAGAACGAGTTGAGTCATTATTGATTTGTAGTTACCAAGTCTGATATCTTGTAAATTACCGATTTATTTATTTATTTTTATGTAGTTTACTAGATAGAGTATTCGTCTTTATGTATTTCTCGTTTATTATTTGTATTCCCTGCAGGTTCCACATTTTAGATTAGTATGTACTATGTAGTATCGATCTATGTTACTATGTATATATATATGCTTCAACTAATTATCTCATATATAAAAAGCTTCAAATAAAAACAATTATACAAGTACTTCCTATAAATTAAAAAATGATGATAAAGACGTTTCTACCCATTGTAATTATATAATAATGCTTCTGTTATACGGTAATATGAAACAGATGTGGGATAAATTTCTTTTGTATCAATGAAATCTACGATTATAGAAAATGTAAGTTTTTTTGCAGAATATATATATACAGCTTATCAACAAGTACAAATAAATCTAAGTATGTCTTCATTGTTTCAAAATTCTATACAAGTTCCTATATAAAAGAAAAAAAGTATGCCTATGATTCAATTTTAGCTAGTTTTAGTTTTATTTCACTATTTTTCAATGTGTAAAGGCAAATAAAAGGACCAATTTTATTGTTATTAGAATCGACCCATGATTAGAATATGTGTTCCTTCTACCAATACGGTATCATGACTCAACAAGATGCCATAATAGAAAAGAATATTCTTACCAGTTATATAAGAGAGAAAAATTTAAATCATGGGATATAAGTAGAATTTCTTTTAATTATTAAAAAAAGAAATCCAGTTTAGCCAAAAATTGAATTTGTATAAATTGAAGAGGGCAATTGATATAATTGTTTCCTTTTTGAAAGATTTTAAAGGTTAAATTATAAGGGCCAATAATCTTTAGTAAATAATAGTAAAATCAACAGTTGTTGTTAGGATCGTAAATGGAACGATACGTTTGAGTTCAGTCCACACGGTTTGCATATTAGATTCGACTCGATCGAAATGTGCAAACCTAAGGTTCGAGCACGATCGAGTTCGCAGGTTGAGTTAGAGTTTGGTCCAATTTTCGCACGGTTTGAAAATAGTTCGGTGCAATTCGCAAAAATATCAGTCCGACACGCAGGTGATGTCTATTTTCGAATGCTTCACAAAGAGTTTGGTCCGATTCGCAAATAGCTTGGTCCGATTGCAAGAAAGTTTGATGTGGTTGGACAGTTGGGCAAATTTTAGGCGAATGAGAGGGAGATGACTAATGAGTGATGACTAATGAGTTAAAGATGAAAAAGGTGAACTGGAAGTGGTTTTTAGGATTATGTTAGCCTTAGGACTATCAAGTTTGGACTCGAGAGCTTAAATGGGTCAAAATCATGAATTAAGAGCCGAACTAAATTGAATCAAGTTTGGACTATCAATACACACTGAATCATGAGTCAAACTTTTTCGAGCCGAATAGCATAAGTCGGATCATACTTTTTATTTTCACTCACAATCCTAATTATCTCCAACAACTCGATTATCTGATAACATTTAGCCCGAAACTTTTAACTAAAAAGTTTCAGTTTAATTTTGTTGGAACTTGACAATATCTAAAGATGGAAAGCAATATTTGTTGGTGATGGAGTGTGAAAGCTAAGGAGTAATTACTTTCCGCAATATATATTTGATAATTGCAAGCCAATACTTTTGAGGCTATTAAGCCGTCTGACCAATGAGTCCTATTTCTGACATATCAAGAAATGATAATGCACTTGATCAACTTTGTAGGCTGTAAATATGGAAACGTGAATCAAAATATCATTTAGTTTTACTTTCTTAAAATGACTTTTAATTAGGTCAGACATAGACGCTCCACATACAAGAACTAACTCGGACAAGTAAATTATGTCAGGAGCAAAAGTTTAAAAGGAGAAACACTAGTAGTACTACAAAGTTCTGCAACTGGTGGTAAAATCATCTAACTATATCTTTTCCTTGTTATCACGTTTAGTTTTAACAGTACGAAAATAGAATATAATACTAAAATCAGCTATAACGTATATAAAACGAGATTGATAACCCGCTATATGGTATCAATACATCTGGGGGCAGCCTGTCCAGAAAATAATTCACTAAATTGAAAAAATATTAGAAAAATGGTCTTACTCAAATTTATCACATTCTCAATATCTTATGTTAGACTTTTCTATAATATTCATGTTACGTATTTTTTTTCTGTGTCAACATCATCCCGATTCTTGAGTAATATAATATGTATGCAATAGAGTCTCACTGTTGTTCAGGGCGAAACCATGATTGAGACTAAAAGGGGCTAAAATTGAAATAAAGATTGCTTTAGATAGCTAAACAAATTATGATATAATGAAAGTTATAAAATTTATCGTAAATGTACTCTACGACCTTTTTCTCTATTTCGGTAGAAATGCTTATTGCTTGAATACTCGAAAATTATTGATTTTGGATGATGAGACTCTTGTTGAATACATGCATGTCGAATCTGGTCTAATTCATTAAACGGATAGTCACATACAGGAGTCTTAATCTTGGGTCTCAAATGATGTTTGTAGACATCACTATTTCATGTTGGACATATATAATCAATTCCATATTCATTTTTTATATTAAATTTCTTCATTTTTTTAAGTAACAGGTGAAACATTAGTCATCGATGTAATATTTTTTGCAATTTTACGTACATCCTTTTCAAAATAAGAATTGATGGTTAAGATTTTTTTTGTTGTCATTTTGAAAATTAATAATATGAACATTAAACTACTAAGAATAGTCAATCAATGATTCACAAACTATTTTAAATTGGAACTCAGGTGGCTCCTGTGAATGTACTTAAATGTTTTCAAATACTCAGGGTAGCCCATGTCCCCTCTCCGCCCAATTATGCATCCGTTGACTGTTGTTGTTGCATCAACGTGACTCAATAATTGTACATTCATTCTGTTAGGAACAAAGAACACAAGACTCCTAACACAGACTAACCTAACCGCTGTATCTTTTGCTCAACATGATGAAGGTGAAAAGTTTATTCCTATGAAATTCTAGAGATATTTTTTATAAACAAATACTATACGTACAAAAAATAGTATTTGTGAAAAAAAAAGTGAATAGTGATCGAACATGAAGCACTTAATTAGATAGAGGAAACATAGGAGTGAGCATAGACAGCCAATGTGTATGCAGAGGAGTTTAATAACGTGTGAGTTAAAAAGCAAAAAAAAGATAATGCATGCCAATTAAGCATCTAACTAATAAAGTTCCATCAACATGGGGGTGGACACCTATTTTGAATTGGATCAACTCAAAGTCATAAAGAAAAAAATAAATGGAATATTTGTTGCAATCACATTACACCATTAATTAATTAATTAATTAATTGTCCCATTTGTCCATTAAAATGGTACCTTCCTTTTCGGTGGAAAGTGAGGTTCGATCAATGCCCAAAAGCAATAACTACTGGTCGGCGCATCTACCTCGATGCCTCTTCAGATCGCCTGTGGAAAAACTTTGAAATCTATTTCATATACTCTTATTTTATTTTTGGACAAATGCGTTTAATAATTACCTGTGTTTATAAAATATAAAGTTTATTTATTTATATTATTCATCATTAGATTAACTACTGTGTTCATTGAATTTATTAGCATACTAGTAACTTGATGTTTGGGCAATAGTGATGGAATTAGAAAAAAATGCTCAATTTCACTTGTTAAGCATTGAATTTTGTGTAATGTAGTTAGTTACATCGATGCAATAGTTTCTTTACTTTTACCTTATTCATGTTATAAATAGTCGTATTCGCAACCGAATATGTGATAATGAACGATAACTTGGTGGTCTATATTGAAAAAAATATATTCAATTGTGTGTCAAATGAAGCTATCATACATAGGTTTCAAAGAATGACAAAGCGTCATGGTCAATTGTAATTTGAATTTTTTTAATATCAGTATCGTACATTTTTGTATTGGCTTTTAAATTTTTTTTAATAGTTCTACATTTTAACAATTGTGCTACCTCTTATATTATTTTCTGCGTCCGTCCAAATAAAAAATTAAGCCCAAATTAAACAAGAAAATACTTAAATATATATAATAAGCCCGTCTGCAATAGTATTACTCGTGTCGCATGCATAGTCATGACTCATGTGTGTTGTGATAAGACGAAAAGGTTTGCAAGTATTAAAGATTTCGTGGTCTACTAATTTGTTTCCAGTTAAATAAGTAGAGATTAATTAGTTCGGATTAGATGTTTTTCTTGTCGTTCGAAATTATTAGCTTTTGGTAAACATAAAACATGGTAGTTGAATTTAGTGAAAGAAAACAATGAATAGGTTTGTAAAGAATCATCATGGATTTGGAAAAAGGTTTAGTTCTCTTGTTGATACTTTTTGACATTTTGAACAACTACCTCCATAGCATTTGTGTTTCTCAACATTTTTCTTTAATTTGTCACAAGCATAATAGCAAATCCATGACCCTACTACCTAGCAAAAACGTGTAGTAGTGAACATTCAAATTTATTTCTAACATTCAAATGAAAATTGATCATAATATATATAGGCGAAGATTAAACTTTCAACTTTTATTCAACGAAACCAATATAAATGTATTTATTCAATGCATAAATATATAGGGGGCGACTCTTAAGCATGGCCGAGGAGATGCCATCACGCTAGCGGGGCCCAAAATATGAATATTGGTAATCAGCATACTAGCAATTATGAAAAAATTAAGTCATACTATTTGTGATTAAGGATCTCATTTTCAATTTTTGCACTAATTAAATCTCGAATATATCTGGATCGGTCCTGCGAATATTATACCTATATTTCTTTGTTTGGGTCTATGGGATTATCCAATACAAGAAATTCCTTGATAGATTAATTTGGAATGATGATGTAGGCTCTATGGTGGGACTTATTAGAGAACATCTTCCAATGAAGTTTGTATGCTTAGAAAGAGAAGCAAAGTATCAAAAGCCAAAGGAAAAAGACCCTGATATCAATTATGAGTATATGCCGACAGCAAAATCTAGTTTGAAATTCCACAAGTGGGTGCTAAAGTAAGTTTGTCTTGTGTAAGTGTGAGCTAGCTAGTTCCCTTTCACTCAGGCAATCATCTAGAAACTACTCATTCTTTTAATACTTTAATAATATATGTTTCTAAATAATGTGAATATATATAATTTTATCCGTTCAAATGATTTATTATTCATATACTCATGTTGCTTATACATTCTTCATTTGTAAGACATTCCGACAAGGATATGTTTTACTTTTAATTTTATTGGCCATTTCATATACAATTGTTTTAAAGTCTCACATAAATTTGTGGTTTTAAACAATAGTAATGCAGTATACAAAGATGTTGCTCGAGTAATAAATTTGACAAGGAATCTATAAATCATAACCTTCCTTAAACATGCACGAGGGGCATCATGTTTCTCGACCCAAATATGGACCTAGATTCACATGCTTTGTTCACCTTTAATGTTTTTCATCACTTTGCATGGTCGCAGCTGAGATCCCAATTTTGTTCGATTTTTCGGACGTGTAGAATATTACAAAATCAAGTAAATAAGCATCAGAAGAACTAATATTACAAAATCAAGTAATGAAGCATCAGAAGAAAGTTCGATGAAACGTTTGCCTCGGCTTAGGTGGTTATATCATAACAACAATAATGACACAAATTCATAATATACAATCAATAAAATCATGAGACATAATAAGAAACAAAATGAGGAAGGTGATAATTTCCTCACGGTTTCTGTGCAAGCACAATCAGAGGGGGACACCATCTTAAGCATCCAATAAACAAAACTTTGGTTGAGATATCGAATAGCAGAATCATCAAAACGGATACTACTCTTTTCGAGAACTTCCAGTGTTTGTGTAACTAACTGCCTCAATTCTTTTATTCAACTCAAAAAATACAAATTGTTTATCGGTTAGCTCAAAACAATAATTGAAGCAACAATAGTACATGTTTCATATTTGATCAGGTTGATCGAGGAGATCCCCCAGCCTGTTCTGGTGGAGTAGCAGACAATTGTTCCAAGTTCTGATTCATTAGCTTTTCTACCAGTGACACAGACTGATCTTTTTTAGCTGAATCAGGTGTTTTCTGCTGTTCAACTGCAGACTGCTCTTGTTGAACTTGACCTGCAGGCTTCTCTGGCACACATGGCGTTTCTTCTTGAACTGAATCAGCTGGTTTCTGCTCTTGTTGAACTCGAGGGACAGGCATTTCTTGTTGAACTGGAGCAATCGGCTGCTGCACTAGACCTGTATCAGCAGGCTTCTGTTTTTGAACTGATTTTGCACACTGCTCTTGTTCTATAGCCGAAGGAGCAGGCTGCTCTGGCACACAGGGCCTCCACACTGTATCCTTACCGACATCCATTAGTGCTATTCCTTTGGCTTCCAAATCACTCCGGATTTGATCGCTTCGAGCATAGTCTTTGTTTTTCCTTGCCTGCTCCCTTTCCTCAATTGTTTTCAAGATATCCTCCTCTGTCAGACCAGCCCTTATCAAGGCTTTATCTTTCAGTTGCTGCAAAACCTATGAAAAGAAATGGGAGATTATATTATCAGAATAAAAAGACCATAATGGAGACAGACGAGGACTTGGGTTAACTTAAGCGATACCTCAGAATAAGTTGAACTGGAGAGCAATCCTAGGACATCCAATACTCTCCTGACTTCCTCCTCTAATTCAGTAAGAGACAACACAAACACTAGCTGTTGCTGCTTTTGCATCTTCTTCTGTAAAGTTCAAACAGAAGTGGCTACTAGAAGAATTGGACAAATAACATGGTAGAAAACTGTGCCATCAATAATCGGTACCTTCAGTTGGCTCACACAGGTATTTATGTAGCTCAAAGCTTCTTGAAGTGCGCTGTTCAAAATTGTTGGTGTGTGTAGATCATCTGATAATTTTGTCTCAAATTCATTATGCAGTTTATTGATACATTCTTTCGCAGCAGGACTGACCTTAGTTTTGCCGTTACTGGCTTCTTTTCTATCTGGGAGTAGTGCTAAGGCATCTCGACAGTCTTGCAATGTCTATTAACCATAAACAGCAAAACAAGTGATAGATTCAACAAAAGGTGGACCCCAAATTGTGACTAAAGGAACACAGGCCCATAAGATTTGGAGAATCGACAGCATAAATAAATCCACAATCTCAAAAATGACCAGAACCAATCAAAATGATCTATGAAATCCTTCTATTTTGCAGGTGATGGTAATATAATTTTTGGAAGTATAAAAATTAAATTGGGTTACCTGATACAGTTTGAAAACAGCATTTGATGCTGTTTCAATCATCGATATTGAGTAGTTAACAGGAGAGCGATAATGAGTCCCCATAAGGAAGTACCTCAATGCAAGTGGATGGTACAACTTGGTGACCTAAAACACGATATAAGATTGCTGGATTAAAAAAAGATTTCCAGCTTCAATGGGTATCATGACATACAAACCACAACCCATACCTCCCGAATGGTGAAAAAGTTCCCCAATGACTTAGACATTTTCTCATCATTTGCAGTGACAAATCCATTATGTAACCAGAAACTGATGTTACTCTCTGGGCAAGCAGCACAACTTTGGGCGATCTCATTCTCATGGTGCGGGAAAATCAAATCCATCCCACCACCATGGATATCAAATGAATGTGTCAAGTACTGAGCACTCATGGCACTACACTCAATGTGCCAACCTGGTCTTCCAGAACCCCAAGGGCTGTCCCAACTAGGTTCACCGGGTTTGGCTGCCTGTAGAGACAATTCAGGTCAATAGGGTGGAATACTAATAATGAAATGGCTACAATCAGATTTCCTTATAAGAACCAATAATATATACCTTCCACAAAGCGAAGTCAGCAGGATTTTTCTTTCTAGAATCTACAGCAACTCGTTCACCAGCTCTATTGTCCTCTAGCTTCCTCCCAGACAATCGACCATAATTTGGGAAATTATCAACAGAAAAGTAGACATCCCCATCGAGTGTATAAGCACAACCGTTATCAATGATCTAGTGAGGCAAACATTCATGAAAGTGTGTCATATATTAAATACATAATGAGTAATAGTATGAAAAACTTCCATCCATTTACTCTTGCTGAAAGGGCATAGAATAAAGAGAGAGTTTGCATGCACCTTGGTTATCATTTCCTTAATCTGTTCCACGTGATCAGAAACACGTGGCTGATGTGTTGGCAATAGGCAATTGAGATCAGCCATGTCATGCAGAAACTCTTCACAAAACCGGCCACTCAATGCAATAGGATCTTCCTTCAGCTCACTTGCTCGGCGAATAATCTGGAAAGGTTCAAACCCAAGATACATGAAATAGAGCATTTCTAGCATCTGAATCAATTGTTTCATAGATTTAAAAACTAATCACACACCTAAAGTTAGAGTTGTGGAAAAAAATTCCCAAGTCACATTTTACATTGCAAATAAATTAATGTTGTAAAGGAACATTTCAGGGATGTGGTTACTGGTTTGGGTTGCCAAACCCACTACCCCATCATAACACATCATTTTACAATGTTAATTGAAACATCAATGCGTAGAGACCAGCTCCAGCTTTGACTGATTTGGTATTATCTAGTGGATCCAATTCTTAAAAACCAAGAGATTTAGCACAACTTAAAATGTGAAAAAGCATCACCAAACCACCCATATGGTGACTCTCGAGGCCTTGAAACTCCGGATAGCATTTTTCATAGTTGCACAATGGAAATTTACTTCATGCTGAAAGTCACATGCCTATCAAATTCTCCTCAGGTAACATGGCATGCTCACAGAGTAATCATAGACTTCTCTTTTTCGAGCATCAATCACCCTAATTTCTTTCTTCTTTTCTAACTAAGTAGTTTTAATGAAATTGGAAATTACAGATAGAGGGAAAACTAGACTTTTCATTAAGTTCTTTTACCAAATATACATGGAATTCCCCAATTAAGACACAAAACAATGTTGGCTTTAATTTCTTTTGCGATCTTCCAACTGCTTGTTTTCATTGACACCAATCACCTTAATTTCTTATCAACCAGAAAATGAAAAGAAAGAAGCCTAGATCTAGCTTCAAAATGTCCTAATCTTCAATTTAGTGACAAAAACTCATTGTTAAAGATGACTATATTTTTCCGTTGAATGAACAAACAACTAATTAGTTGATAGGAAGATAGTTTCTAGAGGGGTGATATAGATAGCTTTAACCTATAAATTTCCAAGAAAGTTGACACTGTGGGCAAGAAATATGCTTCGTCTTCCATTACTTTGTCATGTTTGAAGAATAAAACAATACTTGCAAGCTTACACACAACAAACCTAAGGATCAGCCATTCAGATATCCTTCGTAGTGTTTTAACTACTAACCATATGGATACACTTGCAAGTAATAAACATGTACTTGGTAGATATATGCGCCCTGTAATGCATAATGTTTACAGCTGAATAATTGAAACCCATCAACTGAAAACCATTGTTCACTTCTGTACATTATGATATAAAATACGGAGTTACAAAGTTGGTTAGGGGGCAAATTAAGAAGACTGAAGAACATATCCTCAAATAAGATAGACACAAGCAAAGCTATTGAAGCTTCCAACATAAGACATAAATATAAATACAGTGTACGCATCACTCCTAACAATGTCAGAGGCTCAGAGCCAGTGATAGAAGAAAGAAAATGTTTCAATTAATACATGTAGGACGACTGCAATCTCCTTTAATTTAAAGGGCAGCATTTCATCCAAAATAATAGTTCTAACACACACAAAACTCTGATATTTACACACAAGCTAAGTAACTGAGTACCTCGTACAGTTATACCAAGTGCTCACCTTGTCATCAACATCAGTGAAATTGCGTACATAATTAACTTCATACCCCAAATATTTCAGCTGCCTGAAATTTTGAAGAAACGTTATATTTATGGCCTATAACAGATAATAACATAGAAAATAACTGAAGCGATCATCCATAATTACTTGGAAATCGCCTTTGCACCAAATCTTGGGTCAATTTAAAACACCCTCCCTGATTACAGGGATAAGGATGCCTGCCATATGACCATAGCCCACTTGCCTGAACGAGAGCCTTTTAGAGGGGGGGGGGGGGGTGTCATATTATTGTTTTTATAATCATATATAATTAATAGATTCATTGACATTTCCATTTTCAGTAAGATTGTTAGTACGTACTTTACTATGTAATACGATCCTTTTAATCCAAAACATGATTTAGGCACACCAATTAAGTCAACAAATTCTATCAATTTAGCCATTAAAATCAAACTGGACAAACATTTTGGGAGAAAGCTATACTCAACGAAATCACAGTAAACCATTAGATAACATCGAAATCAACATACTTTACTATTAACATATCATATCAATAAAAATCAAACTTAAATGTATCAATAAAGTCCACAGACTTCATTATTCTCGACAATCAAAAAATCAAACTGGACAAACATTTTAGGACAAAGCTATAATCAACGAAACTGCAGTATGCCAAACCTATATAAAACATCGAAGGCCACGTAAGCACGAGCGTGGCCAATGTGACTGAGATCATATGACGTCACCCCGCAAACGTATAACCCTACTTTGCCTTCTTCCTTGGGTTTGAACAATTCCTTCTGCTTGCTCATGGTGTTGTACAATTGAAGCTCTGATTTGGACTTTGACATCGTTGAATTTTCGATTTGGTGGATTAATTGGGTGGAAAGGTCAAAATCGTTGACTGATTGATATCAATCGGACAAAACCCCTAACCCTAGGTGAGACTGGTTAATATAATGGTTTGGTAGTGGAAGCGTGCAAATTTGAGCTGTTCTGTTATAGACTCACACCCAAATAGTGATTTTAAGTAAGAAAATACAATTATGTCCCTTATTTTTCAAATGTAGTAATTGAAAAAATTCTAAGGACGGACAAAGTAGTCATTATTCTCTCAAAAACAATATTAGGGTGTGTGTATAGTGTTCTCCTGAGCTTAGTCTGTTAGTCATTTTGACTTGATCCATTGTGTGAAGAAATCACTCAATCCGTCTAACTCAACCCAAAAATATGGGTTAATGGGTTGAGATTGGGTCTAATCATGGAAAACCTGAAAAAATATGATTGAGTTTGGGTCTAAACTATTAAAACACAAAGAAATCTGATCCAACCCGAATAAATATAAAATTGATTGAGAAATTTTTTTACTTCAAAAATGCATTTATGATATTGACAAATATGATTAAAAAAAAAAAAACTCCAGATTAGTTTTTATGACTTTATTAGTTACATAGTCCTTCCATTCTTTTATGATAGACTTTACGTTTTTCAAGACACAACTATAGTAATCAATTACTTTATAATATGTAGTAAATTATAAAAAATAATATTATGAAAATATTTTTAAAACGCATTCAATAATAAATTTTATATTTTTTTAAGTGAATCAATAAAAAGTAATTTGTGGTCAAACTTCGACATACAAACTCCGAAACGCAGTTCATCATATGCTTCAAAACCATATCAATCACATATGTTTGAAAAATATACTAGTCCATCACATACTTTGTCGACAAGTTATTAATCATATCATGTGAGGGACGTGACTTGTCAATAATGTTATTTCGGTCGTTTCTTTAATACATTTTGGGGCAATAAAATCACTATCAACATACATGATACACCTAACAAAAAAGTTAACGACCCATACAATTATGATATATTTTAAATGAAAGATAATTAACAAGAGACTTTTCAAATAAAGGTGATAAAGTGGAAATATTTTGTAAATATAAATAATTATTACGATCATTTGCCCATAATGTATTACACAATAATGATCAACTAATAGGTGAATAGATTCACCTTTATTATAGAACTCATGACACAATTGAATTAAAAATTCAATTTAATAAAGTATAAAAAACATGAAACCAAAAGTTTTCTCTCCTTCCCACTAGTAGGTTGGCTAATTCCCTAAGAACACACTCAAATTGTTCTAATATATAATATGGTTTAAACTCCTCATTAAGCGATATTATTTCCAAATGAAGATAATATATATTTCGAACTACTACTCCAACAACTCTACATCAGCCCTATGTAGACTAAACCATGCATACATTGAAGTTTTTCTAAAACTCTAGAACATCTATTGTCCAAAGCTGATCTCTCTTCTATACTTCCCCTAGTTCATGTGCTCCATAAGGTACCCCCTTCCTCATAATTAAGCCAATCATTTTGAGTGTTGTAATACTCTGAGACACACATTTCCTGGAACCCCATTGTTGAGCTTGTCATAGCCTGCTGATTCAAACATTCTTCTTCAAATATACAAACATTTCGAGTCGAGTTACAATCACTAAGAACTGAGTTCATACAATTATTGTTTTCCCATGTCATAGTTTCTTGAATTTCCGGAAACTTCATTAACGTCTGATACTCTGCTCGATTATTATCCGAGAAGTAGGACCAGTTTGATTTCTCCTGATGGGCATTGTTCGGGTAAAATGTTGAATTAACAGAGACTGATGTTAAATTTTCATGACAATTTGAAAAATGTGATATGGTTGAATCTTGATGTTGAGTAGTTGAGATAGGAGAATTAGAAGGTGAGCTTGAAAATGCTGCATTATTTTGATCAACCTTTTCAAGCAACCTCCAGTAGCATTTAAATGTTTCAAGAAAAGTCTTGCTATTAGCATCAACCTTCAATTGTCTAGCTTGTTTTTGCACCCTTGTCCTCCAGTAATTCTTGATTTCATTATCTGTTCTTCCTGGTAAACTCTTCGCTATTTTCGCCCATCTGTTTCATCGAAGTGTTCGAAAGTTGAGTATATATCAAGAAAGTAGACTGAAAAAAATGTTGCAGTAACAAACTCACCTGTTTCCCCACTTAGAATGCAGTTCAAGAATCAGTAGCTGTTCTTGAGGGGTAAGATTTCCTCTTTTAGTATCTGGCTTCAAGTAATTTAACCATCTCAATCTGCAACTTTTTCCTGTTCTTTTTAACCCTGCAACCATTCAAGAGATTAAAAACCAGAGTCGAAACAGAGCCATGCACTTTATTTTTCGTAAATGATGTAATATCGTTAATATTAACATGTCTCAATGCATATCACGAGGCTCCTGCTTTAGCGGGATGAAAAACTCACCTGCACCTTTTGCTAGAGCATTCCAACGTCCTTCACCACAAGCATCTACATATTGGATAAGAAGATTGTCTTCCTCAATAGTCCATGGTCCTTTTCTAAGCTCAAAGTCTTCTTCATTTGAGTTGTCTACGTTCGTTGTATTCATTAAAAAATGGTCCTCATTCATTATCAGATGAGGTGAAGAAATCTTGTCTTTTTAGGTATGCTTTTTTTTGTTTTTTGGTTTTAATGCAAATGAATGTAAAGGTAAACTCAAGATTTATAGATGGTAGAAGAATCAAGAAAAAAAGATGGACGAAGTAGGAATAAGTGCATAGTGGTTGATCTTGAAGGGGTCAAAGTGTTAAAAAGTTTTTTTTTTTTTGGGTGTAAATTATTGATGATGTGAGATTCGAACCAGGACCTTCTGGTCACTAGCGAGAGCCATTTCCACTAGCCTATTCGAGTATCTCAAAGTGTTAAAAAGTTAAAACTAATAAATGATCCAAAAATATGTATAATATCAAATTCACCCTCGTACAGATTTAATTCGGTTCATTTTTTTAGTGGAAACAATGGATGATAGGGGACAACTTGAAAGGATACAAATAACGAAATAAAAGATGGCGTAACGAATCGAAAACAAGTTAAACCATGACGGTTCGTTAAAAAGCCCTAAAAAAACTTATAAATGAAAATAAACTTTTAATATTTTAAAGTTAAGGGGACCATCACTCTCCTTAATTTCTTTGAAGATCGGCCTAGACTGAACAGTAAGATGTGTTCACATGGCATTTACTTGAAAACTTGGATGGAATTTTTCTTGATGTGGTTAGTCATGCATGTGTGAAAATATTCCGTATAAGCTATTGAGAAGAATGAGCATCGAATAAGTTGGGTTCTGCTGAAATTACATGTGTAATAATGCGACCCCAACTATGGAGTGAATGGTACGCCGCCTAGGCCCTAGCTAGTCACTCTTGATTATTCCTTAGACCATCTCCATTTGGAGATATTTGAAGAATATTTGGAGTGAGAATGTTCTCCAATAGGAAATATTTGAAGGTGGGTATCTTTTTGCCCAATTGTAGAGAATTATGGAATAATTCTCAAAATTATTCTGAAAAGTGGGGACACATGGATGATGTGGGGCAGCTAGAGGAAACCAACCCACATGGGCTTCTGGACGTGTCCACATCTCATTGATCGATTGGATATTAACTTTATTTTCTTTTTAAATGATATTTTTGACATCTAAATTTATTTTTTTTATTTTTTTTTACATCAAATTTTTTAATTATTCAAGATCTATAAATAGAGACTAGGTTTGTTTGATTTGGACAACAATTTAATTTTGCAATTTTCTCTCTTTTACTCTATTTACTCTAGTTTTTGCTACTTTCTCCAACTCTTCAATGAATCCAAATCAAAATTATAATTATCCTTCAAATTTTGATAAATAAAATAAGAAGAAACATAAAATGAATATATAGTTGGGTATATGTTATTGATGTGGAAGGAAGAGAAAAGAATATGGAAGTGAGAGAAAATGGAATAACTTTTTGAAATATCTCCTATTGTAGAGTGTGAGGATATTTGAAAGATAATTGAAAATATTTGATGATGTGGAGAAGGAATAAAGTGAGGTGGTATGAAATATTGTGGAGATGAATTATCTCCAAATGGAGATGGTCTTATACTTAAAAGAGATCTTTCAAACCGTGCAATCGTTATATTAACGATTTTTTACATATTGTTATCGCAAAATTTATAAAGTAGGTAAATTTTAGTATTTATCTCACTTGATCAGTGGGCTAAAACTTGTAAGTTAGTTATTTCACTAACATAATAATCGCTTCTAATAAAAATCGAATTCAGATTATTGATATTTTATATTCTAATTATTTATCAATTGAACTATCTTGAAAACAAGAGATATTCTTTCATTGAAATTTATTTAAAACAAATATTTGAATTTAGCTTGTTTTAAAATATATAACAATTTAGTAATTATACATACTTAACTATTTGACTAGTAAATCATAAATATGTATGAATCTAATATGGAGAAATTGGTTGACACACAATACAAATCTATCAACTATATATAATCCAAAATTTAATCAAGGAACTTTAGACTTTGATAAATGTAGGTTATTGTAGCTAATCAATTTTTATCATGGCTATTCAATCTTAAATGCATATATGAATACTTGTCTCGCTCATAACTCAACTGATAAAGAGTTACAGTATTAATAATAAGTACCTACAGTTTCGTCTCTTCAAGCAATGTGTTAAAGGCAATCCTTCGATCAGTTGAAATACAACACACGATTTACTTTCTTCGTGCACTCCAGGAATGGAAGTATGTTCGACTAACAAGAGAATTGCTTTAGTTTTTATTTTGAGAATATATTCAAAATCTAAAATATCAAAAGTGATTTATGATACTTAAGAAAATTTAATCCTGGACACTTTTGATTCTTCAATTTTCGAATGTTGAATTAGGACCTTTAAGGAATGTTTGCAAGTATCTTGGAAGCTCTTTCGAAGTCCACATTTGAAAGTATAGGTCATGCACTTGGTCAAGTTCTAAGCATTATTCATACCTTGAAAAGAAGAAATGTACTAAAAGTTTTCCACACATAAATTGAAGGAAATGGGAAGGAAACACATCGAGAAAAGGACTGTGTAGTTGAAAGCATATTATCAATCAATAATAACTTGCTTATAGGGAATGAATGTTCATATATTGGGGTTCGTTGATTTTTCTTAGTGTCAAACGTGCTTGACTGCATTTTTTGTTCATAAATTTTTAATTTTGCCTTTATTATAAATAATAGTGATGAGAAATATAATTTATGGGAACAAAAAATGTAAGATTCATGGAAAATATCACTTTTGATTAAAATAAATAAATAAATTATTAACACCATATTTTGATAATTAATTTAAAATATAATATATTATAGTCCAAATAATCATTTATATTGATATGGAAGGAGTAATGTTAAAAAAATAAAAAGTATGAACTCGTTACACTAATGGTCCCTTCCACCCTTGTTATAGAGTACATAAAGAAATTGAAAGTTATGGTATTATTAAGTTTTCTTCTATTAAGATTTCTTCTAAGGATTATCACGGTAATTTATACAAAATTTAGGGATTAATTATATAGTTTATGCATTGAGAGAAATTTTAATAGAAAATTTCTTAATAAAAGCGTAATCTACCCGAAGTTGGTATTTTATTATGAAAATTAAATTCACACGTTTAAGTTGGTCGGTCTGGCATTAGTTAGTCATTGCCTTGGTCTAACCTCAAAATACTTATCTTAGTTGGCGTAAAATGATTATATTAAGCATATATAGAAGATAATAGAGTTTTAGAACAGTTATGCTTTTATAACCATCTTTTATATCTAACGGATAATTCATATAATATTTGTTGGTGGTAAATGATAATGATATTACTACACAAAAGATTATTACTTTGCACTGATGATGCTTCTACATGCATTTAAAATATTTAGTCGCCGGGCAAAATGTTCGTGTAATTAATGCTCGGGACTAACTGATTGTGTCTCCGACCCAAATGTTCTTATAATTAACGCCCACAACCAATTCATTGTATGAAAAAGGATAAATCTGAATGGAAGCTTCCGGGATCTTGAACTGCAATAAAATATTAGATAATTGCACATAAAGACGCACCATGTTACATTTGGATAATTAGATTTTGAGGAAAGTGGATGGTCATATTGTGTGTTGATACTATTAATATTTTGGACTAACTCATTGCGAACTTTAGTATGCAATAACAACAAAGTATAAAACATTATATTTAATATTAACCATCGGAAAGAATAAGAAAAAAGTTGTGGTAAAAAACTAAAAAAAAACAAATACTGCCTCTGTCTTTTTTTATCTTGGCTTTAAGATTTTTCGAAGTCAAACTTTTAAAACTTTGACAATGAATTTTCATTAGTAGATTAGAAATGATATAGTCATGTTGGATCTTGTTATATTTGTTTAAATCTATATTTTTCAAATATGAATTTTTTATAACTTTTACGCATATAAAATTAGAGATATTTTCGTTCTAACTCGTGCCTTAGTGACCGTGAAAAGTAAAAAAATCAAGATAAAAAAAGACAGAGGGAGTATGGTGGGAAAAAAATATTCATATGGAATAAAACCCGGGAGAAAAAAAAGTCTAAAAAAAAAATTAAAATGAAAATTGGGTTGCACAAAATATGTGAAAAAATTAATGTCGTATAAAATTGGAAAAAAATGTGTAGAGAAAAAAAATATGAAAAGGAGATCGTGTTGAGAACATATGAGGAAAAGAAATGTTGCGGGAAAAAATAAACAAGAAAACAAATTAATGGGTTAAAAGGAAAACAACAAAATACTAAAGGGGACAAGAGCAAACAAAATGTACAACTACTATAACGAGATGTACAAGCGCCGGCTGCATATGTGAAAGTACAACCATTAATACGTACCGTACAAGCGGCTGATGCAGGAATCGAGAGTTCTGAAAGTACAACCATTAATACGTACTGCACAAGCGTTTAATGAAGGAACCGAGCATTAGTGCTTCACTCTCTCTTCCGCGAGTGGACACTTGACCAAATACACAACTTATGATGTGAATGATATAACACGTGATACATAAAACTCAAGAAAAAAAAAAAACAAAACCACGCACGTGAGGATATAGACAAATAGCGTGCCCTCCAGGCACATTCACTCTTTATATATACTCCCTCCGTCCCTAAAAGATTGTCACATTTTGACTTTTGTTAGTCAAACATTACAAAATTTGATCATGAATTCCCACTAAACGATAATAAATAATATAGTCTTGTGGGACCTTGTTAGATTCGTCTCAATATATATTTTTGAAATATTAATTTGTTATAATTTTTTTGCATGTAGAATAATAGATATTTATGTTTTAAATCGTGTTTTGTTGACCACTAAAAGTCAAAATGTGACAATCTTTTAGGGACGGAAGTAGTATAAAATTGTAAATATCGTATCTTGATTCTTGAGTAGTAGGGCGGCATAAAAATCATCTCACTTAGATCTTCAGATTTGTCTCATAGAATAAGAACCCAAGGTTTAACCCCCACTAATAGTTAATTGACTAGCTCAATATGTTTCTCTCTCTAGTGGGATTAATCGTGAATTACTCCATCTATTCAACATTAGAATAGATTAGATTAATATTCGAAGAAAAATACAACATATTCACCATATTTATTGTAAACATGATAATTTCGAATCAATTTGAAAAGCAATAATAAAAGCATAAAGCTATTGTATTTATTAGCTATATACAGTGGCATAGAGTTAATTGCAATAATGATCAAGTACTATTGATCCTATTAATTTTAAAACTAAATGCGAAACGGATATATATTATTAAAAGACTTAATTCTCCTGTGCTCTCTACTATCATCTTATAAAGCTGTTTGTGCTTTCTGAAGTCATCTCATTATGCCCATCGTTATTATACCCAACTTGAGTGGCTCACCTAATCGATAAGATAAAAGAGGAAACATCACTCATATGACAAGTTGTTGGAAGCCTTCTCCTATGGCGGCATTGATACAAGGATATGATGACGATCCAAGACCTCATTAATTAATATAATTCATTAATCGAAAAATATTAATTTTTCAATATATGTATAGAGCTTGCAATAATTCTTCTCGACATCTTTCCTCACGTGTAACCCGTTTCACGTAGATATCATATATAGAGTTTACACATGTCCATACATATCAACGAAAGTGACTTTAATATTATCGTGTTAAGAGGGAATGAAATTCATCACATTAATTGATGGTAGAGGGCGACTTTAAGAATTATGACCTTATTATTAATTCGCTCGGAATATCTTAATTTTTGTCAAATCTTGCTCCCCCTCAACAGTCTCCATCTTGCAAAAGAAGAAAGCAAGGTAAATAATTAAAGAATGAAAGTAGAATGGATAAAAGATAGAATGAAGCATGAGAATAATTATGATGCATAGGTAGAATTGAGCTTCATATTCGGACTTTAATGAAGTGAATGTTTCTACTATAGATGAAGACGAGATGAAAATGTAATGTTGCCATTTATCTATTTTTGGGTTGAAATAAGTGGAGGTTAACTTATTATAGATGCATGTGATCTGAAGATGACTGCCATCTTTGTTCATTCGACACACAAGATTGACATATAGATGGCAATCTAATGTGCGATAAATGATTCCAACTTGTGGTCCATATATTTTATTTGTAGTCTATACAAAAGTGGTCCCCAAAGTGCGTGTAAACTGAATTAATCGAATAGTCTAACAAAAATGTTTTTGTTAAAGATTTTCTTAAAGGTCTTGAGTTCGTAATTCCCCTCCACAAATTATCAAATGCACATGTGAATTATATATGACCATTTATCAGTACTAACATTTTAGAAACCAAGATGATATTCATGGCATAAAATTGAAAAAATATATATATTTAACATTAATAGATGTTATTACTTGAAGAATAACATATTGACACATATTACTTTTTTTGTTATAATAATATTAATTGATATATAACTATGTTTCGTTAAAATATCTAATATAAGTTGGAAAATTATAAATATATATCATATATATATATATATATCATCTGACATTAATCAACTCTGGCGTTTAAGATTTAATTGACTCTTCGCGTCAGTTCAAAGTTTGTCTGGTGTGCAATCTACAAGTAGTGGTTGTAGGTTTCTCACTACAAACAATTTAACTATTTCTCACTTTCTTTAATTTTGATAAACTATTACTCATTCCAATTCAAAATGTTTGTCGTTTTCGTTTTTGCTTGCTCAACTTTGACCATCAATTACTTATTATTCTTTAATCCAAAAAATATAAATTAACATCGATAAATTTATATTTAAAAGTATTTTCATAAAAGTAAATTTTTATAATGTTTTATAATATAACTAATTAATCATTACTAATCAAAATTGGCCATGCAAAAACGAAAACGAGAAACATTTTGATTTGGAGGGAGTATTACTCTATTAGCTTATTCCTAAATTCTAATTAATGTATTGTGGCTTTGGCTCGTTTAAAATGGGAAAAGTTCATTGGTAATGGTCTGAGGCTCCGAGTACGAGCCATGAAATGACGTCTCGACTGTGGCCCAAATACTAACTCATTGAGTCCAAGTACTCAGCCCGTACACATGGATTAGTAGGAAATATTTTTTTTAGGAAATAGTAGTGGACAACTCTCTTTTTGAATTTTATTGCTTCAATACCATATTTCCTATAATATCGTTAATTGACAAAAAAAAAAAAAAAATCATATTTCCTATAAAAAGATCAAATGTTCCTTTTAATTCCTACCACTCTCCACATATTCTTCTTCTTCACAAGATTACCACCCAATCACCATCACCATCACCAATCACCACCAACATATCTGATATGATCTTATTTTAGAAGTATTCAACTACCACCACCATATTGTGAGGATAAAACATATTATAAATGTGTTTCCTGATGAACACATAACTAAGGACACATAAAGCGTGCTGAAAAGACTCGTGTAGTTTGTAAGGTCAATCCATCAAATCTAACAATGTATTGATTGAATATTCCGAAAAGATACGTTGCACGTATATTACCATCGCCATCGAACACCACATACCCCCAGTCGACTCCCACACCCACCCACAACCACAATCACCACCAAAATCACAATATTCAACCACCAAATATCTTGAGTTACCCAACCACCACTCCCTCTCCCCCCTCCCCTCCAAAAGTGATTTCCTCCCAATGCGACTTTTTTTGTTCTTCCATGTAATTTTATTTAGTCCTCAGTAGTCACTGCACTAGGCGGCTAGGCCTAGAATGTCTCTCCCACCACTTCCCATGCAATTTGACATATTTATATTTTTTTCGACATGATATTAGTGCTTAATTAAGCTTATCAATATATTTGATAATATTTACGGATAATTATGAGTAATTATTGTATAAAATATTCATAAAACATAAATATTTATATTACTAGTAGTCTTCTATTTTCTAGGACAACATATGCTTCAAAAAACTTCAAAATAATTTATAACTCCTCCCTTCCTCAATTATATACTCAGTTAGTAAAGATAACAAATGCCTAATAATAATGCATAATAATATTGCATTTAACGATTTTATTGTAGTGAACACAATAATTGCGTAATTATATGACCCACTAAATCATCGTACGTACTTGTGATAAGTACATTAACAGATTAAGATAGCATACGTCATGTTGTGCTAACGTCACATTGAGTTGAGAGGACAAACAAATAAATACTAGTAAATCGTTTACTTAATTTCTTTATTACTAGTTGGTAGCGCCCGTCGGTTGACGGGCGGATTGAATTGAGCGGTAGATCTAACTAATTCTTCGATATATACTTATTGTTTTTGCTCGAGTTTGACCGCTCGAGAGTATAAAATTTCAAGTTTAAAGAAGTTGGGGGTGAGTTCCTGACCTCTTTGAAGTTTCCTCAAGATGCACATTAACAATTACGAAGTCTCTTCTTTCTGCAGTCTCAGTGCTTCCTTCACTCCCACACTCATCCTTATTACCAGTAATCAATTTGAGAACGATAAGTAAGAAAAATATGCACATCCATTGGCACCCATTTGAAGCTAAGAAACTATAAGACAAAAGGCACATAAACTAAGTTCGTGAAGCAATTCAGACTCCATAGTTACAGCTTAGTAAGCAGTAGTTTTAGGGAGTGTACACACATGTAATGCTCCTCCCATAATAACCTCCACATCCTGCATCATCTTACATGCAAATAATTTTAGTTGGCCTTCAACTACTCCAGCAGTTTATTGTCACAATGACACAATGTCTATGATTTAATATATTGTCTGCAAAAGGAGGATTTGGTAGAGGTCTACTTACAACCGAACTCCAAACTTATGTCATGCATTTATTACAGAACATATCTCCTCTTGAAATGATTCTCATACAAGCGTTTACTTGCAATGACACGTCCATCTTAAAGTTTTCCTATTCAATTTCAAGATTGATAATATTTACCTTTAACTAAAGACTTCCATCGCAAACATCGGGCCTCCTTACTTTTGTATACTGTGCTAAAACCACCATCGCCGAGAGCATTCCTGGATTCAAAACTGTTAGTAGCTTCATTTAGTTCATCACATTTGAAGACATGTACTACATATGAGATACCAACCTCATCCTTTTCGACATCCGCAGAAGTCCGATTGGATAACTTTTTTGTGATGGGTTGAATTTGATTTACATTTTCAGTAATAAAAGATCGATTTTTTAATACATGTAATTTAATAACTTACTAATTTAATTTGTTAACAATGGTGTACATATATTAAGATTCATAACATACTTGAGTACTTACAGAAATCGATTAAATAGAAAGATTAGTAACAACTTAGTAAGACCTACCCGTCAGATCTAAAATCAACCCTGACCGAATATACATCTAACAATCGAAAAGGCTGAACAAAGATTAATTTCAAAATGAAAATCTCAATCTTATTACCTTGCTTCGAACTCGATGATGGGGCTATAGATCTAAATTTGATATGATGGATCGATAAAGGAAAAATTGCCCCTACCAAAATCTATGCCAAAAGCAAATAAATACGCACCTTTTTGGTCTTTGAGATCTATATCGTGCTCAGTGAAGAAGAGGCTGGTTGTGAGGCGGTCAGATTTTATCAGACGAAGAAAAGGAAAGGAACGTCGGAATTCGAAAGAGGGGGGAGGGATATATCTAAGGGTTATGGGTGTGGGTGCTGGAAGGATCTAGAAAAGAAGAGACGATACACATGTCTCTAGACTCTTCGATATTGTACAACATTAAATGCGCGAGGTACAATCGTCGTATGCACAACGCGCGGGTACAACAAATCAAAGCACAAAGTACAAGAGGGTAATGCAGACGCTTGTACAAAACTCGCGAGTGTACAACATTTCCAGCACAGTGTACAACTATATGATGCACGCGCGTCGATCAGACGACCACGCGTGCATCACACGCGCAGTGCGCTTTTATATTACCTTTAGAAATACCGTTTTCACTTAAATATATGGTCGTTATAATTAACCGTATGGAGATTAGTCAAAAGCTATTAATGAATTGTGTTCCAAAGGTACGGGGGAAGAAATGTATTGATTTGAGTAGATAATTATATTATTAAATCATTTCATGTACTACTAATTTTACTAAAATTTGCTTCATATATTAATCGAGATTATAGTTGAAAGTCTTACGTTCTTGTATTGATGAGTAGGGTTTCCGCATAACATATTAGCAAAATAAACCATTGGGTGTATAACATGCATGCATGTATCAAGTGATTATACTTTATCTAATTAGACAATTAACATTAATTAATAATCCGAATCAGATATATTGTAGAAGTCATTACACAAAGGGTCTCAGTATGTAAATAGTGACTGTTACACTTTACCCATGCAAGTGAAATCGACTGTTCTTTATAAATGTATAATGAGTGCGTGTGGAAATGGTCCATAGTCCATAATAAGTCAATGGTTATATTAATTGTTACGGTTTTAACTACCTCAAATATTACATTTTAAAATAGAAAATTTGAATATATGATATTTTTGCCCTAAAATATATATTCTTTAAATTAGTAATAATCCCAAAATATACTTAAATTACACATTTTCCAGTCAATTACTAAAGAAACTGTTAATTCAGAGACTATGTCCACACCTTACACATTTATAATAGGGACCATTTGTTTATCGGTACCATATATTACTGGGACCAAAGTACAACGACGACCCACTTATTCGGATCATTTTCATAATTACCTTTATATTTACCTAATGTTTACTAAAACCCTAAATAACAAATTAAGTTTGAGTCATCAAGAGGGTAAATGGGGACATGTGGTTTCTGATCCGATTTTGATCCTCTTATGAAAATAATAATGACATCAACTATGTTTAAAGATTTCCTAAGAATTCATAAGACATCAAATGTATTATGAAGGATAAATTGGTAATAATGTTTAAAGAATAGTGAGATATATGGTCAAGTAATCCGAGACTCGGATATATATGAGGGTTGTTAGTGTGGAGAGGTCAAACCTTACGTCTATAGTTTTTTTAAGAAGTTGATTTGAACCAATTTTTATTGATTTTATGTGTGAATAAAGTTATTTATTATTGTAACAAAGAGGACTATGAAGTGCATTAGTAAGTTTCACCTATATATATAATATTTGGAGTTAAAATAAATTAAAGTCGTAATGTATAAATGAAACACCATTATTGAACTTAGGGTTAATGGCATGAAAGATCACTCAAAGATACTAATATTTCCTAGTCGATCACTCTATTATTAAATGGATCACCTTCGATCACTGAACTGCATTTTTTTGGGCAAACTTGGTCACTGGGCCGTTTTGAAATATTTTGGGTGCATTTTGTAAGTTTTTAGCAAGGGTAATTTTGTCCGTTCATATTTATAGACATTTAATCCTCGTTTTTTAAACTTTTTTAAAAAAAATATTTGTTAAACTTTTTTTTTTTTTAAATTTTTTTTTTATTATTTTTTTAAAACTTTTTTTTATAATTTTTTTTTAAAAAAAATTTTAAACTTTTTTTTTAATTTTTATTAATTTTTTTTTTAATTTTTCAGAACTTTTTAAAAAAAAGTTTTAAAAAAATTAAAAAAAAAGTTTTAAAAAAATAATTAAAAATAATAATTAAAAAAAATTAAAAAAAAGTTAAAAAAAAGTTAAAAAACAAGGATTAAATGTCTATAAATATGAATGGACAAAATTACCCTTGCTAAAAACTTACAAAATGCACCCAAAATCTTTCAAAACGGCCCAGTGACCAAGTTTGCCCAAAAAAATGCAGTTCAGTGATCGAAGGTGGTCCATTTAATAATAGGGTGATCGACTAGGAAATATTAGTATCTTTGAGTGATCTTTCATGCCATTAACCCTTGAACTTATATATTACCGAAAATGTAGTGCCGTTCAAGCTAGCCCACCTAGAGCGTTTTTCTTCAAATTGCATGTTAGTTAACAATTTTTAAATAGTATTGTTAATGTTACTACGTACTAGATGGTATACGTTAATAATAAATAATAATAAATTCATATCAAATTATAAAAAAAATCAATAATATATGTAATATTTTAATTAGTATAAAAATGAGTGTTATCTACGTAGACAACTGTGAAAGAGTATTCCATATTTATTATGTATTTATTGATAACTTTTACTTGGTCTTTAGGAAATTGGTCGTAACTATTCACAATTTTTGGCATCTAACGGCTAGGAGACAATTTCTTTTTATTATTGAACAGATGCAAACAATATAAATATTTAATGTAAAAGTTGAATAATCTCTCCTCTCTTTCTATATATATTTACTTCTAATATAAATATGGTACAGATCACTAAAATTTATCGTTATAAAATAGTAATAAAAATTAGAATATTTAAAAACAAATGTATTAAAATTATTCTACGCATCAATCTAATTTGTGTGCCAAAACTTCTTAAATAATTTGGTACAAATTATCTAGAATGCAAAAAATAAACTTATATATATATTAAGGATATTTTAAACGTAATGATATGTATTACCTAAAAATATCAAAAAAGAAAAAAATCTTTAAGTGAATACAATTTAAATTTTTCATAACTAATGGTTATGAATCACTAATGAATGAATAGTAATAACTTCACATGCATGAACACAAAAGCCAAAAATATTTATGAGATTAAGATAGTTATTATTGAAACTAATATATTATTCTATATTAGGCTTTGAACTTTACCACCACCTAACACATTTATTACTCTCTATATATTATTATTGTTATATTTTATTATTATTAAAAGAATCTCCTTAGTGTATAATAACGTATTTTCATGAGATACATTTGAAGTTTCTTTTCTTTTCTTTTTGTAACAGAGAGCCCGTAGTCGGTATTGTGTAGATTTCAAGCTGACCAAGAAAATGTTGGTTGGTAAAGGATTCGAACTCATGATCTCGCGGTCATAACAAGTTCACCTACTCGAAGTCTCGTATTTACCAATGCTAGCGTGAATCGTGTGTTTTCCTTACGTAAATATACTCCATCCGTTTTTTTATATGTCATTCTTGACATTTTCACATAGACTAAGAAACATTAAAAGTAGTGAAAAAAAGTACATTGGAAATGTAAAATGCCAATTGATTGTCACCATATTATTGGTTAGTTGATGGTTTCAATAAAAAAGATAAGTAAAAAGTACATTAAAATTGTAAAAAGTACATTGAAATTGTAGAACGACATATATAAAAAAAATCAAAACCAAAAGCTTAGAATGACATATAAAAAAAACGCAGGGAGTATCATTATTACAACATTATTTACAATATTATATATGTGGGCCATCTATTTACTTTATTATATAATCATTCAATCATAAAATCATTGCTTAATAGTATTAATGATATGCACTTTTTAAATCTTCTTCTTTACAATATCGTTTACTTGGTGTGTGCGTGTTATATAATCAAATTAGGAAATATATGTAGATACATTAATTTCTCAACTTTATTTTTCATTAATTAACTAACATTAATTTATATCAAACAAAACTATTAATGTAAAAAAGTTAATGTGATAAAATATATCAAGTTAATAATTAATATTACAAATCTAGAAATCTAAGAGCGTATCTAATGGCAACATGTGTCACGCTACTAAAATGCTCTTCATTTTTGCATGTATATTTTTCCTATAAATAGGTGGCTCCACCCACCCTCTCTCTTGATTCATACCAATAATACTAGTCTTCAAATTTCATTTTTGCAACTCTTTCTCAATTGATTTGGATGGAGTCACCAATTCTTCAATCAATAGTGGCTATTTTAGCTCACTACTATGATTATACTGCCCTCATGGATCTCCTATGCCGCACTCCTCAAGCTAACCATCCAGGTTACCTTTCGAACTGCTTCACAAAATTACTTCTTCTTTTTTTTTTCGAAAATATCATATACTTATAAATAAATTAAAATATAAAACCTTTACTTTCTACTTTCTCCTAAAGAAACATATATATATATATATAGAGGGTATCTTGACGACTTTGTTAAAACTATATACATAGCCGTGCATGTCAGCAATCTACATGTGTGCTATTCCTTGAAATAATTTCCCCCCCTTCATTTGCTAAAACTCTATTCATTAAGGTTATTTATTGGTTTACTTTCTTTATAGGGAGTAAGTTAGTTCAATATATAGTATGTATCGATCCAAAATCGAATCTATAATTTCGAGAAGTTTTTTAGCACAACAAATTTTAGAGTCTTTTTCAAATCTATCTCTCACCAACTATTTATTTTCGTCACGTGCTACACATACAGGTTAAAGTTGTGGTTCCGCCAATGGTAAATAATTAATCCAACACAAATATAAATATGCATTATTTATTTAATTATCTATTTTCTATTTTATTAGTTAAAGAGAATATACAAAATAAAGGGGCATACATATCCCGTAAAATATTGAACTAGTATTCAAAACTATACGAATATACCTATTGGAAAGTCCCATTCAACACTAATTTTCCAGTTTTGCTTAGTTCTGAGAACGACTTTTCACTTACAAACCCTGCTTATAACAATTGTACGTAAATACAAACATGATTAATAATAATTACTAATACATTTATTTTTGGATGTTTCTTAAAGGGTTATTGCTAGATTTACTCTATGAATTATGTGGGTGGCTCCTTGATCCAGAGAATGGCTTGGATGGCCTTTTCAAGTCAGGTCACTGGTTGGAATGTTATTACGCTGTTCGTCGCATTCTGCATGGGGAAAAAATCACCCCTCTCCAAACGCGACGAGATCGAACTCTGCTTCAGAATATAACTGATCCTATGGTTATTCATAATATACGTAAGTTAATGGAGATTCTCAATCGAAGTGATCCCGTGGCGATAGACCAGACAAAAAATTACATTATTGTTAAAATTAAGGATGACATAATTTTTGCAACAGATGACGATGAGGAGGTCCAAGAGATGATTAAGAAGAATGAGAGAGAAATGATTAATATGGTTGAAGTTGATGATCATGTCCCAGCAAATGCTTCAGGAGTACTTTGGTCTCGTTTCGAAAGGGGCGAGCCATCCGATATCAACCATCCATACAATAATAAGGACTCCCAAGTTATGGATGATCTTCAGGGACCTGGAAATTCGACTGATGATGATGATGATGACCACGACGACGATGGGGACTTATCCTTAGACTTAACATTAGGTCGCCCTGTGTCGACCAAGAAATGTAATGATGCTAAAGAAAAATAGATGATTAAATCATCATAATAACTTCTCTAGAGTTTATGAATAAATGCGTACGCATATCGAAATTGAATAACTAGAAGAAGTTAATAATAAACTATCATATTGTCTTTTGAATACATGCATGCTTATACTCCCTTTTTCTTTTTCTTAAATAATATTAATTTTTTTAAACCCAAAGTACGTACTAAATTACTCAAATACACCGATCCTTCCATCAAAATTCAAAACTAAAGATCATTATTTCATTTTTTAATAAATTTTGGTACGTCGATTTTTTGAACTTTGACTTCAACTATTCTTCTAAATTAAATATAATAATGTAAAATATAAATATATTAATGTAAAATAATAATTGTGTACAAAGGAACATATATATACGATAATGTTGTAACTAACTCTAACGACTTTCGCTACATCCCAAACACTTTTCCATCCTAATAATTGTTAATTAACTACAATATTTACAAACTACTTATATCAATTATTATTGTCTCACATTTTCAGTTACCGTACAATCCGTCCGTACGTACGTGATATAAGTAGCGACATCACTTGCTCGAAAGTCACCCCCACAGCCCCGCTTTTCTCCCTCCCCCATTTGAGCTCACCAAACCCGAAACCCCCCCTCCCCCACTCAAAATCGTGACCAAAATCACGAATTCACTCACCCCACTTGAAAAAAATTCAATCTTTTGAAGTTTCTTACACAAAAAATCTAATCTTTTGAACTTTTTTACAAGAATAATCAAGCCCCATTTAAAAAAATCAAATCTTTTGAGCTTTTGTACAATGTATGCGATACGTGGTTAGTGTTTATCTAATTCTTACAATTAATTTCTATGTAGTTGGTGTTGGTGTCAGTGTGGGATTAGTTTGTAGAGCATGATAGTGGTAGGGGTGGTGGTGATGGTGGTGGTGGTGATGGGGTAGTAGAAGAAGAAGATGGAAGTGTGGAGAAAATGATGAGGAAGAAAATGATATTGATGTAATTTGTTTTAACTATAAGGGTATATTAGTCAATTTCAGGGGAAAGGTGCTATGGTTTTGCAAAAAAAAGTGGTGAGTGCTCCAAGTTAAAAACACCCTTCAAAGGGTGCTAGTTTGCTAAAATTAAGTTTCACCTATATATATAATATTTGGAGTTAAAATACATTAAAGTCGTAATGTATAAATGAAAAACCATTATTGAACTTATATATTACCAAAGATGAAATTCCTACTACCATTCAAGCAAGCCCACCTACAGCGTTTTTCCTAAAATTGCATGTTAGTTAACAATTTTTAATTAGTATTGTTAATGTTACTACGTACTAGATGGTATACGTTAATGATAAATAATAATAAATTCATATCAAATTAAAAAAAAATCAATAATATATGTATTATTTTAATTAGTATAAAAATGAGTGTTATCTACGTAGATAACTGTGAAAAGTATTCCGTATTTATTATGTATTATTTATTGATAACTTTCACTTGGTTTTTAGGAAATTGGTCGTAACTATTCACGATTTTTGGCATCTAACGGCTAGGAGACAATTTCTTTTTATTATTGAACAGATGCAAACAATATAAATATTTAATGTAAAAGTTGAATAATCTCTCTCTCTCTGTCTATATATATTTACTTCTAATATAAATATGGTACAGATCATTAAAATTTATCGTTATAAAATAGTAATAAAAATTAGAATATTTAAAAACAAATGTATTAAAATTATTCTATGCATCAATCTAATTTGTGTGCCAAAACTTCTTAAACAATTTGGTACAAATTATCTAAAGTGTAAAAAATAAATTTATATATTAAGGATATTTTAAACGTAATGATATGTATTACCTAAAAATATCAAAAAAGAAAAAAAAATTTAAGTGAATACAATTTAAATTTTTCATAACTAATGGTTATGAATCACTAATAAATGAATAGTAATAACTTCACATGAACACAAAAGCCAAAAATATTTATGAGATTAAGATAGTTATTGTTGAAACTAATATATTATTCTATATTAGGCTTTGAACTATACCACCACCTAACACATTTATTATACTCTATATTATTATTGTTATATTTTATTATTATTAAAAGAGTCTCCTTAGTGTATAATAACGTATTTTCATGAGATACATTTGAAGTTTCTTTTCTTTTCTTTTTTGTAACAGAGAGCCCGTAATCGGTATTTTGTAGATTTCAAGCTGACCAAGAAAGTGTTGGTTGGTAAAGGAATCGAACTCATGATCTTGCGGTCATAACAAGTTCACCTACTCGGAGCCTCGTATTTACCAATGCTAGCGTGAATCGTGTGTTTTCCTTACGTAAATATACTCCATCCGTTTTTTTATATGTCATTCTTGACATTTTCACATAGATTAAGAAACATTAAAACTAGTGAAAAAAAAGTACATTGAAAATGTAAAATGTCAATTGATTGTCACCATATTATTGGTTAGTTGATGGTTTCAATAAAAAAGATAAGTAAAAAGTACATTGAAATTGTAAAAAGTACATCGAAATGATAGAACGACATATAAAAAAATCAAAACCAAAAGCCTAGAATGACATATAAAGAAACGCAGAGAGTATCATTATTACAACATTAATTACAATATTATATGTGGGCCATCTATTTACTCTATTATATAATCATTCAATCATAAAATCATTGCTTAATATTAATGATATGCACTTTTGTAGAAATTTTCATTAATTGGGCCTGGGCCACACCCATATGAGGATGAGGAGAGATCACACTTCATAACCCAAGAAGGCACCATCTTAAAACCAATTGGTGATAAGTGGAGTTGCTCCCTAGTTTATTAAGTGATGATTTCTCTCCTTTATTTCCAATGTGGGACTTTCACATGTGACAATTTGGGCTCATTTGGAGCAATCTTAACACTCCCCCCTCACATGTGAAGTCCCTTTTTTTTTTTCAAAGCACGGAGGTATTTTTCTTCCCCGGCATATATGGCCCAGTTCTTTTTTTTTTAATAAGCCCATTAGGCATTTTTTTTCTTCAAATACCCAGGTCACTTTAACCATGGGCTCTGATACCATGTATAAATTTTCATTAATTGGGCCTGGGCCACACCCATATGAGGAGAGAGATCACACTTCATAACCCAAGAAGGCATCATCTTAAAACCAATTGGTGATAAGTGGAGTTGCTCCCTAGTTTATTAAGTGATGATTTCTCTCCTTTATTTCCAATGTGGAACTTTCACATGTGACAATTTGGGCTCATTTGGAGCAATCTTAACAACTTTTTAAATCTTCTTCTTTACAGTATCGTTTACTTGGTGTGTGCGTGTTATATAATCAAATTAGGAAATATATGTAGATACATTAATTTCTTAACTTTACTTTTCATTAATAAATAACATTAACTTATATCAAACAAAACTATTAATGCAAAAAAGTTAATGTGATAAAATATATCAAGTTAATAATTAATATTACAAATCTAGAAATCTAAGAGCGTATCTAATGGCAACATGTGTCACGCTACTAAAATGCTCTTCATTTTTGCATGTATATTTTTCCTATAAATAGGTGGCTCCACCTACCCTCTCTTGATTCATACCAATAATACTAGGCTTAAAATTTCATTTTTGCAACTCTTTCTCAAAGATTTGGATGGATTCACCAATTCTTCAATCAATAGTGGCTATTTTAGCTCACTACTATGATTATACTGCCCTCATGGATCTCCTATGCCGTACTCCTCAAGCTAACCATCCAGGTTACCTTTCGAACTTCTTCACAAAATTACTTCTTCTTTTTTTTTTCGAAAATATCATATACTTATAAATAAATTAAAATATAAAACCTTTACTTTCTACTTTCTCCTAAAGAAACATATATATATAGAGAGGGTATCTTGACGACTTTGTTAAAACTATATATACATAGCTGTGCATGTCAGCAATCTAATACATGTGTGCTATTCCTTGAAATAATTTCCCCCCCCCCCCCCTTCATTTGCTAAAACTCTATTCATTAAGGTTATATTTTGATTTAGTTTCTTTATAGGGAGTAAGTTTTGGTTCAATATATATAGTATGTATCGATCCAAAATCGATTCTGTCATTTCGAGAAGTTTTTTAGCACAACAAATTTTAGAGTCTTTTTCAAATCTATCTCTCACCAACTATTTATTTTCGTCACGTGCTACACATACAGGTTAAATTTGTGGTTCCGCCAATGGTAAATAATTAATCCAACACAAATACAAATACGCATTATTTTTATTTATTTTCTATTTTCTATTTTATTAGTTAAAGAGAATATACAAAATAAAGGGGCATACATACGTACCCCGTAAAATATTGAACTAGTATTCAAAACTATACGAATATACCTATTGGAAAGTCCCATTCAACACTAATTTTCCAGTTTTGCTTAGTTCTGATGAGAACTTTTCACTTACAAACCCTGCTTTTAATAATTGTACGTAAAAACAAACATGATTGATTAATTACTAATACATTTATTTTTGGGTGTTTCTTAAAGGGTTATTGCTAGATTTACTCTATGAATTATGTGGGTGGCTCCTTGATCCAGAGAATGGCTTGGATGGCCTTTTCAAGTCAGGTCACTGGTTGGAATGTTATTACGCTGTTCGTCGCATTCTGCATGGGGAAAAAATCACCCCTCTCCAAACGCGGCCAGATCGAACTCTGCTTCAGAATATAACTGATCCTATGGTTATTCACAATATACGTAAGTTCATGGAGATTCTGAATAGAAGTGATCCCGTGGCGATAGACCAAACAAAAAATTATATTATTGTTAAAATTAAGGATGAAATAATTTTTGCAACAGATGACGATGAGGAGGTCCAAGAGATGATTAAGAAGAATGAGAGAGAAATGATTAATATGGTTGAAGTTGATGATCATGTCCCAGCAAATGCTTCAGGAGTACTTTGGTCTCGTTTCGAAAGGGGCGAGCCATCCGATATCAACCATCCATACAATAATAAGGACTCCCAAGTTATGGATGATCTTCAGGGACCTGGAAATTCGACTGATGATGATGATGATGACCACGACGACGATGGGGACTTATCCTTAGACCAGGGGCGGACCCAGGAATTTTATATGGGGTATTCATTTTATCATTCAAAAATAAAAATTATAGTCAACGATAATATATAAAATTGTTCAACAATTTTTCGAAAGGTATGAGTATTACATTAATAAAATCAAATGATAATTGGAACTAATTCAACTTTATCGGCATTCTTCTCTCTTTCATTGCTTGAAACCGGTTGATAATATCTCGATCATCAACAGTGCTAAAGACTTCTTTAGCAACTAACCACCAATTAAATTAATTATATAAATAATTATATTATATATAATAAAATATCTAAAACGTTAATATTAGAATAATAGAATACTAAATTAATTTTTCTACCTTATACGACTGATTAATTGAACAAGTAATCAAATATAATTATAAATTAATACATGAAAATAATTAATATGATAATTATTTGTAACCTGGACATTGCTTTGAAACTGTTGATTTTAATGATGAAATCACCGTATATATATTTTTGTATCCGAAATTCTTTTGAATGGATGAACAATATAGAGAAGGATAACGTATTGCTTGTTGATGCTCTAATTTGAATTGGAGAAGTTGAATATATATATTATATAGTACTAATTTGATTTGGAATATACATAGTATATAGGAGTATATTATAGAGTAGTAATAGGAGTATATATGTGTGTTATAGAGTACTAATAGGAGTGTGTTATATGTGTTATTAGCCACATAGCTAGATTTGAGGGGAACAAATTAATGTGAGTAGGCGCAGGAAAGGAAACAAATCAATGCCTCATCAGGCGCTGGAAAAAAGAAAGCAACAGGAGGATTCGAACCCCTCCTCTTCTCAAGACTCCATGAAACTATTACCACTAGGACACTTAATATTTTTGTTAGGATATTCATGTGAATACCCTTAGCTCTACCTAGGTCCGCCCCTGCCTTAGACTTAACATTAGGTCGCCCTGTGTCGACCAAGAAATGTTATGATGCTAAAGAAAAATAGATGATTAATAAATTATCATAATAATAACTTCTCTAGAGTTTATGAATAAATGCGTATGCATATCGAAATTGAATAACTAGAAGAAGTTAATAATAAACTATCATATTGTCTTTTGAATACATGCATGCTTATACTCCCTTTTTCTTTTTCTTGAATAATATTAATTTTTTTGAACCCAAAGTACGTACTAAATTACTCAAATATACCTATCCCTCCATCAAAATTCAAAACTAAAGATCATTATTTTATTTTTTAATCAATTTTGGTACGTCGATTTAATTTTTTGAACTTTGACTTCAACTATTCTTCTAAATTAAATATAATAATGTAAAATATATATAAATATAATAATGTAAAATAATAATTGTGTACAAAGGAACATATATATACGATAATGTTGTAACTAACTCTAACGACTTTAGCTACATCCCAAACACTTTTCCATCCTAATAATTGTTAATTAACTACGTACAATATTTACAAACTACTTATATCAATTGTTATTGTCTCACATTTTCAGTTACCGTACAATTCGTCCGTACGTACGTGATAAGTGGAGTAACTTATATAAGGAGTACTCCGTATTAGATATTAAATCGTATATGTTCGGACAAAGAGTGTTAGGGATTAGGTTGAAACAATATAATACTACTCCATAATCAATTAGAAATATATAAATATCATTAAATAAAAAGATAAAGCACTAAGTAATTGTATTGATTAATTATTTAATGATTATATTGTATTTATTGAAGACTAATAATAAGTAATTACAAAAGTGTGAAGTTTGTATTCTGGAAATATGGCTTGGGACTGGATTCAATAAAAGGCAAATTTTCGAAATCCGAAACCAATCCGAAGCACAAACAAATCCGAAGCACAAACAAATCCGAAGGCAATTTGAAGTAATTTCGTATCCAATATCAGAGGCAGTCAACATTTTTTAAGTTGACCTGCCTCCTGAATCTAGTCCGAAGCCATTCCGCGACGCGTTTACTTTGGCTTCGGATTTCACCCCCGAAGCCAATAGCGTGTTTTCTAGTAGTGAAGAAAGCACTTTCTTTTCCATCCTCTACTTAAGCGTTATCGTAGTAAACATCTTAGATAACGCTTCAAAAAGCACTATAGAAGAAAGTTTTATTACAACTTTAATAGCACTTTTAAAGTGTTTCAATAGCGTTTTAAAAGCATGATGCTACTTGAAACTTAGATAGTATTTCAGAATCGCTATTTTATGTATAACTACAATAGCAAGTAGTTAACCATTGTGACAAACCCATGTCTTGTTATTTCTCATATTATATTTAATAATGTTGTCTAACATCTAAATAAAAGTATAAGATCCATCAATATACTATTATTTAAATAAATGGGTTAATGGCATGGAAGAGCACTGAACTTTGCTAAACTTTTCACTTCGATCACCCTCTATTCAAAGTGAGTGTTTTGGATCACTTAATTACATTTTTCGCTAAAATTTGGTAACTGGGCCGTTTTAAAAGATTTTGGGTGCATTTTGTAAGTTTTTAACGAGGGTAATTTTGTCCATTCACATTTATAGACATTCAATCATATTTTTAAATTTTTTTTAATTTTATTACCCAACCACCATTCCCTCTTCCCCTCCCCACCAAAAGTGATTTCCTTCCAATGCGACTTTTTTGTTCTTCCATATAATTTTATTTAGTCCTCACTAGTCCCTGCCCTAGGCCTAGGATGTCTCTCCTACCACTTCCTATACAATTTGACATATTTGTATTTTTTTTTTTGACATGGTATTAGTGGTTAAGCTTATTAATATATATATGATAATATTTTCGGATAATTATTGTATAAAATGTTTATAAAACATAAATATTTATATTATTAATCTTCTATTTTTTAAGAAAACATGTGCTTCAAAGAGCTCAAAATAATTTATAACTTATCCCTTCCACAATTACGTACTTAGTTAGTAAAGATAATAATAATGCCTAACAATATCGCATTTAACGATTTCATTGTACATAGTGAGCACAATAATTGCGTAATTATATGACCCACTAAATCATCCTAACATTAAGTTTTATTTATCATGTTATACTAACATCATATTGAGTTGAGAGGACAAAATGCGTACGGTTATAATTTATGTACTACGTACAAACAAATAAATACGAGTAAATCGTATACTTAATTTTTTTATTATACCGTTTCCACTTAAATTTTTGCGGTCGTTATAATCAATCATATGGAGATTAGTCCAATGCTATTAATGAATTGTGTTCCAAAGATACGGGGGAAGAAATTTATTGAGTAGATAATAATTATATTATTAAATAATTTCATGTACTAATTCTACTAAAATTCGTTTCATATATAAATCGAGCTGATAGTCGAAGGTCTTAATTCGTTCTGGTATCGAGTAGGGTTTCAACTTAATATTATGAAAATAAACCATTGAGTCTATAACATGTATCAAGTGATTGTACTTTATCTATTTAAATAATTAACATAATTAATTAATACTCCCTCCGTCCCTAAAAGATTGTCACATTTTGACTTTTGTGGTCAATTACAACAAAATTTGATCACGAATTCTCACTAAACGAAAAGAAATAATATAGTCTTGTGGAACCTCGTTAGATTCGTCTCAATATATATTTTTGAAATATCAACTTATTATAATTTTTTTGCAGTTAGAATAAGAAATATTTGTATTTTAAATCGTGTTTTATTGACCACCAAAAGTCAAATGTGACAATCATTTAGGGACGGAGGGAGTAATTCATATCATGTATATTATAAGGGTAATTGCAAAAATGATCACAATAAATAAGTCATTGTTGTACTTTGATTCTCGTAAGTAGAATCGATGCGCAAATGAAGATGCGCAAATTGTCTTCACAAGTGTAGCGGGTCCGCAAATGGTCCTTCAATCAATGGTTCCTTTAATTATTGACGGTTTTAACTTTCTTTTGGGGCACTTTCATAATTTTGATAGATATTTGAGACAAATAATAATATTTAAAATCTTGTGTCATTTTCTTATCTTCATCACATATCCTTACTAAAACTATCTCAAATACTACATGTTAAAGATAAGAGGATTGAATATATGTTTTTAAACCAAAATATTCTTAAATTAGTAATTACAACAAAATGACCTTAAATTTTCTTTTTTAGTCAACGACAAAAGGAACAATTAATTTAAGGACCATTTATACACACGTTACACATTTCTATGGACCATTTAAACATCAGTGCCACATGCTAAGACCATAGAGTATACTAGAGTTCGGGTTTGATTAATGTTAACTATAAATATAGGTGTTCTATATTGTATTCAACAAGAAACATTATCATCAATAAAATATCTCTTATTGATGATGATGACGACGATAACGATGGGGGTTATCCTTAGACTTAACATTAGGTCGCCCTGTTCCGACTAAGAAATGTGATGATGCTAAAGAAAAATAGATGATTTAGTCATCATAATAACTTCTCTAGAGTTTATGAATAAATGCGTATGTTGTATGCGTATCGAATTGGATTGGATCTGTCTTCTCTTATGTAGTCGTAGAGGAAGAAGTAAATAATAAACTATCATATTGCCTTTTGAAGTTAAAATATAGAGTAAATTGTTGAAATCGTCCTCGAAAGTGGGCTCAGATCGAAAGTACAAAAGTTGCAACTTAGTCCCCGATATTCGTAAGGTTAGAAGTTGAGTGTGTTACCAAAACCTAGCTCAAACAACTAAATTGATCAGGTGGTACATATGTGTATAATTTATAATATTGAGCTTCAAAAAATCAATAAAAATACACCTCTGCGATGTATGAGAACTCAAAACATATTGTCTCCTACATACACCTCTGGGCACATACTTATAAGTTTCAAAACAATAACTTAGAGATGAATATGTGATTGTTATTTACTGAGTAAAGGAAACCCAGAATCCGCAAAACTCGACCTCTTAACAAACCTTCCTTTCATTCTAGGCCTCTTTTCGGCATTCAATTTCCTAACCTCGTACCTAATCTTCTTCGAAAACAACCTTGTTCGTCGCTTCTCTCTGTACCTCGACACTCTTGCTTCTCGCCCATTATCAACCTCTTTTGGATGTGCCATCATTCCGAAGTCTCCACGGTCATGTACTCTGCCACAACTATCCTGCAATGTGCACAATAGCAGTTTCAGTCTTTCAGAGTTTTCTTCTTCTTCAATGGTAGTTTGCACATGGTGAACAATTTGCTAAGCAGATTTACACTAAAAACAATATACAATTAACTAATCAAGTTAATTCAATTTGTAGGCATTTCAATCTCTATATTCAAACTTAATTAAAAAAGAAAGAAATGTGCAAACATGAATATATAGAAAGATATATTAAAAAATATACCATGCAAATGCAATAAGGCCAACATTGATCATAAGACTCCATTTGAGGCCTTTCACCATTAGTCCATGGACACCTTTTGTCTTCCCAAGCATTCATAACACCATCATAATCCAACCTCAACAAAATCTTCCCTTTCTTCGTTTCATCACTTTCTTTCGCTTCCTCATATACCCCTAAAGAACAATCATCAAACTTAAATTCAAAGGGCATTGTTGTAATTTGAAGTCCATTCTCATTTTCTTGATTAGGAGCCATCCCAACTTCTTCAACTTTCACTTCTCCTCTACCAAAAGAACAATCCATATCCGTTAGCCCCAACCCTTGAATATCCAATGCCCCGTTTTCGAGTCCTTGTCCAAGAAAGCTCTCGACATCAGCTGCAAATTCTGCTAAATCCATTTCTGATGGAAGCAACCCATGAAACTCATTCTCAAACAGCATATCATTTCCATGATTGATGGTGTTACTCAATTCATTAGAGTTGGATGAGTTGCAAAACTCATCAATGAAGGGATCGAAAACCGGGACACGGAAAATCATCTCCTCTTCATTCTCTTCCTGAGAAGTATCATCACTAACTTCGTCAGGAACAAGATGAAGAGGGTACTCTCTCTTTTCCTTGTCGGAGTTCGATTTCCCCTGTTTCTTGATTCTTGGAGAACGAGTTTTCCTTGTAAAACCACTGTGCCATGAAGACACAGAAACTTCAAAAGCTATTTTTTTCAAAGAATTGGTTTTTGGTGATGATGATGTTTTCAGACGAAGTCTTTCATGTCTTCTTGCTAAAGGATTAGCAGAATGAACAGAGGAATCACAGATTTGACAAAGGAAAGCATCATCTGCAGCACAATACCATCTAGCTCTTTTTCTTACACAATTGTCACAAGCTCTAGCAGTTTTGCCTCCAACTGCGTTGGCTAACTTCTTGTCTGAAATCATATGTATATATGTATGTTTGAACAGATTGTGTTAAAAAACGAAAACGTTCCTTAGATTGAATCGAAGATGGTAAAAGATTGCAAGGAAAAGATTCAAGAACATTAGACTAAAAATGTACTAACTTAACAGTGTAGCTAAATGCAATTGAACAGTGGAGAGTTAAGGATGAAAATATCTGGTGCAGACTAAAAAGGTAAGGGGATATTATTGAGTGTGCACTTTATGAGTTTTAATAATTGGAGCTCATGAAAGGGCAATTATTTTTTTGTAGGACCAGTGTTTCCATGTACTATTATAATAATAAATAAAAAATTGTATGGTTAAATACATTAAAATAAATCGAAATTATATTCTCTCAAGAAATACTCCCTCCGTCCCTAAAAGATTGTCACATTTTGACTTTTGTTAGTCAAACATTATAAAATTTAATCATGAATTCCCATTAAAGAATAAGAAATAATATAGTCTTGTGGGACCTTGTTAGATTCGTCTCAATATATATTTTTGATATATTAACTTTTTATAATTTTTTCGCATGTAGAATAATAGATATTTATGTTTTAAATCGTGTTTTGTTGACTACCAAAAGTCAAAATGTGACAATCTTTTAGAGACGGAGGGAGTACTACACTTATTCTTTAGAGCATTCACACTAATAGATAGAACCAACAAAAAACAAGTTTTGTAGCCTCCCCGTCTTAACATGGTCCCAAAAAAATTTAGGGTGATGATTGGCATGATGTATATAAACACTTCTCCAAATTCACTTTCCTTTCATAAAGGACTCTCTTTTCCTTCCATCACAGTCTTCCTCCTCTTTTCTTAATAATATAATTAAGGAATATGATTTTACATGAAAATTAAATAATAACACCTAAAATTGATAAAGTGATATATAAAATTGATTTTAAAATTTTTTATAAAGCATCCGGTATCTAATATGAATACTCTTACTTTTGGGTTGTTCGGGAACAGGTGTTAATAATTTGCTTCTATTAAACTAAATAAGTAACATGTGAGGATTTCACTTCATAAAATAATGAGACAGTTTACACTTTGTAAACCAACGAGTTACTTCATCTAATGCTCGTTGTTATAAGGATGGTGACTCGATAGACTTATAGAGTCTGATGTTTGTGATATTGTGATATTGTGAGTGAGTTAGGTTCAATTACATTTCTTAAATTTCCACAACAACCTTTCAACTTCCAGGGTAAGGTTATATATTTCTATCAGACCTGTTACTTCTCCCAAAGATAAATCATTCAAATTTGTAGGTCTGCCATATTATATACTCCCTCCGTTTCTTTTTATTTGATTGTTTGGGGAAAAAGTACTTTATTAAGAGATTGTGAAAAATTACATTGGGATCGTAAAAAAGTGCATTGGAATTGTAAAAAGGTGCATTAGAATTGTAAAAAGTTGCATTGAAATTGTAAACAATCAAATATTTTGAAACAAGAAAAAAAGCTCCAAACAATCAAATAAAAAGAAACGGAGGGAGTATAGAGGTGTATGATGTAAGAGTTTACATTATATAATGACTCTAATATCTATCAACAACTAATGTTAAATTATAGTACAATAGTTATCGCTTGTTAACCGAACATAACCAATAAGTATATTGAGATATATTGATGTTATGTGATTGATTATTTGCATTTTCACAGAGTATTTAAAGCCCTTATCTTTGACTCAATTGGTTGAGCCAATGGATTTAATCTATAGATAGCCATTCTCATTGGCTACATTTCTCTACTCTCGGATTTCGGGTGGCCCCTCCTATTTGCTGATGAGGAATTACTCATTTGATTCAACACCCCCCCCCCCCCACCCCCCCCACCCAGTCACCCACACACACCCCAACTCCTCTCATTCCTTTCTGTTTTGAAAAAGACATTTTAGTTGGATTTTCTTATAGATATTAAAATGTGTAAGAATATTATTATTTAAGTATTATTATGTTAATAATATCCTCATTATGTTGGTCATTAATAGGATGTTTATGTTGCAAATCCGTTATGAACCGTTACAACCGATACTAAAACGTTATAACCGTTCAAACGTTTTCCCAATAATTAGCTTTGATGGGGAGTTAATATTATGATTAAGTCTGAGATAATATGGTCCTTTCTCTACCTATATATAGATCATTTTATCCATCAAAAGTGATCATCACACATAACGAATAACACATAAAGTAAATATCATATATATAGGGCAAGAGTAAGATACCATCTCATTTTTTCATTTGGGCAAGCTCGGAACGATACCTCAGTTATGTCTAAATGGCTGGAGGTATGTTACTTATATTTTTCATAAAGTGATAATCATGTAATTCAAGATTTTGGGATAATATTGAATTATGTTTTCTAACAATTGGTATCAGATTTAGGATTGTGAATGCATGATTATCCTTATGAATTTGTTAAAATGAAATGTTCTTATTGATGACGTGTTATTTATAAGTTGATAATGAATGATTATTTATCCTCTGTAAATGGATTTCTATGTCATTGATAGGATTGGTACAATATTATGTGTATTGATCGCATTCTATGCAAATAAATGCTCTTGTGTACACTTGATAATCCTCTTGTATGAGAAATTGTCCATTCATATATGTCAATATGATATGAAATCTAAATATTTTAATGTTTTGGCCATGAATAAATATGATGATTTTCTCATGATTCAGTATGGAATGGCCATGAGTATATATTTGGGTATGAAATTAATATTATATACAATTAAGATGTGTATACTGTAGTATAATTTTCGTATGGTTGTCCATTTAAATATGTTAAAATGATATAAAGTTATGTATTGGCGTTGTTATATATATCACATAATCTATATATTTCACTGCCAAATTATGACATTATGAACTTCGATTTTATTTAATTTGTCGTGCCACGAAAATCATGAAATGTTAGTATTGGCATTTGTACCATTGCCATGTAGATATGATGATATATTCTGCATATAATATTTCATAGATATGATTATTTTAATCCACAAATGAATTGAAGTACGTGCATTGGATATAGTCTATTGTGATGAAAGTTTGAAGATTTCATCTCTAATGGCTTGACTATTCCGGTCATTTTTCTTTTGTGGTTTGAAAAGTTATGTTCGCATAATAATTTCTAATTTTCATTTAACAATCCCATATGAAGTATATATATTTTTTCGATAATATAATGTAATATTATTTTGTGTTCATTCATTTGGGAATATGAATATATGCTAACCCGTGTATGAATGAATATTAATATATCCATTTACCTTTAATTTTAGAGGCATTAAAGAAAAATTATATTTACTATTTCAAATTTAAATTATTGATGGTTGTCTCTTCCATTTTGTTGTTGAGATTTCATTCATGCACTATTGTACTATGTTATTTCATAATATGAGATGAATGTAATTAGTATGCATGATCATCTACATTATTGTATCTATTATATTAAATGTGTCATGTACTATGTAAAGAAGGAATGATGGTATGTTTGATCAATTATATACCCCAAAGCATATATAAAGATTTTGGGAGAATCTATTTTTCAATCTGTCTAGCATTATAATTGCTCGATGGACTTAATGTGTGATTCCCCATCTAATGACTCTTTATATCATTGTTTCTGATTATTGAGTGCAATTAAGATTAAGAACATTATTATGTAAATATATTAAGAATGTGAGAATATCAAGAGTTTTTTTGGATTAAGACTCTTATTTGATTTTCCAAGCAATTTGATTTAAGTCCTCATTCTTTCATGTAAATTCGTATATTAGTGGGTGACTATATTTGAGATGAACTTATGTTACTTCATCATATATGTTATTCTTAATTTATTGAGGCTTAATGAAGGCCACCTGATCAGATGCATATTACATTGGCTACTGCCTTTTGCAATGATTGTATGTTATAATGTTCACAATTGAAATTATGAAGACTACAAATTGTTTCAGTCCAGAGCCAATATGTGTATCAATTAAAAAAAAATTTGAAAGCTTGTGGTATTGATTGAAGATCTTAACTGAATATAAGTGAATCCAAATTACGGCACTTTCTCTTGCTGTAAGTCTTATGGTAAGAAGGTATTTTGATACAAGACTTTGAAAACGAAAACTATTATTAGGCAACCAGTTTTACATAATTCAAACCGTTCGAAACAATCATATTTTACGAAATAAAAAAATATATATATATTATTGATTATTTTATTACAATTAATTGCATGTAATAATTTATTGTTAATACCATAATGATTGAGGTATAATTTTTTTTTTTTTTTTTTTTGGACGTTACCATAACCTATTATTAAAGTCATTAAATTATATTTATTTTCCGCATTTATGTTGGCCATAGTTTCTCTTTATCGCCACACAGGGCTTTTCTCAAGCCTATTATTATGTTGTGTAAAATTTTGAGTAATTATTTATGTCTATTCTTAAGAAAACTAGTTAGTCACCACAGTGACCTAGTTAAATGTTAAAATAGATATTTTATCTCATATTATTAAGTTGTGCAAATTTTGAGATATGATGGTTACAACATTAATTTACTTTTATGTGCTTGTTAGTCACCACAGTGACCAAGCTGATGAGTAAATTAATATTTTTATCTCAACTAATAGTTATATCAACTAATGAAAATATTAGTTATATGTCAATATATTATGATAACATGCAATTTAGTTCTTCTTATTTAGAACATACATAAAAATATTTTTATGGAGGTGCATGCTTATGATACTTCACTCTGATGGGTTAATTATATTAAATATTGACATAACATCATGTGAATAATTCATATTGCTCAAATATGTTGATTAGTTTTGTCCACAGACATATTAATTCACCTATTTGAACAATAATTAAGAAATTTATTCAATTATTATGTTAACTATAATTTTAAATATAGTAACATCAAACAACATCATCATATAATTTTAGGTGACTACCCACAGGAGCGCCTGAAATTATGTTGTTCAAATTATTATACGTGTTATTTTAAGCTAGATTTGTCGAATATTAAGGCAGTTAGTGGTCACATGATTGGTTACCCTAACGAATTCATCGTCAATGCTAAATTACATATGATAGGATAACGAAAGGTTCAAAACACATGAACCTTGATTCCTTATTACTTAAGCAAGATGTTATTGTTATTGTAAGCATAGATAACAATTATTGAGCTCTTAATACATTTTAACATCTTTAATGTCTGTTTTCTAATATGTATACCTTATGTTTAGAATAATGATAACAGACACTGTCTTCACTTGGAGACATAACGTGACCATTATGTTATTCTCACTTACGGTCTAGCTATGATAGTTATTAATGTTGTAGTACATGGAAGTAAGCATTTTGCAAAATAATTTGTGCACGTCATGACTCTCATTTGTAACTTGATTAGTCAAGACACTTATGGTAACGAAATAAACGAGTGATTTGCATATCATGCGCGCCTTATGTTCTTAGGGAAATAATAAACAATCCTCTGAAAGACCAAGTGGGAGACTGTAAGAATATTATTATTTAAGTATTATTATGTTAATAATATCCTCATTATGTTGGTCATTAATAGGATGTTTATGTTGCAAATCCGTTATGAACCGTTACAACCGATACTAAAACGTTATAACCGTTCAAACGTTTTCCCAATAATTAGCTTTGATGGGGAGTTAATATTATGATTAAGTCTGAGATAATATGGTCCTTTCTCTACCTATATATAGATCATTTTATCCATCAAAAGTGATCATCACACATAACGAATAACACATAAAGTAAATATCATATATATAGGGCAAGAGTAAGATACCATCTCATTTTTTCATTTGGGCAAGCTCGGAACGATACCTCAGTTATGTCTAAATGGCTGGAGGTATGTTACTTATATTTTTCATAAAGTGATAATCATGTAATTCAAGATTTTGGGATAATATTGAATTATGTTTTCTAACAAAATGTAGATTTAAATTTTCGTTTTTTGAATTTTGAAGATCTATTCAGTTTGACCACTAAAGTTTTAAATTCAATCTACTTGTTCTCGAACTGATAACTTTGGAGATTTTCACTTGAAAATTAACAGATGTCAAGTTTTAATGAAGGATAAAATAGAATTTAACATATAATAAAGTTTATTATATGTTGAATTCCTATTTTATTCTTCATTAAAATTTGAAATATATCATTTTGAAATCTGTCAATTTTAAGGTGAAATGACCAGTTTATATAATTTAAGTGACAACTAGATCAATTTTAAAATTTCAGGGGACAAACTGAACAGATCGTCAAAGTTGAGGGCAGGAAGAATATAAGCCTAAAATGTAGTGCAACATCTTGTTTAAAGTTCACAAGAGTTGAGTTAATCGAATAGCCTAGTGAAAAAGGCTCTTGTCATTGACAAGAAGGTCCTGAGGTACTCATCTCATCGCTAATTTACAAAAATAAAATAAAAAAAGTTCACAAGAGTTGGTTGAGGTCCCCTACTTCTTTATCTTCCCCATCACTCTCTGTGTCCCGCTCATATTAGTCATATAGTCACTTGTATACAAAATTTCCATCTGTAACTCGAAATTATTACACAAAAATCCTACTGTTCATATGGCAACTAGTCATATGGAAGTCATTTTTATACCATTACACGGCAATACATTTTTTCTCAAAAGCATGTTTAAGGTGAAATTTTATACGAGGATAAACATTGATTTGATCAAACAATCGTAGACGGGGCCAAATCGTAAATGCTCGTTTTGTAATTGAAAACTCACCTATCCAGTGAGCATTGAATAGATTTTGAATTGATGTAATGATCTTGAAATTATGTGAAGCAAGTAAACTGTGGCAAGCCCCATGACAGATTCGATCAAGAAAATGTAAACATAGGGAACACCAAACTCTCATGATATTGTGATCACAATCTCACCTACTCCACCGATTTAATCACCTTTGTGGACGAAGTGAATGCTCCCTTACCTCCTATTATAACATGTCATGGCTATTTTCACAACAAAAATGGAGGAGAGCCCGTGATAGACAATCTATCTAGTAGGCTAGTAGCTAAAGAACATCTTAAATAACGGATTTGGAAGATTGCCATTTAGGAATGCCAAGGTCATGAAAATGACTCGATTTTCATTTTACGAATATATATGTTTTCCACACTCGATGTCCCCATGTATACATAAAAGTTGTTGATAAATTGACCTCCCGTAAACTAGAATCTCAACCTTTTAGATATTTGATTTGAAAACATTTGAGCCTTTTAGATATTTTTAATGTCCGGCAGTGAATAAAATAAATAATTGAGAAACTGTGTACGACTGGTTTTGAAGTTGAATTTACTAGGGTTAAATTATTATACATCGGCACTGGATTTATACGTCGTTGTTTAGTAGCATCCAAACGAAATTTATTCCAGTAGATCATAGATGATTTTGGTTCAAATTTACTCCGCTCATATTTTATATTTGAGAAAATGGTTACAATAATTATTTATGTTTACAAAATATTTCTAATTCATCATTTATATTTCTAAATGTTATTGTCAATTACCTATATCTTAAAATATATCTGTTAGGTTAGTGGGCGGTCAACCTACAATCCTGGGCTCTGATACCATGTAGAAGTATAGAGAGGGAGAGATTTTATTGATAATACTTGTTTGAATACAATATCTCACTTAATCTGGCGTATTAAATTTTTCGTTCAATGTGTGCTCGGGTGAATAATTTCAGATTCGAAATTCAGGGTGGACTATTTCACTTCCTTATGTGATCAAATCAAGTCGGGTATTTCAATACGCGATCCAAATAACTAATTTCTTTTCTTCAATAGTACCGATCAACTCGGTTTAAAAAGCAACTAGCCCAACTGCCCAAACATTTTATGGAGAACTATTGGGCCTTATTAGGCTATTACTTATTTTTCAGGCCCCGTTTTCTTCAGAGTTCAGACAATTTCACTTGGAATATCTCTGTTTTGTTTTGTTACTTATTTTCTTGCAAGTTTTCAGCTTTGTTGAGGTAAAACTTCTCTTATTCTCAATATCTCCGAAATTAATGTTATAATAATTCTGCATCAAACTAATTATTCATATTTAATTAGAGCATCCTATTTGTGTAATAATTCTCACTATTATGATCTGTATATATCTTCAATGTTTCCTTCGGAATTGTATTAAAAAAATTCAAGAAAGCTAATGGGTGATTAAATAAGCATTTGATTAGAGAGTTGAAAGAATTTAACTTCGTAATGATAATTAAAGATTGTTTCTTGTTCTTGTAAACTTTATTTTGTTTTTTTTTGTATCAGTTGATGCCCTTTTGTAGTAGCTCCATTTAAAGAAGATGATCCGGTTTTTTTTAGTCAAAATTAATAAACTTGAAGTTCAATTAATACATTTGACTATGGTATGAATTAAAGTTATCTGTTAATAGTAAAATAGGTTGATATATTATATTTCGGCGTATTTTCGTTCAATGGAGTACAACATGTACAAATTTATTTGATTTCGAAATTTAAAAAGTCTGCCAATAACAATTTTGGAACAAAGCGAACATTTTATGCAAGTTACATGCTCTTATATGCCTTACAATGAAGTATGAATCTTGGTGGATGGAGTGTATCAGTTGTTAAATGTTAGGTTGTTATATGGATTGTGACGAAACACCTACTTCTTGTACTGCATATGATATTATTTATAATAATAGCGTCTTTTTGTAACTAATTTGTTCCACAGGTGTTATATTGTTCTATGTTGTAGAAACTACCCAAACTCGTTTGTAAGCTGTAATTTCCCTTTGTTGTTGATGGTAGAAAAATGGCTCATTACATTACCTATGCTTCTTATCTATTGTGAAGTAGTGGATAGCGTTTGCGCTCCACTCTTGGCTCAATTCGGAAACAACCTCCCTGTTTTCATAGGCATAAGGCTGCATACTGTACAACACCCCCCACCCCCACCCCGCTTAGGCGGGACTCGGCAGCCTCTTCAAAGGCATTGGGGCATGTATATAGGGATGGTGTTAACAGGACTGAGGTTGCAGTCTTCAAATATGACTTCTTAGATGGTGTCTCAGTATATTACTTTTCCTTCATGTTGTTTAGAGAAGTTATTCCAAATTTTCCTTGCTGCAATACTGTTATCAATGCTGGCAAAACAATCTGTAGATGTAGTCCTTTGTTGTTATATCTTTCTTGTATACTATAACTTGTCCCTATGAAGAAAATGTTGAACTCGTGCTTTACTAATTGATGGATGGTATATGGACATTTCCAGAAGCTAATAAGAATTTAATCATGGCTGGAAGACACCGCATGCCTCACCCAAATGATAATTTTCATGGTTATCATGATGATCTGCGCTCGCATTTGTCCCGAAGGCCTGTACCACTTCCTCCTCATCCAGTTGCCTTAGAAGAGGAACTTGAGCTTCAGCATAGAGAGCTTGAGGGTATTCTTGCTGAAAACAGAAATGTGGTTGAAGAAAATGTCACCGTACAACGTGAACTGACTGCTGTGAAAGATGAGATCCACAGATTGAGGGAGGTCATTCCTCAGGTGCGTGCAGATGGAGAGGGCCAGAGAAGGGCGCTGCTAGAAAGAGGTTTGAAGCTAGATGCTGAGCTTCGATCTGCAGAACATTCGAGGAAAGAAGCAACTCAACTAAGAGCCGAGGCAAAGAAATTGAATGTCATGCAGCAAGATTTGTCTTCAGAAGTTCAAAAGCTCAAAAAAGATATTGATCGACTTAAACCTGACAATCAGCAGGTTGCTTCTATGAAAGCTGATCTTGATGGGATACGCAAAGATCTTGCAGAAGTCAGGTTTGCATATTTCAATTCATTTATTTCCTTAGGGTGGATTTCTTCTGCCCTTATTTAATTAAGAACCTTTCCATTTATTATTATTCCACTTGCAATATATGACAATAATTCTTGAATTTCTCATTAATTTCGACCAATGCTGCGGCTTGCTTTGTCTAGAAGGACATTTGAGTATGAGAAGAAGGCAAATGAAGAGCTCGTTGAACAGAATCATGTATTAGAGAAGAACCTTATTTCTGCAGCACGTGAGATTGAAAAATTACGAGCAGAAAAGAGAGCCAGGGGTAGTTTCTTCTGTTCCATGATACAAATACATACTAGTGTATAATTATTTTGCTAATCTAATTGACATGAAATAGTGTTTTATAGACTTCCAACTTGTAGTTGCTAATAAAGTTTTACAAACTGTACCTAGATGTAGGGAGTTACGAGAGGTTTCAACGAAGCCCTGAACAGAGGTATCACCTTAGCGGTTATGGGGACACCTATGCTGATGCACGTTGGGCACCACCCTATGAAAGGCACGGCCCTTCAAGGCATTAATCCAGTAATTTGCTAGATTCAAGTTGTCTTCATTTAAGAGAGGTGTATTTGCTAACAGTGGATACTTTGAAGGTTGTTTCTGCTCATCATCGCTTAATTATTGTGTTAGGAGAGAGCTGGAAACTCCTATGCTCATTCTCACCAACTCCTATCGACCAGCCGTCTTTGTATCTTAGTTTGTCAATGTTTTATGGTACCAAATTTATGTAGATCTTATTGCAAACAAAGAGTTCAATGTTTTAGAACATATATCATTGTAGATTTTCTAATCATCTCATGAAATAAACCTTGTCAGGTTTTGTATATCGAATTAAAATCTAGTTCTCATGATAGAGTGTCGTCCTCTTCAACCCTCTTTTGTAGAAATATCATAATATGGTTCAACACCCCCCCCCCCCTCCACCGCCCGATAAGAAGCGTAACATTATGTACCAGTGTATTCGGAATTCTTTTTCGATCTTTTAGCATAAAAAAAGAACTTTACAGTAATTCTGTCTTGAAGAAATATTGCATACCCTTTCTTCATTTTGTAACAATAAAAAAAATACAATGGTGACAGCTATGATCTCCTAAGCTGGTGTCTGAAGGGTTGGATTCCTGGCCTAGCAGATTCGAGTTTAAGTCAGCTAATAACTTTAGGATCACTCTTCAGGACTTTCGAAAGGGCTTGGATTGTGACCGTACTTGTCTCACAACAACCTCCAATTATTTTCGCTCCGGCATCACGCCATTTTACTGCAGAGATCTCAAAGTTCTCGTCGCCAGTACACTTCGATGGCTGTCAAATGAAACATCGCAAAGGAACAGATCAATTAGGTAAAGTAAAATGGAGTCTCTTTCTTCAATGAAATAAATGAATCTGTCCTGTTCATATGTACAAACGTCTTACCTGCCATGTCTTGGTTACTCCATCATATGTGCCGCCACTGTTAGGGTACACGATTATCGGTTTGTCTGTCAACTAGAGAGAAGAGGATTGCAGTTCAGGTAAAAATTCTGAATATGATTAATATGACAATTTCTGCAATCTGCTATATGTATTATACCTTGTTAAATTTCTCAATGAGAGTGAGAATGAATTGTGGTGGTGAACAATTGATTCCAAGAGCAGAAATTTTGTCACTCTTGTTTAGAAGCTCAATGCATTCATCAAAGCTTTCTCCTGATGCAGTATGCTCTCCATCTCTACAACTGAAAGACATCCAAGAAGGTATTTGGACATTCTCATCTTCAAGCAATTCCACAATAGCTTGAGCTTCTAGTTTGTTAGAAATGGTTTCGAATGCAAGCAAATCAGGCCCCGCTTCAATGAGAACTTGTAACCGACGCCTGTGGAAGTCTTTCAGGGTGTCCGTGGTGACACTTTGTCCATAGTCCCCACTAATAACATAGTTCAGTGTTAGAAACAGGAATAAGAACAATGTATTCAATCAGCATTGCTGCTAAATTGTTCAGCTGTATTTGTCCATAAAGTTGATCATCGACGACTAGAACTGTACTCACCTGTATTCTGAACCATCAGCAAGATATGCACCATAGCTTCCAATGGAGGCAGCAACCAAAGCCCTGTTGTAGTTATGTCCTTCAACGCCTTGATTAGCATCCCAGAACTTGTCGCGGGCATCGACTGCTAGCTTCACACTTTTCCTCAAGAATGCCTCTGCTTCTTCTATGGAGAAACCCCTGGAGACGAATCCGGGAACAGTTGCCTGATATCACATAAAGACCAAATTGAACACCTCGTTTAGATTTTGTGTATAAACAAGACATTTCAATTAAAAAAAAAAACCATTTTTAGCAATGGAATCAAATATATATTCTACAAACTACTTTAAATCATCAATTCATCAGAAATACCATATTGATAAATGCTGCTAAGAATCTATATAAATATACTTTTTGCATCATCAAATGGAATTATTTACTATAAAGATCAGCTAGACATAAAACATATCCTGGGAATAAAATTAAATAAACTCTGACGAAAACAGAAATATAAGCAGACCTGGTAAGAAGAAGTCAGTAATATATCTGCTCCAGCTTCCAAATATTCCAAATGCACCTGCAAACATTTACACAATATATCCAAATTAAATAAATACATGATTAACCCCCTATCAAATAATTTCATAAATACAATGCATTGCCAATATATTAAAGAAACAACTTGAATTATCCGGTTATCCCGATAATCACGACATATTACTCGTAATGACATGGTATTAGTTCCGAGTCCCGACCTAATTTGATAAAACAGAACCAATGTGGCAATATAACAAAGAAAATACAAAAATCTTTATACCATTTTAACAAGATGAGGATCTTTGATCAAACAAAGAGCAGTCCACAGAGAGTCATTCATACAAGCACCATGTTTCTCCAACTGCGTCGAAAAGCCACCATCCAACACGGCGCAACCACCAGCTTTCTTGATAAGCTCATTCAACAATGCATTTCCTTTTTCAATCCCCATTTTTATGTATTCCCTTTTTTGTTCCCTTCTCTTTGATTTTGCACCCTTTTTGTTGAATAAACGCAAGGGCTTTCTTACAAATCAAAGAAGATTTAATGAGTAAATATAGGGGCGGACCAAGTAGTGTTCAAGGTGTTTCAGTTAAACCACGAAAGATATGGTCGTGGGTTCAACTCCTCGAAGCAACAATTCAAACCTTAAACAAATTAATAATTTGCTAAGATTTTTTCAGATAAGGATAGATAATTTCTCGTAAATAATTTGGTGGTAGTACGAAAAACAAATAAAAAGTTGAATGTATATTTTGTACCACGACACAAAATAAGTTAGATTCGCCCCTCTATATATATAGGAAAAAAGGGTATGGAGAGAAGGGGGTTTAATGAAAAATAGGAAGGTTTGAGGCAAAGGTGACGGTGACAAATATTAAATAAAAATAAATAGCTGTTATATCTTAAATGCAATGCGAAATTTACGTAATGTCGCATCATTTTGCGCGTTGTTCGTTGGAAATTTGAACGCGGACGCTTTTAGAGGGTAGATTCTTTATCGGCAAGTATTTAGGTGTTTTCATGCATTATCTTTCTTTGGACTTTTTCATTTTGCTAGTTTATTTATTTCGGTTTTTACATTATTTTTTTTTCTTGTAAATTAGCGATGAAATGAGTTTCGAACTCAGACTTTTTGGTCACTAGCCAGAACTTTTTTTTCATTAGACTGTTCGATTAACCTTCATTTTTCAATAAACAATTTTTTTTAGAATTTGTCCTAAAAGATAAAATATAAGACATGTAAGCATATAAGGGAACATATTTAAAAAATCTTTTTATGTCAAATTTCAAATGAAAATTTTCAATCAAATATTTTTATTTAATATCTTCACTTGTGCCACATATCATAAAAAAATTGTTATCTAAATACTCATGATAATGTTTTTGATATATGCGTATATCTAGTTTTAGTTATCGAATTTTCGTATCTTTTATTTTGCTATCAATATAAAATTATGTGAATGATTTATAGTTTTAAAGTTAGGTGACATTTTGTTGAATAAATTAGAAGGGAGAAATTGATATATTTCCAAATATATCTTCTTGGCTCTTGTCAATATTTATGAGTAGTATTTTATATAATTTGGAATTAAAGATCTACTATATATAGACATATAGTCAGAAACTCACTTATAGAAAATTATATTAATAACCAGAATCTCACCATACATCCTTTAAATGGAATAAAAAAAATTGGAATATAACGATGTTATTGGTATGTCTAGGTACAAAGAATGATGTAAATTAAGATACTACAGTCTACAGAAATGATATAAAATTTTAGATCCTAATCTTTAAATTTGATTAATTATAGATATTCCTATAATAACAATTGACTTGTTCCATATATAATAAATAACTAGAGATTGAATTTAGATATGAAATTATAAATAGATTGAATAGAAAATATAAACTATAACAAAAGCATTATATATAATGAGTAGAAGAAATATTCTTTAAATTTTTATTTTGTATATATACCTTTCGTTCCATGCATGAAGCTCTTCTTGTTTTTCTTTTAACAATATAATATAAAATATTTTGATACTGTGGTGAAAATATATGGCAATATGAAAATATGATACGCAAATTGAATAATTTACAGAAAAGGAAGGTTTATAAGTAGATAATCTTCAGAGTAATTGAATCGGTGTCTTAAAAGTTTTGTATTTATAAGTTGTGTTAATGCTTCTGACATAGTATTTGGTATCATATCTTACACTGCGAAATTATGAGATGACCTCTATCTACAAACATTATGTTATGCAGTTGGTATAACTAAAAGGTGTATTTAATTTGAGTTTCATTTAATTTGATACATTCTCGTCCAAAAATTTGAGGACTTTGTTTTTTGAAGAAGGCTTTTTTCATCTAGGCCCCTTAACTAAACTTTTTTTCCTAAATTAGTTCTTGGTGACCTTTTTTTTTCAGATAGGCCTGTACACATTTTTTTGAATTTCTCAGGTTTTTTTACATTTAAAAATTTTTTAACCCAAGGGCAAGTTAGTCATATTGAAAATATGAGTTTTTGGAGGGAAATATTTCAGAAAAGTTCAAGTGCCATTCCGAAAAAAAAATATTTAAGCGCCAAAGTTGAAGAAAAAGTTCAGGTGCCAGACAAAAAAAAATATTTTGACATTCTCGTATTTGAAACTCGAATTCATGTTTGTATTTAAATTCAGATTCGATTTTTTAGATTAGAAATATATTGAAACTTTTTAAAAATAAATATAATTATTAATAATAACCTAAAATTTTTTAAAAAAACCTCCCCCACTACCCCTACTCCCCCCCCCCCCGACCTCTGTAACAACGAACAGCACCCCACCCCCCTCATCTCCTCAACCTGCAATAACGAACAACCCCCCCACCCCCCCTGCGAACAGCACCCACCCCACCCCACCTGCGACCTCCCCCACCCCACCTGCGAACACCAACCCCCCACCTCACCTGCGATTTCATCCCCTTCGTTCACCACCCCCCACCCCAGCTGCGACCCCCCGCGACCCCCCTGTTGTGGAAATTATACATGTTTTGCATATCAAATTATACAAAAACGTATAAACGATCGAATACAAAGTTCTAAAAATTCACATTTAACTATGAGTTTGTGTGTATACCTCTTGAAGCGTGTTTGAGTTGCACAGCGGAAGAGCAACCAGCGTTCCTCTCTCTAGTTAGTCCACACCAATGCTAGTTTGATTCCTTCCTTGAAGCAACTAGAGCTTAAGTGTATTTGACAAAGAATGAATCAAGAAAGAAACGATTTTCTTCTCTTGATGTTATTCTTGTTTTGGCCGAATAGAGAAGGAATAGGGAGTATTATTTCTTTTCAATTGTCTTACAAGTGAAAAGATGATAGTGAGAAGGTTGATCTTTTGTTTACCATCAAATGGTGTTTATATAGTGGTGCTATAAACAAAAATCTTCCTTTCAATTATTCATCATTTATTTCAATAATAAGTGTGTGATGAATTTGCGGTTTAATCACATTAAACCCAAAGACGTAACGCCTCCACAATTAAGCACCAATTAATACAATATTAATTGTGTTTGAATTCAAAGTCAAACAAGCCAATTGAATTCCCCTTGATTCTTTGACATTTACACTTTTAACCCGGAAGTTTCAATCATATTGAAAATCAAGTGCATTGTATGTGTGTGACCTTCTAGGATCGAAATGACATTAGCCATATGTTAATAAAATATCAACCAAGCATTTTACTAACATATAAATCATGAGCGGGCCCTAGTAAAACCATCATGACCCCTAATGCATTTCGAATTCATTCCCAGCACGTATATTATTGTCAAACATAATATACGTATGAACTTAGCTTTAAATAAGTAATCACTACGAACAATCAAATTGTTCAACGGGCACTTATTATGACGTGTCAAACACCTCATAATTCTAACACTCCCACTTGCCCTTGGACGATTACTTGTAAAATGATTCTTTCGCATCGTGATTCTCACAGTCAAGCTATGGTAAGATATGTGTCACCATACTCTTGCACCTGTACTGTCTCGGATACATAGAATTAATGTGATACCCAGTACTGCTACTGGAGATGGCCATCTTAATCACCATTAATCTACCGAGATTTTATGAATCAATCGACATAACCGATTTGTGCGAATCCCCTCTGATGTACAACAATGTACCAACATGTTCCAAGTATGCCCAACATATGCCTTTATAGCCTCCCTTCTACAGGAGACGTTTGACACAGTCAAAGCACGCAAGTCTCATGCTAATGCATTCCCGCCATACAGGTCTAAGAATCAACATTTAACATAAGTTCGATGAGAAGTACTTAGGACACAGATATGTTATCTTCTAAGTTTTCTCATGGCGGTCGAATCCAGTATCATAGCTTGGACTAGTTCCAAGATATATACCCATGTGCATGACTAGAGTACATTTACTCCCTTTCTTGTCTAAGAAACGTGACCAAGACAATCATGTACATACTGATCATTACAATGTTCGATTCCAATCAGTGAACATTTGAACAGGGACAAGTTATCCCCTTGCTTCTAGGCTTAGTAGAGGGTCTCTCATTTGGGATCCTCAACCCCAAAGACCTCTCTAGAAGACATGGACAACAATGGAATCAAAATAAAGATATATGTATGAAAAGATAGTCAAACTATAAACATACATATATTTGAATCAATTATTCAACATAGTCTTATTAGGACTTCACTATGACAAAATACAAAAATATAGCTCCCACTAAACCTAACACCATCCAAGCATATATCTAAGTCTAACACTTGATACATGCTTATCATGTTTGCCGTGAGGCAACGGTTTGGTCAATGGGTCAACTATGTTATTGTCTGTATATACTCACATCTTCTCGTTTCGTGATATCACGAATAATGTGATACTTTCTAAGCACATGCTTGGAGCTGTGATGTGACCTTGGTTCCTCGGCATGAGCAATTGCACTAGTGTTATCACAATATAACACTACCGGCTTGTCAATGCTAGGCAAAACACCAAGTTCACTCACAAACTTCTTAATCCAGCATGCTTCCTTTGCAGCATCTGATGCTGCAACATATTTAGCTTCCATTGTAGTATCTACCACAGTGTCTTTCTTGTTACAGCACAAAGACACTGCGCCACCATTTATGCGAAACACATAACCAGACTGAGATCTAGAATCATCTTTGTCGGTTCGGAAGTTCGCATCGGTATAGCCTACAACCTGTAACTCATTATCTCCCCCATAGACAAGACACATGTCTTTAGTATTTCTCAAATACTTAAGAACGGCCTTTACGGCCTTCCAGTGCTCTTGTCCTGGACACGATTGATAACGACTTGTTACACTCAAAGCGTAAGAAACGTCAGGTCGTGTACAAAGCATGGCATACATGATAGATCCTATGGCTGAGGCATAAGGGATCTTGTTCATCTTCTCTATTTCGATGCTGTCTGTGGGACTGTCAGCACGACTAATAGAAATGCCATGTCTCATAGGGAGATTACCTTTCTTGGAATTTTCCATATGGAATCTAAGTAATACCTTATCAATATAAGTGTTTTGACTCAGTCCAATGAGTCTCTTAGATCGTTCCCTATGGATCTTAATTCCAAGAATGTACTGAGCCTCTCCTAGGTCTTTCATAGAGAAACATTTGCACAACCATGCCTTGACTGATTCAAGCATGGGTATGTCGTTTCCTATGAGAAGAATGTCGTCTACATATAGCACGACAAATGCAATGTTGCTCCCACTAACCTTCTTGTATACACAAGAATCTTCTTCACATCGAATGAATCCAAACTCTTTGATTGATTCATTGAAGCGAAGATTCCAACTCCTAGATGCTTGCTTCAGACCATAAATAGATCTTTGAAGTTTGCATACTTTCTTAGGCTCTTTCGAGCTTGTGAATCCAGGAGGTTGTGTCATGTACACATCCTCTTCTAGTTTCCCGTTAAGGAAAGCTGTCTTCACATCCATTTGCCAAATTTCATAATCATAGTATGCGGCAATGGCTAAGATAATCCGAATGGATTTAAACTTAATGACTGGAGAAAAAGTTTCATCTACCATGAATTTGTTTGAAACCTTTAGCTACTAGTCGAGCCTTATAAACATGGACATTTCCATCTTTATCAAGCTTTCGTTTAAATACCCATTTGCATTCGATGGGTCTATCACCCCTCGGCAAATCAATCAATGTCCATACTTCATTATGGTACATTGAGTCCATCTCGGATTGCATGGCTAGGAGCCATTCATCAGCATCAGGTTGTTTCATGGCTTCCTCACAAGTTGAGGGTTCCCCGCTTTCAATCAGGAAAAATTCCCCATACCATCTATCGGGTTCCTGACGGGACCTTTCGGATATCCGAGGGATGTTTTGAGTATCAGCAGGCTCGTCTACGATTTCCCGTGGATCGAGTTGAACCTCTTCTTCATAAGAAGGGTCCACCTCCTGAGGTGATTCAGCTAAGGTACTAGTACCTGCTACATCACCCTCTTGAACAATTTCAAGAGTCTCATTACTCTTATATCTCTTTGTAATGTATTCTTTCTCAAGGAAAGTTCCATTACGAGCCACGAAAATCTTATTTTCGGGTTTGAGATAAAAGTAATATCCCTTGGTTTCCTTAGGATAACCAATGAAGTAACACTTGTCGGATTTAGGTCCAAGCTTATCTTTGTTAACTTTCTTAACATAGGCCTCGGATCCCCAAATCCTCAAGTACCCTAGTTTGGGAAGAGTCCCAAACCACATCTCATGTGGGGTCTTAGGTGCTGATTTGGTTGGACATTTGTTTAGTGTGGAAGCGGCAGTTTCCAATGCATAACCCCAAAAACTAGTTGGGAGTTCTGATGTGCTCATCATTGATCGAACCATATCTAATAAGGTTCGATTTCTCCTTTCGGAGACACATTGTGTTGTGGTGTACCAGCAGGTGTGAGTTGTGATACAATACCACATTCTCTTAGGTGTTGCAAGAAGTCATGGCTCAAGTATTCTCCTCCCCTGTCGGAGCGAAGAATCTTGATTGTCCTGCCGAGTTGGTTTTCTACTTCTTTCTGAAATTCTTTGAACTTTTCAAAGGCTTCACTCTTATGTTTCAACAGATATACGTAACCATATCTGCTGAAGTCATCGGTGAAGGTAATGAAGTATGGAAAACCTCCTCTAGCGGGCGTGTTCATTGGGCCACATATATCAGTATGTATGATTCCCAATAAATCACTTGCCCTTTCACTCGTACCAGTGAAAGGTGACTTGGTCATCTTTCCTAAAAGACATGACTCGCATTTGTCATAAGATTCAAAACCAGATGACGTAAGAATTCCATTGTCATGGAGCTCTTTAATGCGTTTGTCACTTATATGACCGAGTCTGTAATGCCATAGGTATGTCGGGTTCAAGTCATCAAGCTTGTTCCTTGTCATGCTAATGTTATAGCATTAATACATGATGGCAGAGTAGCAGTGGTCGAACCACTCTTCTCGTCTGCCAGGTACTTCTTGCAGTTTCTCTTCCAATGGTCAACTATCTCATAGTAATGAAACTTGTCATCCTTTTTGGCATCCTTCTTGGATGCCTTCTGAGTAGGAGCCGTTGCACGAGGGGCAACCCTTTGTCTTGCCTTTGACACTTTTCTTCTTCTTGAACTGTTTCTTGTTCTGAATAGTCAAAACAGAAGAAGAAGAAGTGTCTCTAGCCTTCCTGATGTTTTGTTCAGCATTGTTGATTATACCATGCAGCTCAGACAACGTCTTGTCATATTGATGCATGTTGTAGTTCAACACAAAATCACTGAACGAATCAGGCAGCGACCTAAGAATGATATCTACAGACATCTCATTAGAGACGGGTGCCCCCAACGAGCCTAGTCTTTCGACTAAGCCCATCATCTTGATGACATGGGGACTTGATGGCTGTCCATTGCCTAGCTTACAGTCAACGAGAGCACAAACAGATTCGTATCTCTCATTGCGTGCCTCCTGCTGGAACAAGTTTTCCAGCCGGCGGTACATATCGTAAGCGTTGACCTTTTCGAATTGAATCTGAAGATTCGATTCCATGTTGGCCGACATTAAGCATTGGACATCTATAGAATCATTCATGTGCTGTTTATAGACATAAAACTCCTCCTCATCAGTGGGAGGGACGTTAGGAAGCATGCTGGTGAGCACGTAGTCTGTTCTCTCAGACTTGAGAACAATTCTCAAGTTGCGAGCCCAGTCATGGAAATTGGTGCCGTTAAGTTTGCATTTCTCCAAAGCGGAGCGGAGAGACTTAGAGTTCTTAGCGTTTGTAGACATGATAACTACGGCGAAAAAATGCAAATGAATAACTCAGATAAGCATGTCATAGCGATAATTCAAAATATCTAAATATTTGAACTCATACAATGTGTTCACAATCCTACTAAAACACACAATGTATCCGAGAACTCAGATAATTAATAATCGAACGGCAGCGCGCAACATTTCGACTACCAATCATGTGAGTAGGTGAATGATCACCATTTATGCCGGGCATAATTCTCGGTGTCACCAAAAATCTTACAAGATTGCATTGGTGACAACTTTTGCCAACAAGCCCAAATCTGATTATGGGAATCACTGTTCAAGTAACCTGAGCCTACTGACGAAAGTCAGAATGAACAATCGAAGCCCGATTCTGAATCGGAAATCATTCGATTATTCCATCGGGATCAAGTCATAGGACATGTCATGTCTGCCAATCTGGCAGGTCCATGCATACGTATGTCTTATTCCGACTTTAGGGTCAGGTATGGCAAATTACTTGACTTAAGGTAGGATTAGTTATAAATATATAATCATGATCATACATGCATATATACATTCACTCAAGCAAGAATATATATCATATGAGCATGAAAATTAAGAATTATAACGCAAATAAATGGGATTAGTGATATGATCTAAAAACCGAAAAGAAAACTAGACTTAATTCTAAACTAAGTCTTCAGTCCTCTTTCAGTTCCTTCGGTGGCTTCGTCTTCTATTGATTACAATCACACGTGGTGATAAATAATTGACACGCAGGTCAATGTAATAAATAATAAAATAAAAGTGACACAAGTCGTCATAAAATAGCACGCAGGCTATATTTCTTTTTGACACAAGTCGTCATATAAAAGACAGTACGCAGACTGTATTTCAAAAACCAGATCATATCACTTATCCCAACATTCATTCACAATGAAAATAAAACATCCAATATATCAAAATATATATAATACATGAATTAAGTCAATTAAAACATGTAAGGATGTCAAATAAGGTACACACAATTATAACACATATATGTAATAAATTGTACATCAAATGTAACAACCAAATCAATAACTCATAGGTTTTACATAATTAATTAAGGCCTTTAGTTTTAATTAATAAGCATTTAATATTATTTATAACCAATATAAATAAAATTAACAACTAATCATATTAGTGCTATTAATTAAAATATTGTAACATTAAAATCTAATCAAATTATCATACAAGTTATAATAATTTAATTAATTTTCTTCTGACAATCAAAAGTCAAAATACTAGAATAGCCAAAATATTCACAATAATTAATAAAACAAAATCCAAAACAATTTTAGGACCATTTTAATTATGTGAACAGTCGTGAACAGTGTTTCGTGAACAGTGAAATCGGAATCACTGTTCATCCGAAAAACACTGTTCATCCGAATAGTGTTCCGAACTTTTCGGATGAACACATGGCTATTCAAAAATCATTTTCGAGCACTTAATAAATCCAAATAAATCCAGAAAAATTACAGTAGACTCGAAAATCATTCTAGTATTTGATTTATATTTTTTCAGAATTTTAGAAAAATATATACAGCCGTTAAAACACTGTTCAACCGAATGGTATATCAAATCCGTTCGGGTGAACATATGACTGTTCAAATGTCAATTTCGAGCACTTAAGAAATCCAAAAAATTCCAGAAAAATTTCAGTAAACTCGAAATTGACTCTAATATTTTATTTATATTTTTCCAGAATTTTATAAAAATATATACAGCCTTTAAAACTGTTCAAACGAAGGGTATATCAAATCCGTTCGAATGAACATATGGCTGTTTCAAACATTTATTTCGAGCACTTAACAAATCGAAACAATTCCAGAAAAATTACAGTAAACTCGAAATTCAATGTACTGTTTGAATAATATTTTTCCAGAATTCTATAAAAATATATACAGCACTTAAAACTGTTCAAACGAAAGGTATATCAAATCCGTTCGGATGAACATATGGCTGTTTCAAACATTTATTTCGAGCACTTAACAAATCGAAACAATTCCAGAAAAATTACAGTGGTCTCGAAATTTTGTCTACTGTTCGAAACATATTTTTACAGAATTTTAGAAAAATATTTACAGGCCTTAACAATTACATAATTGCACAATACACATAATGCACAACAACCTTAAAAACATACACATATGATATTATAATTCATGAAATCAAATTTCAAGACATTTAAAGTGAATTAGAACATATGTACCGGGCTCTGATACCACTGTTGTGGAAATTATACATGTTTTGCATATCAAATTATACAAAAACGTATAAACGATCGAATACAAAGTTCTAAAAATTCACATTTAACTATGAGTTTGTGTGTATACCTCTTGAAGCGTGTTTGAGTTGCACAGCGGAAGAGCAACCAGCGTTCCTCTCTCTAGTTAGTCCACACCAATGCTAGTTTGATTCCTTCCTTGAAGCAACTAGAGCTTAAGTGTATTTGACAAAGAATGAATCAAGAAAGAAACGATTTTCTTCTCTTGATGTTATTCTTGTTTTGGCCGAATAGAGAAGGAATAGGGAGTATTATTTCTTTTCAATTGTCTTACAAGTGAAAAGATGATAGTGAGAAGGTTGATCTTTTGTTTACCATCAAATGGTGTTTATATAGTGGTGCTATAAACAAAAATCTTCCTTTCAATTATTCATCATTTATTTCAATAATAAGTGTGTGATGAATTTGCGGTTTAATCACATTAAACCCAAAGACGTAACGCCTCCACAATTAAGCACCAATTAATACAATATTAATTGTGTTTGAATTCAAAGTCAAACAAGCCAATTGAATTCCCCTTGATTCTTTGACATTTACACTTTTAACCCGGAAGTTTCAATCATATTGAAAATCAAGTGCATTGTATGTGTGTGACCTTCTAGGATCGAAATGACATTAGCCATATGTTAATAAAATATCAACCAAGCATTTTACTAACATATAAATCATGAGCGGGCCCTAGTAAAACCATCATGACCCCTAATGCATTTCGAATTCATTCCCAGCACGTATATTATTGTCAAACATAATATACGTATGAACTTAGCTTTAAATAAGTAATCACTACGAACAATCAAATTGTTCAACGGGCACTTATTATGACGTGTCAAACACCTCATAATTCTAACACCCCCGACCCCAGCTGTGAACAACCCCCTACCCCACCTGCGATTTCATCCCCTTCCAAGAGCACCCACCTGCGATTTCATCCCCTTCCAAGAGCATGAGGCATTTGATATGGAAGCTTTGGGATTAATTGATATGGATTGCTCATTTGGCAGTGGTGGTGGTGACAGATGATGGAGGCGATGGTGAAGGAAAGGGGTGGGTGTAGGGTAGGGGTGGGGTGAAATGTTGAAGATGATGTTTTTAATGAGGTTGGGTTAAATATTTGAGGTTGGGTTAGTTTATAATTAGGTCGAGTTAGTTTTAGATGTGGTTAGACTAATTTGCCCTCTATCTAATATTTAAAATCAGAGAAATTTAAAAAAAAAAAAAGTTCAGGTGCCATTTTTTGGGTACAGGGGCTATATGGGAAAAAAAGGTCACCAAAGGCTGATTTGGGAAAAAAAGTTTAGTTCAGGGGCCTAGATGAAAAAAAAGCCTTTGAAGAATAGAAATCTCATTTTATTAAATTTAATAAAAAAAGAATCTGAACAAAAGATTATGTTTGTAAAATGAACTCAAGCGTTTTATAAATTTGTGCAAAAAATACTTACAACTTTTAATTATATTATATGGAAAATTGAAAATGGCTCAATATCGAAATTTTTTATGTTCTACATATGGTTTCGAAAAGAACATCTAAAAAATTATGCATATCAAACTAAAAATTTATATTGTCTGAGTTTAAGGTTAAATATGTATAGACTATTGAATCTACACTAATATTGAGTTCTTAAACATCAAGTAAAACGACAATTTTATATTTAAACATATCTATTATCGATTATATTTTTAATATCTATTCTTTAACATTTTTTCTATCAAATGATCCCTTCTTGCTTATGTGTTTTTAGTGTCAACAATCCTATTTTAAAATACTTCAATTGGTAAAGTGCAATATAAATTAACATGTCTACCCGAACTTTAGCCAATAACATTTCCATCTAAATTGAAGAGATAATAATAAAACATGATGTTTGTGAGATAAATCTATTTTATGTTTTTCCGACCAATTTAACTATGTTTTTATGTTTACAATTTCAAAAAATATTAATTTTCAAATTTCATATAATTTGGATATACATAAATTTAAATGTTTATATTGAAAAACAAAAAGAAAAAAGTTATAAGGGCTTCACTTTCTAATTTTGCACTGAGACCCCAAAATTTAAAAACCGATCCTAAGCGCGTTAGTGTCAATCTATACTTTTCGGAGCGAGAAGGAAAAAGGAAATTACAATTAGTTCAATTCCAAAAGATTTTGGCAATGCCATGTTTGATGTTGTTGAAAGAACGAAGGGGTGAAAATTGAAGGACGAATATAATGTGGACTCAATTGGTGTTCATATTCTGGGTTATATTTTACCGGAAAAAAGTTTGGCATGCTCACACCATAATATCATTTCTTGAAACTCTTGCAAATCAAATCTCAAACTACCAAGCCACCTCAAAATATTCGGATTAGATGTCTATCAATTTAAATTATGTATGTCATAAGAACGAAAAACATTATCATTTTAAACTATCCTCTATTAGAGATAATGATCACCATCTTCATTTTATATTGAAAATTATCTTTAATTCTTTCAACTATGTTCTGAAAAAAGTGAAATCATCGAATAATCTAGTGATTAGAAGGTTTTCCAGTAACTTAGATGTCCTGGATTCCATTCTCATTATAAAAAGATGGCAGGTGGCTTTTAAAAAATAAAATATGAACTATGTTCCCGAAAAAGTATGTTATGATGTCTACTAGCTACATACACTAAGAAGAGGGTATTGGATTACCTTTCTTTTAAGTCAGATACACTTCATAAGTAGGAAATAAATGTATATAATTTATAAAGAAAAATAACAAAAGGTAATAAATAGATCATCATAACATATTTGTAAGGCCTAATTTGATTCTCGATTAATTTCTTAACATGTGATTATTCTGAAGAATCGATTAATATACGATCAATTTAACCAAACATAAGAAATCAATTAAAATATGAGTTGATCAATTATTATTGCTTACATAATCAATCAAAATTGAAAAACAACAACCTAAACCTAGTACTCATTTAAAATTCAAATACGAGCTACATAGAGACCAAGACTCGAGTAAAATAAAGTAGTCTACTATAGTCTATATAAATGTCGCATACAAAATTAGTCAAACGTATACGTGCAGATATGTCCGTCTTCAAACGGAATTGGCAAGATGTTTTGTTCCATATATAATGCAGGGGCCGGTTTGAACAATCTAGATAAAGGTGGGGACGAAGATAATAAAATTGGAAGCAACAACTTTTAATATTTGTTATTAATAACAAATGTTTTATTAATAATTCATCCAGTTTAGTGAATTATCAACTTTGATCAAAGTTGAATTGGAGCATTGGGTCCCTACGTATATATAAAGTTCGAATGTGATGAAGAAATGTCCACATATAATAATATTGATTTTTCTAGAATGATTGTTCCGACATATAAAATGAAATCGTTCAACCCCTCATTTGAGAACATGTATGAATGTTTATAACATAAGGCGATGTATAAAATTTAAGGAAACATTTTTCGTTTCGACGTGTTTATTTTGTCGGAATAGTTCCTTACATTGAAAACCTATTTTGCAAGAAGGGAACAAAATTGTAAACTTATAATGTGTATCATGTATATATGCCACGCTAAGAGAGCCTCATTTATTGGTACATCAGCCTAGAAATTAAAGCTCGAGCTGGAATGTCTTCAGATCTTAAGCAACTCATGTGGAACACTTTGAAGAAATGTGACATTTGACTTAGAAGGAAATTTAGTGTTTTTATCTTTCTTAGAAGCAAGAATAAGAACGTAACAATCACAAAGCAAATGGGAGTTCAGGACATTTCAGATTAATGAGGAAATTCATTTATTTCCTAGAATCAAAATTTAATGTATTACAAAATTATTAAGAGCCATCTCATACAATACTAATAGTTTAGAGATAATATAGAAAATATGACGATAGTACAACAAACCATCGAAAAGTCTTTCGGTTTTGTATTACGAATCAAAGAGGTCATGTTATGTATATTCGAACATTTGAACTGATATATTAAATGGGCTAGCTGCCTAGCCATGGCCCATAAAGTTTTTTAGTGAGCCTTATACTTCATATCGAACTTGTTATTTAGATCCAAGGATGGTGAACCAACCACTAATCACGGATTGAATGCATTATGACATGTGCAGGGGCGGACCGAAGGGGGTGGGGTGGGCATTGGCCCCCCGCTAGGTTTTTCGGCATCGTTATATTTATATACAATTTTTTAAATTTTTGTGACATATACACTAAAAAGTGTAAGGAAATTAATAAGAAGTGTAGCTTAGTTGGTTAGAACCTTCATTTAATTGATAGATGTCATGGGTTCAAGTCCTCCAAGGTTCATTTTTAACATTTTTTTTTTATACTTTCACTATTTTTATTTGTTTTGGCCCCCCAATTTTATTTTTCTCGAACTTAGCCCCCTTTATTTTCATCCTGGTTTCGCCCAACCATATGTGAATGCATTTTCTTGAAACTAGTCGGTGTTTGAGTGTCCATTTACTCATCATTATCAATCATTTACGTGACTTTTTTTCTCTATTTGATACCATTTGTTGAATATGAATCAAAATGTCAATACACGAAGAAATAACAACTAATGTGTGCTATAAAGTAGTGGCGACCAAACTGGTCATACCATAGTATATGAATGGTAGGAAGGAGAAATTAAAAGTTACTGTTGATATATGCCTTGAATTCGTTTTTCAGCAGTAGATCAAATTTTGGATTGGTATTTGACCAAGTCAGTTACGAAACAAATCAGAATTTAATCGGTATTTGGATTGATACTTGACAAGTCCCGAAATCAACTATGAGAGGGATTAGGACTTGGGTCGGTACTTGATCAAGTTCTAATCCAAACTTTTTCACCAAACTTTGAGCTAGATCATTTATATTAAAATCCAAATTTAATGGGGTAACACAAATATATTGTCCAATTGGGTCAGGTGGATCTTTTATTTGTCATTCAAACGATAGAAGTTATAAATAGTTATGTGATAGGAAATAAATTATATTTTTTAAACTAAACAAATGGGAGTCTAAGCTCCAAATGAACAGCTTCATCTTCTCGACTGTTTCTGTAATGAACACTCATTTTCTAAATGTGACTCCAATTCACGTAATGCTTGAACTTTGGTTCTTGAATGTGAATCTGGATCTCGAAATAGTAATTTTTATGAATAGAGAAAGAATAATTATTACTCCCAATCGCCTTTTATTTTATCTTATAAAAATTGGCCAATGTACAAATTTCAAAGATGGAATTTATAGGATGGGGTTATTTGTTTCGGTTAATGGCCGCAGCAATCACCTATGTTTGCTGAATGTTTCCAGTCAATCACCTGTGTTTTAAAGTGTTCCGTTTCATCACCTTTGTTTCAAAAGTTTCCACTCCATCACCCATTCCGTTAACGAACCGTTAAATATGTCATGTGACTTTTTGCAGGGGCATTTTAGTCATTTCACATTCTACTATGTTTGTTATCCATTCCATCACCTCATCTATGTTTGTTAAATGTTTCCGGTCAATCACCTGTGTATTAAACTGTTCTATTTCATCACCTATGTTTTAAAATGAATCTCACTTGATCACGAGTATATAGAATTATAATAAATACAATTATATATATTAAATTATACATCGAATAATATTAAGTATAATTGTGTTTATATATATTATATATATATTAAATATGATTAGATATTAAATATATATATTAAATATAATTATATATACAAAATAAACATGACAAATATTAAATATATATGATATATATTATGTAAGTAACTATATAAATAAAAGAATATAAGTCGGACCAGATATCAACTTAGAAATAAAATAACATGAACACTATGTAGACTAATGTTTCCCCAAGCGTGAGATCGTATTTAATATATATATTTACAGTTATTTTATATATAATTATAATTTAATATATATAATTATAATTTAATATATATAATTATATTTAATATCGATATATATAATTATATTTAATATAAGTGATGAAATGGAACACTTTAAAACACATGTGATAGAGTGGAACACTTTAAAACATAAGTGATTGACTGGAAACATCCTATAAACATGGGTGATGCATTCTAAACATTGTAGCATTTGAAATTACTAAAATGCCCTCCCCTAAATGTCATGTGCCATATACGTGACCAATTTAACGGAGCTTCAACGAAAATGTTAACGGAGTGACCAAGTGGGACTAATTTTTAAACATAGGTGATGGAATGGAACACTTTAAAACACAGGTGATTGACTGGAAACATCCTATAAACATGGGTGATGGTTCCGGCCATTTGCCGTATTTGTTTTTATGAAGATAAAAATTGGAACAATATCATCTTAAAAGTTGATAATTTGACCCATCCCCTTGATGACATGCAATTTTAGAATTCCATGTGACCGAGGCCTCCGACATTGATTAATATATAAACCAAATAATCAACACATACCATTTCATTAAAAAATTTAAGTGGCATTTCTCAAAGTTTAATTGCTTAATATTAACCCTCTGCATTATAAGACTTAAGTTTTACTTAATTAGTTTTGACACCATAATTTCTCGGACATCAATTCATTTTGGTAAAAACAATGTATGTTTACAAATAGTATAAACTAAGATGAGAATAAACAGCTTTCGAACATAGCTCAATTGATATAGAGTTTCTTTTTTTTTTTGTAAATTAACGATGAGATGAGTATCGAATCCATGACCTTTTGATCAATGACATGAGTCTTTTCGACTAGTTTTACATTTTCGTAACATGAGAATAAACCAATGAATGGCATTTCCCACCAGTTCATAATTTATCCTCAAAACATGATACTTTTGCTACCCTACACATCCAAATAACAAACAAGGTAGCTTGCCTCCAACCAATGACCAAAAGCCAACTTGATTCACCTAGACATAAGGGTTGTGTTGTATAAAGGACTGCTAACAGATAACAATAGAGCATCTTTAAGGGCCTCAAGTTGTTGATATCCTTTGCTAGGCATACATTAAGAAAGACCCCCTCAACAACATTTCTTTATTTTACAAAAAAAAAAATTACTCTAATTGACATTATACATTTACTGTACTTTGCATTTTGTTAAACTCGAAAATCAAATTTTCAAGAAAAAGCCAGCAGCCCTTGCTTCATACAATAAAGAATTCAATTTTCATTGTAGTGGAATGTGGGATGAGAATAGATTCGATTTTTATAAACAAAACCAGTAATATATAATAATCAGTCAGCATGTGACAATGAACCTCTCCTAATACAAGATTTGCAATATTCCAAAACCAAAGAATGCAATGCAAATATTTAATTAGACAAGTCGTGTGACTGTGGATCTTGTCTAGCACGACCACTCCACACACATTATTAAAAAGTAGTACAAAAACACCATTTTTATGCACGCTATAGAAAAAAGAGTGGGCGTGTCATTATAAAACCAAATCAATTCTGACAAACACAAAAATAAAAATAATTCTGACAAAGATTTATATATATTTTTTGTACTTAAAAAAGATTTATAGATCTAAGCTAGATATATAACACAAAAGGAGTTGTAAACTGAAGACCCTTTACATGAATCTAGACAAAGAGAATCATGAGGTTACTTTCAATAGATTGTTAGAAAAAGACATAAGATACTCAATCTTAAGACATTCCAATCAACATTTTGCTTCATTCTCACTACAACAAAAGCTAAAATCAGATGCCATTTTAGCAACTATCCTTTTAGAGTATTCACTAAATTATAATCGAACACTTTCATGAAAAAAAAGAGGATATAACCAGAAATTGAAGTCTATCATATAGCTTTAAAAAGAGAGATCGGATGTAATGAAAACGGACACACGACGAAGATTGTCTTACAAAATATATAGAAGCTGTAGCCTTTTGGACAGCTCTAACAGCACAGGAAAACCAGAGGATTCATCACCCTATGGATTCCGAAAAACATAGCCTTACGCACGAAAACTGATCTCTCTAAACAATGAAATACTGTAGTCTCGCTTAAAAGATAACGATATCTCGAGAACATTGTTACTGTCCTCGAGAGTGAACATAAAAAACCTACTAGCTGCAAAACTTATGGGCATGCAATATTGAGGGGAGTTCCTACGTTCATTCTTGCGGCAGCAGTTTCATCCATGCAGTCGAGTGCTTCTTGGTACCCATCGAAGTCAAAGTCGATGTCGAAATCAGGCAGTGAACTTGGTACTTCATCAAAGCCAACAAATGACAGATCCTGGAACACGTCATCTGCAAATTCGAACGGCTGCAAGCCAAAATCATCCAAGGAGAAAATTTCATCAGGAATAACAATGGAATCAAATGCCATGTCAAATTCCATTCCATTGACAATATCAGCCAATGACGCACTGTCAGGAATGAAGACAGGCTCAGCGGCTTTTTGGTCAAAGGCAACGGCCTCTGTAGAGATGCCAATGACCTTATCACCAAGGGGCTCTTCAATAGGTGCTGAAGCCGCAACAGGGGCAGATGTCACACCCGTTTCCAGGACTGATGATGGAGAAGTATGTTCGGTCAGTGATACAACCTCCTCAACAGAATCCTCAGAGACACATTGAACATCTTCCTCACTGGCATTCGCCACACTTGAACCAGAGGCAGAGCTAATCTTCCTCAAATCATTACAAGAGCCCTTCTCCACCAAATTGTTATGCATCAAAGCTTCAAACTCGAGGCTTTTATTTTGGTAGGCTCTGGAAGCCTCTTCGGGAGTATTGAAAGTACCCAACCATACCCTCTTCCCCTGAAAAGGATCCCGAATCTCAGCAGCCCATTTTCCCCATTTCCTCTGTCGGACACCTCTGTATTTCGAGGAAGATGGTTTCGATTGGCTCAGGGATTGGGATCTAACAAGATCCTTCTTGCCCATATTGGACTTGGAAAGACTTCTCCCCAACCCCGTAATGCCATGCTGACTAGAACTCTCAATTTCAGGGAATGTATAAGGCTGAACTGAACCAGCAGATGGGATAACAACCGTCTTCACAACCCGTTTCGGGTTAGCCATGCTGTACCCCTCCTCATCAGAAGAGGAATCTGTTGCATAAGGATCATCATAAATGATATTGATTTTCCTAGAGGGCATCATTGAAGTTGTCTCTGACCTTAGATTCTTAATCTTTCTCATTCTTGATTTTTGTTTCACACTCAAAAATGGTCTTTCCAATAAAAAAATCAAATCAAAATTGTTTTTGTTCTTTAAAATAAAATCTTCAAAAATGGTTCTCTGGAGGTACAAAACAAATTGAATTGGCAAGCCTCCAGAAAAACTCAAATTAATCAAATCAGCCTTTCAAGTTAGAGATTCTCTCAAGCACAATAAAAGATTTAATCTGTTTATATGAAATCCCCCAAAACACTTTACTCCAGTACAAGTCCTGCATAACAAAATAACCAACAAACAAAATCAACCCCTAAAACCACAAAGATAGCATTAAAGAAAGAATAAATTTCAAGAACATAAACCCCTAAAACCCCAAATATATCATAGGGTATAAATAAATTTCAAGAAAATCCATACACAATAAAACACACCACTTTACAAAATCAACCCCATAAACCCCTAAAAATCCCAAAAATATAATAGAGAATCAATAAATTTCAAGAAAATCAACCAAATGATATAAAAACTGAAACTTTATGGAAGATTAAGGTAAGAGATAGGATACCTTATGGGCCTCAAACGCATCGAAACAAGTGAAGAGCCCCAGAGAGATGATTGCATGCAGAAGTGAGCAGAAACAGCAAGAACAGAAGAGAGCTTCAACAAAGGCCCAAGAACAACAAGAATCTCAACAGCAGCCAAACAAGACTTAGCAGACATATAAATCCTCTTACAAACCCTTGTTCAAAACCTCAGCTTTCACAAGAAAACTCAGACCAATTTTGTGTTCTGAGAAAAGTGAAACAGCCTCTTTAGAGAGATAATAAACTGGAAGAGGAAAAGGAACACCAAAAAAGGAGATATTATAGGATCAGATACACTTATTTATAGAACAGAAAATATCATTTACCATAACAATATTTTTTTACTACAAAGGAAATGATACTCATATTTTACAAAACAATTTATAGATTAGGTGTCTATGGCCAACATTCAACAGCCCCCTATTATTTCTACTATTAATTGAATAATTCTAATTAACATAATATTATTATTAATAAATACCCTCATGGTATTTACACTACCTATTAAAATATTTACATGATATATTGTAAAAATGTACTCCTTAATACTAGTAGTATTTTTATTTCAAGAAAATTAACTATGCGCAAATCTCTATGAAACATCAGCAAATAAACAAATACCAACAAGCAAATAAACAACGAAAATGAAAGAAATCAAACAGACAAAATAATAATTAAATAGTGTAAAAACAAGACATAAACCTTTGAATAAAACCTCTCTGATGACAAACGTATGGTGCGTCCTTTTCTTGCTCCTCTGCAGCTTTCTCTCTCTACTGCCTCACACACTCTCCCAAGCGGTCAAAAAGCTATAGAGTGGTTAATATTTATAATAATTCTGTGTGGAAAAGGAGAAAAAAGAGGGTGGGAGGTGGGGTCAAAGACATATTTTTCCTGCAATTTATTTGGGAAGAATAAATCTTCAGCTGTTTTTTTTGGTAAATTATCAACTTCGTCAAAATCAATAAATCATAATGAAATTAATAGACATAAATATAATTAACTCCAATAAAAATGTTACCTTTTTTACTATGTCAAAAATTTGGTGACATTTAAAGTAGTCATCATTTAAATAAGTGACGTTTTTTCACTATCTTTTTGTACCATTTTAATGGATTGAATTTGCTTTTATAATAATGACATTAAACTTTTTAGAAAATTAGATAATTATAAACTAAAGTCAACTTTATTTTGAAAATATGAGTGGTTAAAATGAATTATCAACATACTTTAATAAACTTTAATTAGAAAATTAAATTGTACCACCCAAAACAAAAATAGTACACTTTTTTTTAAATGGGGTAAGTAGAAATTGAATGTTTTTGACAATATTAGCTGTCAATTACCATACATGTTAAATGACCATACCATATCTAACATATCATACATATCACGTTTTTCACTGACCATTTCATTTCAGATTCCTCGTTACTTTAGTCCTTTCCCCACTGTCATCGTAGGAAGTCGTACCACACTCGCTTTTAATAATAATTAATTATGATTATCATACAAATTAATCCCATTTCATCGGATTCGAGATGTCATATGGTTCCAATGATGAACCGGATATTGACAGTTTCAATAAAATATTATCCTTCGATAAAAATATTGTTTTCCATTCGATTCAAAATTATTGATGTTTATGTAAATCATTTTAAATAATTTCATAGTTTCTTTTCTATAATGTGACAAAATTTAATGTAAAAATAATTAATTCAATATATAAAAACGTTAATCATTTTAAATAAACGAGAGTTTACATGTACCAGCGAATATGAGATCATTTTAGATCAAGTTGTTATGAAATTATTTTCCCATTTTCATTGTTATCCTAGCAGATATGAGATCATTTTAGATCAAGTAGTATTCTATTTTACGCAATAATATAATCTTGTGATCTAATATGAATGTTTGAGTTATCAATATTTTATAATTTTTACATATCTAAAACTAAATAATATGTTTATGTTTTAAATCTGTCTCGATACTTATCAAATGACCACGTTGTATAAGGATGGAGGAGTAATGAATATATAAATTGTCATTTATTTTTAATTAATTTTTAAATAATTTAAATTTGTTATAACAATAACTGAAAAAAATGAGGAGTGGCACACAAGTATCAATAATCGAAATTGTAAAAACAAACAAGAGAAAGCGCGTGAAGGGGAACGGTGTGCGATATTTATGAGGCTGTGAATTATAGTAAATGCAGAAGAATCGGCTTCGAATCGAGGCGTTTCGGAAATTAAATAGGAATTTATGTGCAGCTGGCTTTTAATGTTGTGGACTGATTTGGGGCTCTTGGTTGTAAACAATTTCGGTTTTGCCACTGTGATTAGGTGGAGTGGTGGGACTGGATTCTGGGTCCCATGAATCTTTTGTCTCCTTTGACTTTATTAAGTTACACTAAGAATTGATTTATTTCTAAATTTAAAAGAATAATTCTTTTGTATCAACACTTTAAAAGAAAATTAATATGGCATTCAAATAACGTACTGTATAACATTGGACATTTATTTTATTTAACAAGACATGATTGCTTTATCATAAGAACAATCGTCATACTATGAATTATCACTTACTTTCACAAAAATAACGATAAACCTCAAAACTTATATTAAGTAATAAAAATTAAAATCATGCATGTTGCATAGAAGAAATAATGCATTCAACTATGATGGTCCATTTGTTTTGGGATGAATGTAGGTTAATTTAGGTGAATTACACCATTCATTCTATTTGGGACCAAAGAAATAAGATTAATATAGGTAAATATAGGTGAATGTAGGTTAATTTCGGTTAATAGATTTACCCTCAAATCGGGGTGTAATGGAAAGTTAACGAATTAATAATTTTATTATTATTACTTTAGACTAAAACAGCCATTAATATTATTTTCCTCCAAATTTTCTAATACTCTTATATTCTCTTCAAAAAATAAACTCCTCAATGAATTAGTTTAGTCCTTTCACTTCGATTGATAATGTTTCAAACATTATTTTCTAATATTATTATTAAAAATACACTTTATAATATCGTTTCAAAAAACATTCTATTTGGATATTTGGACTAACCGTTAATATAAAATATGAATTCATAAAATATAACAGGTAGTATATGACTCTAAATTATGTTAGTCATATTATAACAATTAGAGTGTAAAACATCAAATAGAGTATAAAACACTTCTAAAACATTCTAATATGATATTTTTTAACTTTCTGATTAAAAAACGATATTATATACCTCTAGATAATGTTTCATAAAATATCACATTAGAATGACATTATAGAGTGTATGACTCTAAAAATATGACTAAAAAATTTGAATCTAAGAATACGATTAAAATGTTTGAACTAACAGTTAGTATTGTCTCTATTATTATTTTTTAATTTTATTGATTAATTGTTTTTTATGTTATTATTTATTTTATTAGTTCAATCGTTTATAGTTGTCAACATTTTGCATAGAAACAAGAACAAAGATATAAATGTCATTTCAATCGTTTATAATTTTAAAGTCATATTTTTTATATTATTATTTATATTGATTCACCTAGTGAAGGATAATAGTATCCAAACACAATTATAATAGTTTCACTTACATTCACCTACATTCCCCTAACTTAGATTAATTTTAAAAATTTACTCTCACCTAGATTCGCCCCAATCCAAACGCACCATAAATCTATTTAGTTTGAATTACACATCTCATTCTATATTTTAAATATTTTATTAAACAACATAGTATTATATTACAGACATAGTATTACCAAATTCAACTTAAGTCCAAAATCATGGTCAATATACCAGCAAAAACATCTCTGAACACTCCGTGACCTTGAGCACACGCAATGAAACTGGAAAATAGTTAAGTGAAATTCATTCTACGAAATAATTTGATCTATGAGCAATATCATTAGCTGTTTTTTTCTAGATTCATATGTTATAAATTATGAATAAGTAAGATTTTTAGATTCTTATCCATAAATTTTTTTTATTATTGTTATGAAGGTCCATTTAACTCTAATGCAGGGCCGGTCCATAGATTTTTGGGGCCTAGTGCGAAAATTGAAAATGAGGCCCTCGATATATATAATAAAAATAAATTTTTTGAGAACTCATTTTTTAAGCTAAATTTTTCTAAGTTCTCGGGTCTCGAATATTAAAATGTGGTAAAGATTCACTATTATAAGCTAAATTTTCATTATTGAGTTCAAATAGCATAATATTTTCATTATCAAGTTCACTTGAGACTACATTTTTATCACTTGAAACTACATTTTCTTCGATCAAATTTTCATATAACTAATCGCTAGCTATAGGATTGCTTTTAGAAAAGAATTTTTCAAGAGCTCCTTTTTGTGATATAACCAATTCATTTTCACGTTTTCTTTTCTTCTTTTATCGTTTTCGGATAAATATTTGCGAGACAACATCTTATAAAATAGTCAAATAATTATTAATAAACAAGTAAAAAATTAAATATAAAATAACTTGATTAATGAACATAAATAAAGTATAAAATTAATTAAAATAAATAAATTAACAAGAGAAAAAGGATTTATATCACCTATTTAATGACACGGTTCTAATTCTTCAAATTGACAAAGCACTGTGCCTCACCAGATACCAATTCATCGAATGAATCAAGTATTTTATTTTATTAAAACAACAGTATTGCATTGACTCTGATATCAGATTATGAGTAAATTTGCTCTATTCTACTTATACAATTAATATATTGTTTAAGAAAGACCGAAAGACTAAAAGAGTATTAGTAAGCTAAGTAGACAATACATCTGACTTCGGATTCTTATTTATCCTAATTTCATTTAATAATATTACATGTTTGCTCTACGGAATTTGATTATTAAATGTTACAATAGTAGCGTTATAATATTAATAGTTAACCGAGTTCATAGTTTTAGTGCTAATGTTTTTATATCGATATTAGTTCAACACTTTTCAATTCTAAATTATAAACTTAATACTTATTTAATAAATATAATTTTTAAATATATAATTTAATTTCTAATTTTTAAATCAGTAAAAAAATGTATATAGAATTTTTTTTTTAATTTTGGGGCCCCTCCAAAACGGGGGCCTAGTGCGACCGCGCCCCCCGGCCATGGGTAAGGGCCGGCACTGCTCTAATGTTAGAACAAGTTCTTTATACTCAACAAATAGAGATTTTATTTATTTAATTTGAATACTAAAAATATAGTAAAGATATTATAACAAATTAAAAGGATTAAAAACTTTATAGCAAACTTTATAGCACAACTCTACATCGATTAAATGGAATATTGTAGCTCAAAATAGAATTATCCTTTATCTTATTACATTTAATGAGTTAAATAATTCCAAAATGAGAAATATATGAGCTAAATTAAAATGAATAGAAGTATAATTTGGTTGTCCACACTCCACAAATGCATGTCGTTGTTGCTACGTTGAATAAAAACGACGACTATGAATTATAGGAGTAGCAACACGTGATATGTTTGGTCACAAAATCCAAATACACACCATTTACCAACTTTGTTCCCCAACTCAACTCCGTACCATTTTATTGCATTCCAGTTAAGAAACATGTATATTCCCAAATGCATACATGGCTTTATTTCATTCACTCTTATTTTATACTAACAAATACTCCCTTCATTTCGAAATAATAATATTGTGAACATATTTTGTTTAAAAAAATTAATAGAATCAATTTTATATTTTTTAATAAATAAATAAAACTTAAATTATGCATGAAAAAACTTATTATTTTGAAATGAAGAAAGTATTATTTAAATTGATTTTTATATGGCATTATTAACACCTACTCTATATATAACGTGATAAGAATATAATTGCAAGTAATATATGACGCGGCCCGTGCATCTGGGAAAGTGTAGTAATACATAGAGAGATATTTTATTTATTGATAATTATTTTTTTGTGAATACAATATAAAAAATCTATATTTGTAGGCGTATAGGTTAGTCACTCATAGCCTAACAGGAAAAAAAGTGAAGGCTCGAGTCCAGGTGGATTCCGAGTACAATAAGGTTGTTATTTTTAAAAGGATTAGTGGCGTAATCGGTCACTTCTGTTTCATAGTGTTTATCATTCTATAACTCATGATTTATTTCGTCATTTTTTATCATTGATGTTTTAATATCATATCTTATTTAATTTGCAAATTAACCTTATTATTAAACACATATTTTAACCAAAGAAAGCTAAGAAGGGGGTAAACTGTTAAAATTACTAGTATAACAATTTTAATAGGAGTATCCAAACTTTAAGTCTAACCAATAAGGAGTAAAAAATTAGTGATATTGTGAAAGTTGATGAGGTGGGGTTTGCTATGCAGAGGTGAGTGGACCGATGCTCGAGAAGTTGCTTCATTTTGGCGGCAATGATGTCCACGTGGCCCACTTGCGCGCCTAAATGTAGGGGCTGCAACTCACTAGCTTAGGTCCTAAAGGAGTCTGACACGTGGCCCTTCTTACTATTACACCTGTCACCTAAATGTATGCTTAATCGGTAGTACTAAAACTTTTTTAATTTTGTGAAATTTAACTAAGCAAATTTCTGAAAAGCAAAAAATGATCTTTAAATTAAAGATTGAAAAGAGTACGCTAAAACTTTTAATTTAATACTCTATAAATTAATAATTTTTTTAAAATAATAAATTTGTTTGGTCTTAATTTAAGTTTGGGTCGAAATTTGATCGGAACTTGATCGAAACTTGTCCACACAGATTGTGCGAGTCTTGGCGAATTCTGATGGACTTTTAGCTCGGTTTCTTATGCTAGCTAGATTTTGTCTTTTGATTATAAATAGAGGGGTTCTCTTATGAGTCTAATAAGTCTGAAACACAATGTAGACACACATATGATGCGTTTGAATTGGGGTGAATCAGGGGGAATCGATGGAAATTTAATTATTTTTTGTGTTTGAGAACTAAAATTGGTTTTAAGGTAGGAGAATTAGGGTCTGTTTGTTAAATCTATTAAATATTTAAAATTAATTAATTCAGTACTTATTTCATTAAGTCTGTTTGTTAACAAAAAATTTAAGTACTTAATAAATTCATATTTGAATGAAATCCTTAACAAAATTTTAAGTCAAAATTTGTTACTTATTTTTCTCCTCTTAATGACTGAATCCCACAATTCTCTCAAAAAATCAATTTGCCCAAATCTAACCTCAGATATTACGCGTTTCTTTTCTCTTCAACACTTCTTCTCAGATATCACAAAGATATATCATTCGATTTGTGCTATATTTCTTATTTTAAACACAAAATCATTTTTCGCGCAAAAACACACTTTCCATTTTATATTAAAAGAATCGTATTTTAATATATAAAATCAAGTTTAAAAGTTTTAGCACTTAGAATTCAGTTAATCGAGAAAGAACGATTGATTCTTACATCGACGCAAAAGAGTATGTCAATTTTCCAATCAACAAACTCCCCTTTTTTGGTGATAACAAATTACCTAAGGAGACAAACAAACAACGTCACCTCAACACAAAAACAATTATAGTGCAATAACATAATGAAACATGGTAATAATAACAAAAAACATCCATTTACCAAAACATTCATACATCACATACAAGAAATACCAAACAACCACAGTGAAGTAGTTCAGAGTAAGACAAGATATAGTCTAAAAACATAAAATCATAAAATCACAACATGGAAACATATGAACTTCATAAACATGAAATACTCTTGAAAAAACAATTTTTCTTTTTTAGACTATAATTATACTTTAAAAAAGATTAGGGGTCGTGATTGGTGTGTGCTTCACTCCACTCATCCTAAATATTCATTAATCAAGTTATTATAGAGTATATTTTAATTATTCGAATCTAAGTCGATAATTAGTGAAAATCAAATCGGTTGTAATGAATGAGATGAGTCCCACTGAATGATGTGTGAATACGCTCCAAATAAATGATGGTTGTGTAGTTTCCAGTGTTGAATAATGCGCGTGTGAAAGATGGCTTCAAATATACGTTGAAACATCGACATATCAATAAAACTCCCATGCCCATGCCCAAGAGTATATATGTATAGGTCCCATTATTATTGGGTGAAAAGGAAGTATGAGTCTATGACAGATGCCACATGTTAATGTTATCATCCTTCATTTGCATATTCTATTCAACAATCAACACTCCAAAGATTTCTATCAAAAGTGAAGGTGGCTCATTGTTCACTTTCATCATTCATTTTTCATATAATAATCTCAACATATTACACGATATAATTTGGATGTAGTTTCGTTAAAATTGTTTCAAATGAGTTAAAGATTAACACATGCATGTTATGCTTTCATATTGAAAAATAAGGAAAAAGATCATCAGTTAATAAACAAGAGAGTTACTCCACTTAATATCAATTACTTTTAAAATGGTGCTTGTGACGTCGTTGAGCCGCATATATTTATGTTATTTAAAGACATCAAGCTTATTAATTCTTTTGCTTGATTAATTTATGTTCCGACAGACGACGGTTTCAAAATAGTTGGACCCTGTGAGGCCCAAAAAAATTAAGCATCGGGCCTAGATGCCAGTCTATACTCATATGCCCACAAGAGCTTTGCACAAAGCTGAGTCTGTGACTAGGGCTAACGAACCGTGCCGAAATGGACCGGGACCGAATCTGGGCCAGGGCTTCGGATGGTCCGAGGGGCTAGACCACATCGGCCCTGATAATAAATTTGGTTTAGTATCCCCTCTCGAACAATACTAACAAAAAAATTTATCCTTAATTAACATCTCATATGCATTAACGTGTTACGTGTACATCTTTTGAGATGTATGACTTATGCCTTTTAATTAGGGATTCGAATGGATATGATTTTTGAAACCAAAAAACCAAATCAGTTCGGAATCGGCGTCTTTGTCGGTTCAAAACCTACCAGTTTGGTTTCAGTTTTTTCTTTTAAGAAAAAAACTCTACCCGATCTAAATGGTTTCAATTTTCACGGCCGAACTCGGCAGAAAAATCTGAACCGGTCCGATCCAAAATTAATTTGCTTGCTTTTATATTCTTCATAATTTATATTGAAAATAATGCCTTTTACAATTTTTAGAATTTATAATTTTTATTATTTTTTATTTATTTTGAACATTTTATATTTGAATTCTAAATTACTCTGTATTAGTTTATTACTAAATTATATATTTACGTAATTGATCTTCTGTAAATTTATCAAGTTTAATCCAAAATTCACTTTCACATTTAATTCATTAATCTATTTAAAATTAATCAACAAATTCGACCAAAAAAAAATATCGTCCAAAAATTGGCCCAAAAAATAAGCCCAAAATCAGTCAGTAAATCGAACCGGTCCGAAAAACTGAAGTATTAAATAATCACTCTTCAAATACGTCTGTGAGCAAACGTATCTATTGAAAAAGTTTGACGTATTTGGCTCGAAAAGGTGCGGCTCGAAGTTTGGCTCGGGGATCAAATGTCAAGCCAAACGGTTGGATTGAGTATTTGTCTAAACGAGCCAAACGGTTCGAAAAGGTTTGGCTCGGTCACCATATGTGTATTTAATGATAAAATCATTATCAACCCATATATATTCCCATCTATGTACTCATCTCATTCCTTTCATCTCCACTCTCAAGATCGCCCCCCCCCCCCCCCCCCCCCGCCCGCCCTCTCTCATCTCATCTCTTCTCTTCTCAAAAGCCGTTCCCCCGCTCACCCTCATGAGGCATGGCATCGCTCATCCACATAAGTTCTCCAAACCCCACCCCTCCCCTCCCCCTCACCATTGTTTGTATAACTGTAGCTTCAATTACGATTTCAATTGTTATTTTTTCGACTTTTTTGTTCATATAAAGTTTTCGTTCTTGATTTTTCTTCTAATGGTTAGCAAGCCAAACGTTTTTGAACGTGTTCGGCTTGAACCTTCAAACTCAAGCCAAACACAAATTTTTAAGGGTTGACCACACAAACGGTTTGGCTCGAAAAGGTTTGACCTCTCAAACCTCAAGCCCAAACCTCTAAATATTTGACTCGATTCGACTCGATTACAGGCCTATATGAGACTGTGACATTTTAAGATCAACACTTGGCCACATTCATAAATACTTATGTTTTCTTATCAAATAACCATTAAGTTCTTGGTAAAAATGATTTTAGTAACGATTTTAGAAAACATGAGATTTGATTTGTATAAAAGTGAAAACATCAACATCTAAATTTGATATCAACCAAATCTTCACAAATATTTAAGTATAGAATAACTCAACACAAAAACAATTGATAACATGAAACAAGGCGAAATGGAATATATTTTGTACTCTTTTAAGTCACATTTTGTAAGACACCTTTTTATTTTTAGAGTAAAATTTTGAAAAATTTGTCCATTAATTTTTTAAACGGATAAAAAATAACATATACACGTTTGATATGTATCAACTTTTTTGTAGTATATGTCTGTGGCATTAGAGATATTTACATGTTAAGTCGTGCTTTAATGATAGTGAAAAGTTAAATGAGTCTTAGAAAAAGGGATGGACGAAATAGTAAAATAAAGGGTAGCTTGTGATTTGTGAGACAACTCCACCATTTATCCAAATATATAATAGCAAGTCCAAAAGAGGATATTTTGGATTAAAATGATATACCAAATGGAGAATCAAGCAACATGAGACCTTATAATTCAACCACTAGAAAAAAGCAATGAAAAGAACACTATGGGACAACTATAGTAAGAAGATAGAAGAACAAAACGAAAAGTTGACGGAACATTACAAGGAATTTACTTGATTGTGAATTGATTGAAAGGAATGTATACCACCACACTTTGTCACCATTGTTTGCAGCTCATTTGGTATATTACTTCTTCGTTTCAAAAGTTAGATATGATTCCTATATATTCACATCAAGTAGAAATGCTTCCCCTTGATGAATAATAAAAAGTAGAAATGAAATAATTGAGATTTTGTTGTTTTATATATGTAAGTATGAAGTATCCAATTCTTTCTTTTTTCTTTCCAACATTAGTTCGTATGTTACTTTTTATGTGTCTTGTTACATTTATTATGTATCCTTTACACTTTTTATGTATCAAATAATAGAAGTGTAACAGAGAGTGTCGTATAAAAATGTTACAAGTGATCCAACCTCGTTTGCTAGGGTTTGAACCCTCTAATGTGACAAATAGATGGAGGGAGTATCATTTTCAACATTTTTGAATCAGAGATACGTAAGGAATACCGACTAATGTGAATATTATATACTCCCTCCATCCCTAATTGATAGGGAAACTTTCCCAAAATAGAAATCCCTTAATTGGTTCTCATTTAGTTTAAAAAAGTGGAGGGAAAATATAGATTGTAAGATGAATTTGAATTTTTCTAAATCTTTGTGCCAAATGAAATGGCTCTAACAAAAAGGGATGGAGGAAGAGGGGGACAAAGTCATGCCACCATATAGATGCCCACATATGAGAGTAAGTTTTGTGGCATAGAATTTGTCAATTTTTTCGAATTGACGCCATCACTAACATATGAAAAAGGAATTTCTTACCAAAAGCAAGAGATCATTTACTAAAGAAGTGGAACAATACTTCCACCATTAATCAACCAACTCACCTAAGAATATCAGTTCCATCTTTTCATCTCACATTTGCTAAAGTATCTTAAAGCTATTATTTGAAATAACATTTTTGTAGAAAATGGAATTTGTGGTGAGGGGTCTTTTATTGTGCTCGATTGTAAATCGGAAGTGTATCCTAATAACAATCATGTTAGCAGTCATGTAATGAAGAGGACCAACGAGACACGAAACTAGAAATATCGTACTATATTTAGCAAAGTATCACATTATTTACATTTACATGAATTTGAACCCGCGACTTTAAATTCTACCACCTCAATAATCGAATTAATTGCAACAATAATTTGAGTTAGGGGCTTAGGGTCATGTTTTACTATTTTCTCTCCAAAGATTGGGGTCATAAATGTTATCCTTTTCCCTCAATTGTCGTATATGAGGCCTCAAGGTAGATATATGAGAGAACAAGTGAGTTTTTCGAGCAAAAATAGCAAAATATGGTTGTAAAAGTTTTTTTTTTTTTTAAAAATAATCCTAAAATGCTGAAATTCTTGTAAAATAACATTTCTATTAATTTATGAACTATTTACGAATCACATGTACACTATTAAAACTTGCCACTGTAACACCATCATTCACTGAGATAAAAGTGCAAATTGACCAATATATCAAATCCATTACTCCAATTAACTTTCAAATATTTTTTCACTTACAACTAAATTATTATATCCCAAAAATTAGACCAAGCTAGTTGGTCTTTTTTTGGGGGGATATTATCAAAGCTTCGAATTGAAGAGATTTTATAACCAAAGTTGAATTAAAAAAGTATTGATTGATTAAGGACTAGATATACTATTGGAGAGCAAGCAATCGAATTTGGTAACTTAGATTTGTTAAGGAGCAATCAATTGATCATGAATGAACTAGATATTGAGCAACATCGACATTATCTAAAGTCAAATGCGTATATTCTAAGTATGAAGACGTTAACATATTCTTCATATACGCAACAGGCCCACGACCTAGCTATATAAAGGAGAACTTGTCGACTGAAAAAAGGGTCGACAATATTCAAGAGCACGAGAGCATATATCATTTAGTTTTTCTCCGAGCTAGGTTGTTGTTTGTGTTAAGTGCTTTGTTCTTTGCTGTTAACTGAGGTTTTTTATTTTCTTAAACTACTTCGTCGAGTCAATCTACCAGAAAGGTTGGATATGTGATGTTAGGAATGGGGTTAGAGACAGGAGTCCGGTTTCAGTGCATCAATAATTCCATGCATCAGGTGCATCAAGTACCAATTTAAAGGTTTCACGTGGGTATTGTACCCACTTGAAACTTCATCATTGGTACAAGAACCAATATCTAGGGATGTTATCGGTTCGGTTCGGTCGGTTTTTTCCAATATTTTTGTGTGAAACCGATTCTATCGGTTTTTGAACTACACGAACCAAGTCGGTTGAAAATTATTTCGGTTTAAATCGGTTCGGTTGATGTCGGTTTTGAGGCAAAATCGGTTCGGTTCGGTCGGTTTTTCGGTTTTTAAACAAAAAAATAAGTTCACGATTTCAAATTAAATAAAGTCTACACATCCACATGAAATTCAAAAAGGAAATAGAAATAGTTCATGTTAATGTAACAAATATTGAGAAATATAAAGCTTGGGTGTTAATTGTTAGGTTGTTTCACATGGATGCTGCAAGATGGAATATGCAAAAGCACATAGTTGAATTGAAGATGTTGCGTATTCGTTTCTTTTAGTATTAGACTATTAGGTTTTAAAGTGAGATATTAGATATTTACACTATATATAATATGAGAAGAGGTCACATAGAATTTATTCTTGAAGCCTCATGGTTTTCTATAATCAATCAACAACTGACACTTGTTTAAATTGAAAATAACTTCTATTTATTTTTTTTACTTCCCATTAGTTAATTTTTTAAATAATTCTATGTTTTTGTATATAATAGTGGTTTACTTATATTTCTTCAAATTTATTTTTCAATTGTATATGATATTTTTATTTACTTTCATATATATGTTACATAATTTTGACAATATCTAATTAATTATACAAAAAAAATTATAAGAAGACTAATTGTACAGGTTGGACTGTACACAAACTACTAGTGGATTTTTAAAGTGGGTAATGGAAACTTCACACTTGGTCCATTTTAATCTAATAAATTATATAAACGATATAATATTTTAAAAAAATTCAAAATTAAGTACAAGTATAAAGAAATATCACAAATATAAATATTTTAAACAATATATATAAACAGTATATATCACAAACCCTCTTGATGAACCTGATGCATGGAAGTATTGATGCACTCAATCTTTTCACCAGAGACAGTATAGAAGAGTCTAGGTTAGGACAATGAGTATGTGGGGCATAAGTGTAAGACCCTTCTTGTAATACCTTTTTCTTATAGTGAAATTCCTTGGGCAAGCTACCCCTCAGACGTAGGTTTTACATTGGCACTGAACTGGATTTACCAATTTATGTATTGATACTGTTTTGTATTTTGCTTACATTATTAATTCAACTGATCTAACATGTGGAGCATCATCTGATTTGATTTACTTTTTCAAAATTACTTTAATATATGAAAAGGCTTCTATTAGTGATAAAAGGTTCTGAGTTTAATACTCATTTCAGAGTTAATATTAAAAAAAAAAAAATACTTGTCAAAGTAGATAAATGGGATTTTATGTCACATTGGTTTGCTTCATGACCTCCTCATCTTGAAGTAATAACACTTGCGTGTTTTTAAATGATAAACACAAACTGGCAACTACTATGATGGCGTTTATGAAAATTGATGGGTTTGCCAATTTTAAATAGCAGGAACATATTGTTGACCTACTACAACGTAATTGTTAATTAGTCCTGAAAATGTGAGATCGTTACACTAATGTCTTTTATATTTTTGTTTGAAATATATGGAGGGTAAATTACACGATATGTTTCAATTGATAGGGAGACTAAAGCTTCCATATTAAACAAATTAAAATATAAGGTTCGCTTCCAATGAGAATCAAACATGTTGCATGAAGAGACGAGGTTGTTGGTATGTGCATTCTAATTCTTTACTAGTTATGTTATGAATCGGGGGCTCGATAAATTGCTCCTTGTATATTAAGTAAACATAAATTTTTTTCTTGTTTTTGCCCCCATGTATAGCACAACTGACAAAAAAATTATAGTGCAAAATATTAGTAGTCGCACCTCTTTACGTAACGTGGATGCAATTCTTATTGATAGAGACTCTACTTCCTTGATCAAGTGAGGCTCATCCCACGTTTTTGTTAAACAATATGGTAAGAAAAACACAAAAACTCTAATTTAAAAAATTCTTTTATCAATAAATATTTGGTTAATGATAATAAAACAATTATTCACCAACTCATCTAAGAGAAGCTAGAAAAAATATTGGTATTTCAAATTCTAACCCAAATCACTTTATTTCATTTCAACAAAAAACTCAAATCAAATACAAATGACAACAACATTGGAAAATTGGAAAGGGATGTTTGCAATTGGCGCCAGAGGGAAAGAAAGAAATTTGAGTATGAGTTGGTACTGAAAATTTGATGGACTAACGATCTGATTTTCCTCATAAAGATAATTGATTAATTGTAGTAATTAAATCAATATTTAAATCAAACACAAATAATTAATTAAATTTTTAATTAATCAATTATTTAAGCAATTACATTTAATAAAAAATAAACTAAGCTTAAAGAAGATAATTGTGAATCGCAATTATATAATGGCTTTCGCTCATGACCTACCATGTGCCAAGTGGGGAACATGAACAAGGCCCTATAGGTGACGTCGTTGCCGACTCAAAATATACAGTGGTTTCGAATATTATATGTAACGGCAATTCGATAAGTTATAATTTAATTAAGAATATTTTTATTAAAGTTTTTTAATGTTTAAATTAAATAATTAAATATTAAATTTTGTATAAATTACTAAAATAATTTTTATAATAGTGCTAATAAAAAACTTAATAAAATCATAAGTTTCGATAATGACAATTAGGTCCTTCCACGTGATATACAATAAAAGGCAATGGCTACTTTTTCAGATATCTAAAATGTTATCAACAAACTTCATGTTTTACCAAATTTATCATCTAAGAAAACCAATTAAATGGAAAATTATGGTGCAAATAATTTGATCGCATTTTAGGTGCCAGTATGCATTTTCTAATACCTAAACTTTCTTAATGTTTAATACGGCTCTATCAATAAATTCATCGAGTATTAATAAACGTACATAGAATTTTCACTTGAAGAATAGTCAAAACTTTAATTTTTAAAATTTACTTTTCTATTGTACTGTTTATAATATTGTGGAAAGCCACTAAATATACACATACGTTATTGCTATTTTTAATTCAAAAGTAATGTCTTTTTAGGCATTTTAAAAATATTTAAATAAAGTGTCTTTTTAAATTGAAATTCCGTCTCAGTAGTCACTATTTAAAATTAAAAACAATTACATCAAGGTTTTTTTCTTTTTTCTTTTATAAATTAGCGATGATGTGAGATTTGAACCGAGGACCTTACATCACCTTTTATATACAGAAACATCCTTTTTGGGTCTTGAACATGGGTTATTAATCATTAATGTACAATATTTGTTATTATGAAAATCAATTTAGTAGATTCAAATTGAAGTATTTCAAACCAAATTGATAATTACGTGTAATCTAACCCATTGCTACATTCTTTATTTGGATCACGATAACGAAAGGTCCAACGATAGAGTACTACAGTTGTACGTATCTAAATATTCCATTAACCACCTCTTTGCGTCGAAGTTGTAAAATAAGACCATTTGATTTTAAAGTCACTCCAAATTTATTAGTTCGTCCCCTCGTCTAAAACTCGTTTGACTTTTTTCAGTCGTCGACACATGAATTCAAATATAAATACCTTTAATTCTACTTTCGTAAAAATTATAAAATTTTGATATCTCAAAATATTTATTTAACACATTCAACATGATCTTATATAGTTATTTTATTATCATTCAATGAGAGAGTTCATAATCAAACTTTTAAAAGTGAATTTGAAAGTTTGGTTCCAAAAATAAACAATGATCTTGTAAAAAAGAACGAAGGAAATACAAATCTTCAAAGCCTTATATATATTGCACTCATTTCCAATACATATTTTTTTTCTTTTTTGTAAATTAGTGATGAGGTGAGTTTCGAACCTAGACCTTCATGTCACTAATAAGAACATTTTCCACTAGACTATTCGGTTAACTAATATTTCCAACTAAGTTAAACCCAAAGTTAGCAACTAGGCAAGGATGAATAACCTAATTGATGAATGATGAATAGCCTCACTTATTGTTGGGAACAAAAACTAGACGCAATTAAATAAAAGGGCATCATTCACATCAGTTGATGGGGAAATTTAATGGAAGTTCCTACCCCATCAACCTAACGTACCATTCACTCACTAAATTAGATGGTTGATTAATCCGTGACATTCTTAACTGCTTCATCAAGATTTCAAATACAACTTCTTCCATCCTCCACCATGTTGGAGTTAGGTAACTTGGACCTTTGATTTATGTCAATCTTATCCAATTAAAATTTAGGAGCCCCCACCCCACTTGGTCTGCATAAAATCTGAAACGGAAGTAAATATAATCGAAATTTTTAGAATCGAACGGAATTGAATTGATTCGGTTAGATCGATTTAGATTCAGTTAGTTAATGAAAGAATCGATAAAATCGAACCGAACAGATGTATAATGGTTTATTTTTTAAAATAAGTTCAGTAAACGATAATTGTCGAGACTCGAGAGTATATAATTTTGGTCATTACTTACGTAATATGATAAGAGATATGTAAGTATTCTTAAAGCTAGATATATATGGAATACAAACATATGTAAAAAATCAAATAAGGTAATGAATCAACTAATTTTAAAAGGAACCTATTGAACTTATATAGATTAGATCTAATATTGAAATTTAATTTCGAGAAACAATGTAACAATTCATTCAAAATTTAAACTTGGAAATATAACAATTATATAGCTCAAAACGATAAATATAAAAAAACCCCAAACCGAGATAGGAACCAAAACAAAATCGAAACCATTAAGATCGGAACTAAACCGGTTTAGTTCATCCCGCCTGAGAACCGACAAAATGAATTTGATTTGCATTTTGACTCAAAACCAAACTGAACCATGTACGCCCCCATCCCACCCAAAACACATTCAACTACAATTTTAATTAGACAATATTTTAGAAATAAAAATAAACTTTAATTCTCTGCAAATATATCAATAGGGACGTTTTCGGTTCGATTCGGTCAAATTTTCCCAAGTTTTTTGTGTGAATTCGATCCCATTGGTTTTTAACTACATAAACCGATTCGGTTGAAAATTATTTTGATTTTGATCGATCGATTGATGTCAGTTTTGAGGCAAAACCAATTCGGTTTGGTCGATTTTCGATTTTCAAACAAATCAAAAAAATTAAAGTGCACAATTTCAAATTAAATTGAGTTTATACGTTCACATGAAGTCAAAAAAACAAAATAAGAAAAACAGTCATAGCAAAATTACATTTTAACAAACATAAACTTGCTCATTTGCTCCCAACTAAGCTTCCAAATGATAGTCATTGAGTTCATGCCATCCATATAATATACAACTGAAGGCAACAAATAAAAGAATAAAATTATAAATAAAATTTCAAAATATAACTATCAGAAAACAAAAATTATAAAATAAGAAATTTATGAATTATCTTCATTTTCTTTCTCTTTTTTATATACCTATTCCCATTTACTCTTAAAGGAAATTGGCGCTGATTTTGTCCTTAGCCAATTTCGCTAGCAAATTAAAGCCTCAATAGTAACAGGTGCTAACCTACTCCTAAAAGGTTTTGCGGCTTGCCCACTAGTGCTAAATGCAACCTCAGAAGCAACTATTAATATAGGTATAACTTATAAGCAAGACATCTTTTACAATTTTTGTTAATAGTGGGAATCAATTTGGTCGATAGATTCGTTCAAGTACTTATTCAACTCATAAGTATTTTATCTCTGAAGTTCCATTCCCAAATATTTTACATAACATTCCCTTAAAAAGCCAAACGATCCCAAACTATCCTTAATAGCCAAACATCATCGATCATTATACAAATGATCTTTACCACTCTCGGCAAATTTATCAAAATCAAGATTAAATACAATTGTTTAAAATATATTATAATTAAATATTTCAAATAATATATATAGTCGGTTCGTGTGGTCAATTTCGGTTCGATTTATGTTAAAATCGAAAGCACAAACTGTTTGGTGGGTTTTGAATGTTCTTGCACCATCACGATTTTGTGCCATTTTTTTTCAACGAAGTTGCTAAATTTCCTGTTCGATTCCGTCGATTTTGTCTGCTTAAATCAAACACAAAACATCCATATATAATTACATACCCTAAAAACATAATCAATCTGTTACGAAAATTGTATAAATACTTTTCAAATAAGTAGATTTCTCAAAAAAGTAGGTACAGATATTTCTCTAACAATGTGATTCTAACATAACTCGTTTTCAATTCCTAACAAGACTATGTAATTGGTCAACTGTCTCCACCATAATTAAGATTCATTTAGTTTATTAATATTTTAATTTACTAATGAATTTTTTATTTGCGTCAAATTTTTTTCCCCCTTTTTGTCTTGAACCTGTCGGATAATTATTGAGCATAGAGTCGATAATTAATTTAACAAATCAGGTAATTACCTTAATTATTAATTTGTTATCTGATCGAGTCGAAAATATCCGATTTGACTCATTTTCAACACTAAATATAGGAGAACATAGTTCAAATTCAATTTTTTTCTACCACCAAGTTCGTAACTCTCCGCCGGGCCTATCTATCGTTTGTCCCTGCTAGACTAGAAAATTAGCTGAAGCAATAAAAACAGTGCCTAAAAACTGTCTGTTTTTGACTTGTAGGTAGAGTTTAATTTCATGCAAATCTCTTGTTCTAGACTTGTACTAGATCTAGTTGTAGGTACCTAGCTAGCTGATCAAATATTGAAGAGCTTTCAAATGTTCATTATTAATTCAATTATTATATGCCCCAATCCCAGACCACACAATACACAGTATTCCTTCATGTGTTCATTGTGTTGGACTGTTCTAGTGCTGTGATATTTTATTCCAAATAAAGTGCCCCATCTCAATTTATTCGTAAGTGTTTTTTATTCAAATAGATAGTATGTCTTCTTTGACAAATTACTCCATTTATCACTAGAAGATAAACTTGTTTGACTTTTCTTCACTTCTATAGTAATATGAATTATGAATACTAAAATATTTATTTCCCCATTTTATTGGGAAAGAAGGTAGGCCACATTTAATAAAAACAGTAGGTTATATATCATGGGCTAAAAGTATCACCATCACCTATATTTTTCTTTTATATGGTTGTGTTCACTCACTCATATTCTAAAAATAATTTTAATTGATTAGTTAACTATTTTTGTTACCGTTGACCTTTTAATAGCAAACTAGTCATTTCACATATATTTTTGTATATAAAAATTTAAAATGACTATTTTGCCCCGTCTTAAAACTTCCTTAACAACTATACTTACAAATAGGGGCATAATTGTAATTTCACTCATATTCGGTTTTTTGTTTTTCTCAAATAATAGATGTGAAATTACTATTTTACCTTTCAAAAAGTCAACGGGAGACAATAACCATTGACTAACCAATGACGGACTAAAAAAATTGACGAAATAACTAACCGTTTTTTAAAGATGAGCGGGTGGATGGGATCATCTGAAATATGAGTGAGTGAATGATGAATTCAGTGAAACAATGAGTGATGGTTAATGCCTTTTGTCCTATATTATGTCCCAAGAACATAGTTTAATGGTAATTGATGAAGTAACTGAACAGACACACCCCGATATGCCCGGTTTAAACTCGTGCTCCTAAAATATTGCAGAGGTCGTTTTTTGTTTCGTATATATTGGTCTTTTTCCTTGATCTCTTTTACAAATCTGTTACTAGGATATATCTATTTATTTACAATTCGTCTAATCAAATATTTCTACAAAATTTGTGGAAAAAGATTACACTTCCTAAAGGAAACACTTCGTATATATTTTAGTAGCATAGATAAACTTCTAAAAGTGATAAGATTAGATAATGATAGCATTATTCTGCTAGCATATATAAAACTAATATTGATTTTATTGTTAAGTAATAAGGTGATAAAACTGAATAATTTGATAATACGTCTTTGAATTTGTTAGATGACACAATTCACTAAGTATATAACATATGAAGGGGAATTAGAATTTAATGTTGAAGTCCTATGTTATTTATAAGGCTATAATCAATTAGTGTAATTAGTTACTTTTATTTTTAAAGAGTATTTTTATATTATTTTGCACATTAAATTTTTATTTGATTAAAATAAAATAATAAAAATATATAGAGATTGTACATATACACACAAATATTTTAGTACTACGTCCATTATCAAATATTTGATTATTTAGAAAACGTTTACTTTTTCATAATAATTGATTGTTTAGAATTTCAATGCAGTTTTCAACTCAAATTTATCCTTTGTGACCCTAATAATTATTTTTGCTTTTGAAATTATTTTTTCATGAGTGTAATTACCTATATTATATAGGGTATAATAATAATTTTTATTGATCATTAATAAAATAATTTTTAACTAAAAAATTAAACATTTAAAACACAAAGAATAATTCATAAAAAGTGTTTTATCATCATAATTCATATAAAATTAATCAAAATCATATATATCATAAATATAATAAATAAATTTACATCGAATAAACCATATACAAATATCTAGTATCTCTATTACTAGATAGATTTCAAACACAACAAAAATGCATACATATAGTGTAGATTGAATCTGGCAATATGGACCCCACTTACACCATAGCAGACCGGACTCCAAATCCAAAATCCAATCGAGTTAATTACGGAATACTATACTCCATCAGTTGTCCCCACCCAAAAAGAAAAAGGAAAAAAAAGAAAACAAATAGTCTCCTAATAAAATCTACAAAATCTCACACCCATCTCAACGGACACGTCAAAGGGAAAGGGGAAACACAATATCCAAGGCATCCGTGACAACCTTATTATTCACGCGCCTGTCTCCTTCATTACAACCCCCCCTCCCCCTCTCTCCTTTGTCTCCCCCTATATATTTTCCCCCATTTTTCACTTGCCACTTCATCATCTCATCTACTCTCATCTCTCCCCATTTAATTTAATTTCCCATAACATTAATCAAACTCTTTGGTTTGTTCTATTTACCTTTTGTTTTTATTTTATTAAAATTGTGTTGTAATGGCCGACCAAAATGATAAGAAACGTGGCAGGATTTTATTGGAGGAGCCGGAATCTGATTTGCCGGAGGTGAAGAGACTAAGGGAGGATTTATTGAACAGTTTTGAAGATGACGATGACCTTTGTACAACAAGTCAAGATCTTGACTCCTTCATGAAAAGCTTTCAGGATGAAATTTCAGCTCCGGCGAATTTGCCGGCGCCGGCGACGGATGTTTCCAATATTGGGTTTCTATTGGAGGCTTCGGATGATGAGCTTGGGTTGCCGCCACCGTCGACGGTGGATCCGTCGGTTCCGGTGGCGGAGCTGGTTAGTGTTGTGTCTGACTCCTCTGGTATTAGTGAGTTGTGGGAGTTTGAGGACCAAATGGCTAATTTTGACTCGTTTGACTTTGGGTCAACGGGAAATGGTAATAGTGTCGGTGGTGAATACGTGGCGATTGATGGGTTGTTCGATTATTCGGATTTGGGTTTCGGGTCGGGTGATTTTGGATGCCAGCCCGAAACTTTGCCGGCACAATAAATGGACTTAATTTTTAATTTTTGTATTAATGGAGATCTAGGAAGGAATATTAATATGTAAAGGTTTATGTAAAATTATCTGGAGAAAAATGAAAGGGCAATACAATGATATACTCTGGATTTATGAATGGTGATTTTTAATCATGATTTAATATCTTGACATTGTATTCTTTTAAAAAAAGTTTATTAATATAACTGTTTTCAATACATTTATTAATTATTCGACCAATAATACAATTTATAAATTCAAAGAAAATAGACACGGCCGCTTACTATATGGCTAGATCTCTTTCTCACATTTATGAATGATTTGGTACCATTCAACCCTTTTGTTGTGCTTCTTCTTCACTACCTCTTCAACCACCACCCGACACCCATAAGTCCATAACCAACTACAAATCGCCACCAAGTCCTTTTTATATTACCTTCCGATCCTAAATGATTGGGACATTTTATTTTTTATAGTCAAATTTTAAAAAATTGATAAGGAATTCTTATTAAACGATAAGAAAGAATATAGTTATGTAGGATCTTATTAGATTCGTCTCAATATATATTTTTGAAATATCAACTTTTTATATTTTTTCGCATGTAACATAATATATATTTACATTTTAAATTTTAAAATGTACTAATCATTTAGGGAAGAAGTAGTATTATTGGTTACACCCGTTATGACTTATGAGCAACTAACAATCACGTATTCCAGAGTTAATCGAATAGCCTAGTGGAAAAGGCTCTTACTAGTGATCAGAAGGTCCTAGATTCGAAACTCACCTCATCGCTAATTTACAAAAAAAAAACAATCACGTACTCCCTCCGTTTTTTTAATAAGATAGTTTTTTGACTTTTAACGAAAGACACGACTTAAAACGAAAATATTTCTTATTTTACACGCGTAAAAGTCACAAAAGGTTGATATTTAAAAAATATATATTGAAACGAATCTAACAATATCCAACATGACTATATTATGTCTTATCAACTACTAATAAACATTAATGGTTAAAATTTTCAAAATTTGACTACACGAATTTCAAACAATAAGTTACTCCCTCCAATCCAAAACAAATGTCTTTCTAGACATTTCACACAAATTAAGAAACAATCATTACATTCACACTTTCCATCTATGCCCCTATAAAGCAATCATTATAATCCAATTATCACTTGACTATATGATGCAATCATTACTTTTTTGAGTTATTCTATGCAAATAGGGGTATTAAAGGAAAAAGTGGTATATTATACATTGGTTTATGTAAAAAGACATTTGTTTTGGATATTGTTGAAATGTCTAAAAAGACATTTGTTTTGGATTGGAGGTAGTAAGAAAATAGAGGCAGAGGGAGTATGACGTAACCATAGTCGGTGAGAATAGAAGATGAAGCCGGAGACGAGTTCGCGCCGGGGAGTGGGGGTGGAAGGTGACTCCGTGACTGTATTACATGTTTTTTCAAAAATTAATTACTATATTTTTTCACTTTGTTAAAGGTGTAAAATTACCAAATTGACCCTTTTTAAAGTCACATGACATGCATATGGCCTCCTTAGCGGTACATTTAATAAATGAGTGCGTGAATGAGACCAAATAATTTATGAGTGAATGAAAAAGGTTCAGGCAAAAATATGAGTGAACGATCTTGCCTTTTATCCTTTTAATAATAATAAAATACTTGCTCTAATTAAGTGGTTTTTATATCATAAAAGAATTGGAAAAATCACTTCCTCCATTCATTATCCTAATCCTTTTTTGATTTTATGGTTAACGATACATGACCTAAAATGTAAATAATTCTATACGTGTAAAAGTTATAAAAAATTGATATTTTAAAAATATATATTAAACGAATCTAATAATATCCTACATTCCTTTATTATTTTTTATCGGTTAATAAAAATTCATGGCTAAAATTTTCAGAATTTGACTATAAAATAAAAGGGGCTATGCCTTTTTGTAAAGACCATTTAGTTTTCTACAAAATTTAAATAACATTCAAATTTATCTTAGAAACGTAATATTTCCTTTAACTTTTTCTTTCTAAATTTGATCAAATGAAAATTTAAAAAGAGATTATTAAGAGAAAACTAATTACTTATTAAATTAAGAGATGGAAGGAATAATGTAAAGTTTTCAAAAGCTTGGAAATTGGAAGAATTGACCTTGTTAGGCGAGTAAACAAGTGAATTTATAGTTAATAGGATAAATTCTAGAGCAAATGGCTTCATCGATCACTCAAGTTTGTTAAAAAACACTAGTCGATCACCCTAGTATGACTTTGTATACTTTCGATCACTCATGTTAGGTATTATGTATACTTTTGGTCACTCACACGTTTTTTCGGTACAACTCTTGATTTTTCGAAATTTTTAACATTTTGGTAAGGATATTTTAGTCATTCTTCTCATAATTTTGTCATGAAATGTAGAGTGCAATGGAAGTTAATGAAAGTTAGTTGATGTAAGTTAAAAAATTATGAAAAATGACTAAAATACCCTTACAAAAATGTTAAAAATTTCAAAAAATTAAGAGTTTTACCAAAAAAACGTGTGAGTGACCAAAAGTACACATAATAACCAACATGAGTGATCGAAAGTATACAAAGTCATACTAGGGTGATCGACTAGTGTTTTTTAACAAACGTGAGTGATCGATGAAGCCATTTGCTCTAAATTCTAACGTGACATTGATTCATATCTACTTTAATATGAATATATAATGTGGTAACGGAAGAATTGGAGGTTATTTTAAGGGTTGTGATTTTTTATTTGTAGATATATAATCAATATAAATTATTTATTTTTATGAGTATTTTATATAATAATAGTTCACCTATATCATCAAGTACATTTATTTTTATTTTCTGAAAATGGATTTATAAAAATCTTATGTTATTTCTAATAAGTTAAGTATTAGTTAAAAGTAATACAAATTGATATAGTATTACTTTAATAATTTTTACCATGCATATGAATTTATAATTTAAAAATAATTTATTTTAATAATAAATTCATGTGAACAATAATAGAATAATAATTATTATAAATATAATTCGTACAAATTAAATTATGGACAAACATCTAGTTTGGGAATTATGAAAACAATAAAATTCACAATCAAACTAATATCACTAATTCATAGAGGTTCCACTTAATTTAATTTGTAAATTAGGGTTGCCTTGACCTGATATCATTCGATTTAACTGGATTGGACTTTGCTTTTTTTTTTTTTGTCTTTTTAAATTGGATTAATAGCTAATAGGCATTATTATTATTATTATTATTATTTTTCTTTTTGATAAATGATTCATGTTATAGATTAGCAATTGTTATGGCTAAAAGTGTCAGAAATCAAATTAAATACATTGTTTAAAGCACTAACATCATTAAAAATCTTTAATAACAATTTTTTTCAAATCTTGGGGACAATCCCCATTTGTTGACATCCAAAAAATATTACAACGTTTCTTAGATCCATTACTGAGCAAAATTATCAAATCCATCTTGATAAAGAGAGTAAAAATTAAATCATTAAGATTCATGGTTCAAAATATATCAACTCAAGTAGGGGAAAATTAGGTTTAAATATAATTTGACCAGACTTAACGGTTCAAGAATAACATCATTAAGTTTTATTCATGATTATTTTAACTCAATATTTATGCTTCTCAACTGTCTGCCAATATGTTGGTCTGCTTCCTTTTATAGTTGGACGGGACTTCGAGGCCCAATTACTATGTTTAGTTGAGTCCTGCCAAACCCCCTTTTATAGCAATTTGAGAACCATTTAAAAGTATTATATATATATCTCGGAAGCAATTATTCTATTTTAACCTTAACTATTAGCACTTAGTGCTATGCATGAGCCGAGCTAGCTAGCTCGCTCGGGAAGTTGAGGCTCAAAGTTCGGCTCGGCGAGTTAGCTCGGGAAGCCGGCTCGGTAGCTCGATAGTATATATGTTAATATTATTTTTAATAAAATTAGTTATATTATACTTTTTTAGTCATTTCAATTATTATGATTAATGACAATTTATAGTCAATTTAATATCTCTATTTACATTGTTACATGTTGGTTAATTTTATTACTTGTTACATGTTAATAATATTATTAATTGTTTATGTAAAATAATTTTTGTTAATTAAATTGAACTTGAAATTACGAAACAAGCTAGCTCGAAAATCGACTGGGAAATGACTCGTTTAGTGATGAGTCAAGCCAAAAGTTATGGGCTCGGGCTCGGCTCGACTCGACTCTTGTGCACAGTGCACCTCTATTAGCACCACTAATCTGTTGTAACAAATAACATATAGCTCACATTTATGGGTAGTACTCCCAAGACCGAGCCGCATGCACATATTCAATTTATAACGTTTGATTTAATAATAATTTATTGAATGAGGATAAACATTTTGAATTATACTCCCTCCCATCCAAATAAATGTATTTTTAGAGATTTCACAAAAATTAAGAAACATTTAAAGCATTAAAAATTTATATCCATACCCCTATATAAAGACAATCATTAATACTCCATCTATCCACTTAAATATGAGAAAATCATTATTTATTTTGAGTCTTTTTATGCCAATAGAGGTATTAATTGAAAAAATGATATATTATGTATTGATTTATGTAAAAAGACACTCATTTTGAATATTCTTGATATTTCTGAAAAGACATTTTTTTAAGATTAGAAGGAGTATTTAAACAAAAGTAAAAGTATTTTCAACTCAGGACCTTCTGGCAACTAGCGAGAGTCTTTTTCACTAGGCTATTCGAGTATTTTCACTATTTTTGAATATTCTTAAAATCTCTCGAAAGATACTTTTTTTTGGATTGGAGGGAGTAGATAAATAGGTTGTGTGACCGCTATCTAGCTGGCGTAGTTAGTAGTTGTCCCTACATATAAGCATATGATTGTGCTTTGGGAGATCTTCATCCTCCTACATACTACAACATCTCTTCAACTAACCAAATACTCTTCTCAAATCAAACCCAAACCCAAATTATGAAGATTTTCGTTAAGACTCTCAAAGGCAAACACTTCGATATTCAAGTCAACCCCCATGACTCGGTTCGTAATTTCCATGTCTTAATTGATTGTTCACATAATTTACTTGAACTCAACTTTATGCATGTACATCAATTAATTTTAGTATAGACTCTCACGAATTTTAACCTAGGCATGACTTATTGACGTGATCATGAGGCACTTGTATCAACAAGATTGTTCGGTTTGATTTTTAATGTTTAGGCACACTAACTATTATTTGAATCAAAATTATAATGTCGATAGTAAAATTTATTCCAAATAGTAGAATTTGATATATTTTCACTTTTTGAATTTCGAATTTTGTTGCGAACGAGTTACGGAATTACTTGATCTTAATTGGTTGCTGACAGAATTTACTTTAATTAAGTAAATGAAGAGCTTCAAAATCACAGGTAGTTACCGTTGGATACTTGTAATTGCATGATAGTTGTGATTGTGAGGCACTTGCGTCTCAAAAGATTGTGCAATTTGATTTTGAATTGCCGATATCACTATGTTTGTAGCTTTGGTTGATACTGAGTGATTTGATTTTCGGAAAAAATTATCGTGTTAATAGTAAAATACGTTAGAAATACTAACGTCACCAAATATTGAACAATATATAACTACATTTGAAATATAAGAAGAAACCAATAAAATTCAAAATTGGACAATCTTTTTTCGATGGATTGTGCATATGTTTTAAAAGGTCGCGAGACATAGTGTATGATTGCATTGCTAAGAATTAGTCAGTTTAGAGTGATTGAGGATATGGAGATAGTGTAACAGTTTATGGAAACTCTAGGAGACTGATTAGGTTTTGTATAGCTTCAATTCATGTAGAATTTCAAATGTTTCGTATTTGATTTGTTTGATGACTCATATTTCATGGCCCTTAACTCATTGAAGTATCTGTTTGCTAAAGTTAACTAAAGTTTCTTTAGATAATATAATCGTACTTATAAGCACTTACGGTATTTTTGTTATGCTTCTCATTATTTTGCCTTATAGGTTGCTGATGTGAAGAGAAACATTGAATCTGTTCAAGGATTGGAGGTGTACCCCGCGGATCAACAGATGCTTATCCATCAAGGAAAAGTTTTAAAAGATGAGACGACATTGGAAGAAAACAAAGTTGCTGAAGGTAGCTTTGTTGTTGTTATGTTATCAAAGGTGAGCACATGTATTTAGCTTCGTCTTCCTTTTCAATCGCTGATCTGTCTGTTAAGAGTTCATGAACTGAGTTCAACATGAACATCTGAGTGTGCGACTGTGAGGATGGTAGATAAATGTATATTTCGGATATTTTTCTCGCCCTTTTATTTAATAATATGGTCACTTTTATTCTGTGCCCTATACTTCTATTATGCTCTTTCAACTGATAGCTAAGTATATGTAATGCTAGTCCAAGGGTTCGTCTACTGGGGCTCCAACGACATCTGCAGCTACAACCAAGGTAATGCCAGCATAATCTCTCTTGCTTTATATTCATCCTGTCTACACTGTTATATTGGAGAAGTTCCTTACTTTTTGTTCACTATCGATTATACTCACTCCTTAAAGATGGGCAGGTTTATATTTTGATCTAATGATTGAGTTATGAACTCAAATAATTTTCATGTTGTATAATATTTGTTGGAAAGTACATCAGTATTAAGAGTTGCTTTTATCTTGTTTTGGCATCCTGACCTTTGATGGTTGCAAGGTGAAACATTATATGTGATGTCTATCCTCATTGAGTCGCCTGTGTTCCGATCATCATTTATAAATATTGTGTGCAAGAACTTGCGAGTGTGGTAGGGCTGTCCGACTTGAATTCTCAGGCCAATTTGAAGCCCAATCAAATACTCCTATATTATAATGTTTGTCCTTTATTCACAAGAGTAGGTATTATTTGATCTGCTGCTCGTTGTCGTAGGGATTGTGAACCACAGTAGTTGCCTTGGTTCGAGCACATTTTCATGCACACAAGTTATCTGTTTCCGCATAGACCATATTGATATCTTTATATTGATTTTGCTATATTCAGTGAGTCACATCTAAGGCACTAATCTTGTAGGCGCCCCAAACAAGTTCTACGCCTCCTACCGCACCAGCCGAGGCAACTGCCCCTGCCCCTGCCCCCAGCTCTCCAGCTCCAGCTGCACAGTAACTTTTTTAATTTCTCTTTTTGTATTTCCATTTTTTCGAATATATAAAATATATTAGAATCTTCCATTATTTTTTTGACCCTTCGCTTAACTTCAGGCCAGTGCCTGCACCAATGGCTGCTACCCCATTGGCTAACCCAAAGTGAGTGTTTTCTTAATGTTTAACTGCTATTTGGAACTAGATGGGTTTGCTTTATATAAAATGTCACTTTTGATCAGTCTAGAAGCTGGTGTCTATGGGCAAGCATCATCAAGTCTTGTTGCTGGTAGCAATCTCGAGGGGACAATTCAGCAAATTATTGACATGGGGGGTGGAACCTGGGACAGAGATACTGTTGTCCGAGCTCTACGTGCTGCTTACAACAATCCAGAGAGAGCTGTGGAATATTTATATTCGGTGAGTCATGGTGGTGACATAATTTCATACGAACATAATATTACTACAAAAAAGATGTCAACACCGGGGAAAAAAACCTTCTTCCATATTATATCCATGAAAATCTGAATCTGCGAGGTTGATCATGTGAACTATGAGCGTAAGGATCCCGAGTTGAGTTATGCAATACTGTTCGTGTTTCTAGTTTGGTAAATACACTTCGGAAGGGGCACCTAATGCACCACATCTGACTTCAAAAGGGTTCCTTTACTGATTTTTAAATAGATTTCGAATAACTGAGTAGAACCTAAATAAAAGCCACTTCACTGATTGAATTCCATAATTTTCCATATTGCTGACTTCTCCAGCCCTAATCCTTTATTTTTCCTTGGTAGGGTATCCCTGAGTCCGCCGATGCTCCTCCCGTTGCTAGAGGACTCACTGGTGAACAGACTACTAGTCCACCTCTTGGGCAAAACTCACCAGCTCAGCCAGCTGCCATTGCTTCAAGCGGGCCAAATGCAGATCCTTTGAATCTTTTCCCTCAGGTAGGCTCCAAGCAATTTCTTGCGTAACTGGTATTGGTTATAGAATCTCTTTTTGTAGTTGACATTGTCCTGCTTCTATGAACTTGTTTTTGTCCAAACACTTGTGATGCTCTGTTACATTCCTGCACAGGGTCTTCCTAACACAGTGTCAAACGCTACTGGTGCTGCTGGAGCCAACAACCTGGATTTTCTCCGCAATAGTCAACAGGTATATACACATATACAAATTAGTAAATATCGTTTTATAATAGGAGTGACAAACTACCAAATGACTTTTTTGCGACAGTTTCAAACTCTGCGGGCGCTGGTACAGGCCAACCCACAAATCTTGCAGGTATGCCTACCATACTCCCGGAATCTTTTACCCTACGTCTTTGCTTATGATAGTTCAACTGGTTCAAACAGAGACTTCGCTTTTGCATTACAGCCCATGCTTCAGGAGCTAGGGAAGCAAAACCCCCAACTAGTGAGGCTAATTCAGGAGCATCAAGGTGATTTCTTACGGCTTATCAATGAGCCTGCTGAAGGTGGAGAAAGGTATTTCTTCAATCTCTTTTAATTTTGTGGATGAATACTTGCAAACATTCCACTTAATCTTCTTCCTTGGTGTTGATCAGCGATGTACTGCAGCAGCTTGCATCATCTATGCCGCAGGCTGTGACAGTAACACCTGAAGAACGTGAAGCCATAGAACGTGTAAGTTCATCCTATTCTCCTTACAGTCCCTGATGTTAACATGTATCAAGTCTACTAATTTTGATTTTCACATAGTCTCTTCTCTCTCATTTGTGTGGAAGGTTTACAAACTTCAAGAAGAATATAAAATCCATATCCATCACCACTTTTGCATCTAATTTGCAATACTAATGTGGTCACAGAGTATACTCTTTCAAAGAAACCGAATGGAGTCTATAACTATTTTTCCGTTCACATCAATGTGTAGTAATATTGTTATTCTTTGATCCTCCCTTCAGCTTGAAGCAATGGGATTTGATCGGGCATTAGTATTGGAAGTTTTCTTTGCGTGCAACAAGAACGAAGAGCTGGCGGCCAACTATCTATTAGATCACATGCATGAATTTGAAGAGTGATACCAACCGCTACCTGTTCCCGTTTCACACTCCAACTGGAACTAAATTGTGTATAACCCTTCGAGTTTTATGTCATTTGTCTTTTCTTCTTTCTAGGATTGATACACAAACCTCCCTCTGCTTCACTCATTCTTTTTTTTTTTATGGTTCTTGCACCGAGGAGTTTGTACATGTGAATTGTGAAATCGAGTTATAAGTTTCTCTAAACTTCATTTAATGTTTATTTACAGTCTGCTAACTGATCAAGTGTTCCCAAAATTACTTCTCTTTTATAGAATTTATGGTCATTAGTAGGGTGAGTGATGAGTATGTTGCATTACTGAACCAATATGCGGGATAAAGAAAAATTGAAAAATCGAACAATTATACTATATTTGATTGCTGATTTTTGCCAGTGGTGCGTTTTCATAAACAATGAAAGAATATTTGCACAATAAATACTACTATTCCATATGCAATGCGTCATGTTTTTGAATAAATACTTAAAACGAAATCTATATTAAAAAAATCGATTATTCGAAGCAAGTTAAGCATATGTCCGCCTAGAGTACTCATCCATATCTCCTTAGATTATATTAAAAATAATTTCATCATGAACTGTTTATAAATCAAATTTAAAAACTCTATGACCAAAATTCATCAACTTATACAATTTGCCATTGATGAGGATGTTAATTTAGACAAACGTTAAGTGGTCCTTCTTTCCTTTTTAGCTGTCGACTCACTATCAATTCCTATAATTATCATAGTTGTTTGTACATTATAGGTTTAAATAGATATGATAGAAATGCAAAATTTTCCATAAGAAAGAAAACATCCAATCTTTTTTTTACAAAAGTTGCATGCCATGCAGAGTAAGGTTATAGCGAAATGTCAAAGAAAATAATTTGTAGCCTCACCTTTTTAATGAGTCTCTCTTAATTGTTTCAAGTTACATTATATACCAGGAAGTTTCTTGAATTTGGTACTGAAATTCCTTGCTTCTTGTTTAATTAATCTCGCAGATTTTGCTTTCCGATTGATTGGTATTTGCAGATCACTTGAAGGTTTTTTGACATGAAGAAGAGTGTGAAATTTTCACAAGTTCCAGCTTTCTACAAGGTGTATACGCCTCACTCATGTTCTCGAAAAATGGTAACTAAATCTCTAGTAATTTTGGTAGCTATAATTTTTTTGCGTTTCTGTTTAAATATTGTTATGTGATAGTTCGGGTTCGAAGCGACTTTTTGGTCACTCCGGAGACAGTCTCCGTTTTATCATAGGGGTGAAGTTGCAAATTATCGACGCCCCTTGCCTGCTTTGGCTTCCGAAGTATTTGGGCATGTTGATGTTGTTGATGTTTAAATCTTGTGAATTATAACTATTTCTTGTATAGGAACTTCCTCCAAATTTTCTCCAGATAATCTCTCAAGGCTCAATTCCAAGAAAGTTGATCCTTAGAAATAGGTGTGGAGGGTTGTGGACTGTAGGATTGGGAGGTAAAGGAAAAGATCTATTTTTTCAAGGTGCTGGGTGGATTCAGTTTATTACTGATAATAACATACTTGAGGGATACCTCTTGGTGTTCAATTTCAATGGCATGGACACATTCGACGTCAACATCTTTGAGCACAGTGGATGGGAGAAAATTGATGACTATCATGAAGAAGAAGCAAAAGTAGATGTAGAGGAAGACTTGCTTGAGGTCAAAGATGAAGATGGCGTTGCAGAGGAGGGGGGAGACGAGCTAGAGTCAAATGCCGATGAAGGTTATGATACCACCCCTGCGGGGATGCAGGACGAGGAGAAGGCTGGGGAAAATTCGGGTAAAAGAGAGAGGAATGGAAAGAAGAAGGCGAAAGGGGAGTATATCGACATCTATGGATCTGACATTTTCAAATCTGGACGTTATATTCGGCCGACGAATCCTTACTTTGTGACAAAATTGAGAGGACAGAGAAGGGATCAGCTAGTAAGTTAATTTTATCATGTTGACTAGTAATATCAAAATTTCTCTTTCTTGTGCTTAAACTGAGTGCAACAATGTTATAATCGCAGCATATCCCAGCTGATTTTATCAAGGACCTAGAATATGACCTGCCAGAGGAGTTAATTGTTCATGACCCGCAAGGAAAGACATATCGTCTGCATATGAATGGCTGGAACGATGGCCGGTTATGGTACAAAGAAGGATGGAGTAGACTCTGCAGAAGTAATCTTGTAGAAGCAAAGGACAGAATTATTTGTGAGTTCATCAGAAAGGCTGAGATGCAAGTCACCATTATATGTCCTGGAAATTCTTCAAACTGATCCTCAAAGACATGAGGAGTCTCAGTGAAATATGTAAAAACTTATCTTAAATACTTGCTCCAGTTTCTAAATTATTTACTTCAGGTTTCTTAAAAGACTATTTGATGCTCAGATGGTAGTTACTTCTGAAATGCAAATCAAAATGTGATCCTTATTATTCAGAATATAAAGCCTTCGGAGGCTTTGAGATTATGAATACACTTTTATTGGTTAACTTAAAGCGCTACATGAGCCTGTTTACGTACTTGCTGTGTCTCTAAACGCTTGTGCAGAATTCGACTTTTGTTTGTTAAAACGTTTGGTCCTCTCTGTTTAAGTACTTGCTGTGTCTCTAGACGCTTGTGCAGAATTCGACTTTTGTTTATCAAAACATTGGTCTTCTCTGCTGTGTCTCTATGCTCTTTGAACTGATAGCTAAGTAGGGTTCGTCTAATGGGGGTCCAACGAAATCATCTGCTACTACGGCCAAGGTAATGCCAGCATAGTATCTCCTCATCCTCATTAACTCTCGTATGTCTCGAACTTCATTTATAGTTATTGCCTGCAAGAACTTGTCCGAGTGTGGTAGAGCCGTCCAACGAGGATTCTCAGGCCAATCTGAAGCCGAATCAAATATATTACTCCCTAGAATGTTTGTCTTTTAACAACAAACAAAAGAAGAGCTGGTGAACAATAGTTTAACAAAAGCCTGTTAAACAAGACTTGTAAAGAAAGACATCCACATTTTCTTTAATTATTGTTACTTGCTCAGAAAATGTCAAATATACCTTTCTGGCTGCTAAGTGTCAATTTCTCTCATACAACTGTTTGCACTTCGTCAAATACCTTCAAGTAGTTGGTCCAATTGTATATATATACTTATTTTCTCCTCGTACATGTCAGATTAGATAACATAACATCTTCACACAAAGAAAGAAAGATAAGGGCTGTTGCAAAATCATTGTCTCACATCATTTTACTTCTCTGTTGGCCTTTCTTTAGCCATTTTAGGTGAGAATGAGCTTTTCAGATGCTCTAAATTCTTGGATATAACTCTTTTTTCGTTGGGTTCGTTTGGATGTGAAGATGGTAGGCAAGTTGCAGAGCCAGAATGAAGTTATTGAAATCAAGAAACAGAATCAGAACATTGGGGGGGTTCGAAAATCGACAACGTTAGCTTCCATGGAATCCTTGTCAATGCCTGAGGTTTGTCATCCCCCCCCCCTCCCCTTTCCTTCCTTCTTGATTATTCAATGTATCTGAAACTTGACACTGGTTTTATTTTTCAATTGGGATGATGCTTTCCCTTAGGTGCATGAAGTTGTTTTTCTTGCAGATTTTAGATGCTCAAAATGTCAAGAAAGGGTAGCTGGAATTATGTCTAAGATGAATGGTTAGTCTTCTTTTCATATTCTACGCAACTTCTCAAAGTCAAGCTATTGCCAACTGTTATAGATTCGCACCATGGTCTTGGTATCAAACTCTTCAAATAACGACCGTTTATAAGATTTTGGACTACTTTCTTCATCGTCAATCATCTCAACAAACAAAGATGACACGACTTTAATGTTTACGTCGATATTCTTAAAGAATACTATCATAATATTTTTTTAGTAAGTCGCATTGGATCATTATTTTTAGACGATAATGATTAATTGATTTAAATATACAACGATACAAATGAGGACGAAATGTTTTTCCCATTATTGGAGGAGGGTCCATTGGATGCTCAAATAAGAAAAGGGACTTAAGTTGTCCTATTATCATAAAGCATAGCATGAAATGCAATGAGTTGCTTAATGGTCCAATTAACTCTCCCTTCGTCAGATTATCTTACCTCAATTAGTACACCAATGAAACTAAAGTATGTCATTCCCATATCTAGTCTCCGATCCATTGTACATGAAGGTAGTCATCTCGATTCGAATTAATTAACGATCTTATTTTAAAACGAAATTTCGAACATGAATATCTATTTAATTATATTATGAACAATAAAAAGTTATATATGCTCAAAATCCTCGAATGTTTTCAGGGGAAATGCAATCTGTGATGGTGAGTGTACGTGAGAAAGAGGTGACACTTACATGCACAAACTCAAGATATAGTGATAATAAGAGATCATCATCATCAACCAAATTAGCCTTCATCATGAGGCTTCTCTTCTTTACTCGTACCTAAAAATTGTTCTCTTGTATAAATGAATATATTTGCCTTTTCTTTTATTTCTTCTTTTTGTACAAATGGGTATTGATTTGTGTGTAATTATTAGTTCTAGAAACAATTAAGGCAATTACAATTACAATTATCTAATTATTCATTTTCCTTTTTATATCATGCATATAATATATATATTGATCTTTTGTCAAAACTTCGCTCATTTTATTTATTGCTCTTTTGTCAATTAAGGCAATTACAATTACTTAATTATTCATTTTCCCTTTTATATCATATATAATATATATTGCTCTTTTGTCAAAACTTCTCTCATTTTTTATAGTTTTATGCATGGACGAAAACAAAGCTCAAGTAATGTCTTCAATGGTGTAGCGTTTACTAAACAAATGTGATCTTTAATTCACCAATATGATGACATATTTAATATAATCAACCATTCTATGTAAGTAAACTAGAAAATGTAGATGCAATCGAACTTCTCAAGAAGTATTGATTAAACTTGACAAATTTTAGGGATGAAAAAAAATAATATCACCTGACATTATTTTCTAGGGTAGAAGGAGTAGATTTAGAAGGGATATAATCCACAATGTAGCCTTTTTCTTCCGTTTCTATAGTCGGTTTTTGAATATTTCGACTGTATTTATGTTTACCGTTCGATGAAAAGGTGATAACCATGATAATTGGAATGATATTAGTGACTGTTAATTGATGTTTTAGGTTAAGAACATTGAATGACATGGACATAGGATAAAACACCTGATATCGAATAGATTATTTTTGAAAATTATATGAATTTGTTAAATCAAAATTCATTTTCCCACTAATGACAAAATTTTTGATTTTTGTTTTTGTCGCTATGAAATATGTTGAATCATCATCTTATTCACTTGAATGGTGCATGAAGTCTATGTCACCGCTCAAATTCACACAAGCTAAGTGAAAGCCAATATATAAAAAGTTGAGACCAAGATATAATAAGTTGGCTTAATTTCATCTGGGTATCTGATTTTTTTTTTTTAATTCCCAAATAGGCACCTGAGTAAGAAATTCAATTAATAATCATAAAAAATTATACAAGACTATTAAAATATTGCTCATACAAGTTAATTAAAATAACAATAGAATTTTCTTTAAGAAAAATCTATATTGGCTTTTAGATTGAAAAAGAATATAAAGAAAAAGAAATAACCGAAAAAGAAAGGAGAAAATATATAAATTGGATAGAGAAAAAAATTGCTAACATGTTTAAAGAAATCACCTCAATAATGGAGATAATAAATTGGAGGAGAAGAAGAAGAGGCTGTGGAAACGTTTCTGATGGGGGAGGGAAAAGAGACGTGTGAGAGGGTTATAATTGGGTAGAATAGGTTTTTAGAGAGAATTGAGGAATTATTTGGTTAAGAGGTAAAAAATAAATAGGATTTTTTGACTTAAAATTTCCTTAAGGATTTCAATTAGATCTTAAAATATTCAGTACTTAATTTTTTTCGTTAACAAACAGACTTTTTTTTTTTTTTTTTGATAATTAGCGATGAATTTTGACTACAATGATATTACAAACATGAATACAGAAATTGCTAACTAATAGAAAGTTAGAGTATAATATGAGACAAATATGTCTCCAACAAGGTTCGAACCCATGACCTTTTACATGAAAGGTTGGGCCGGATGCCACTAGGCTATTGAGCCATCGGCTTCGTTAACAAACAGACTTAATGAAATAAGTATTTAAATAATTAATTTTAAGTGCTGAAATTTTTTAACAAACGGGGCCTAAATATTTTCAGTTGTCAGATTCAGTTATAATTCAGATTCAGACATTCAGATTCAAACATTCAGTTTTCAGACTTCAGATTCAGACATTCAGTTTTAACAAACAGGTCCTAAGCCTAGTAAGTTGGGGTTTAGAACTTCGAATGGATTGCATCATATACCTCTTACTTAGTTGTTAAAGTCAAATACTACTAGATTAGAAGCCACTAATGATGTAAACCATTAATTTATAGTATTAAAAAAGTTAATCAATTCTATAGAAAATTGAACTCACAAACAAAATACTTTCGATTCTCTTACTCATTTTAGTGTAATCCACCATCTCTACAATTGGTTCGTATATAAGAGTATAATATTTATTGGATCGTATATAAATATATAATTATAAAATTAATGGGTTAGTACAATATTCTTTTACTTATTGATTCGTAACATGAGTAAAATTTGCTCAATTTAAACAAACCACTGAACTCACATACTATACATAAAATTCGAGTAAATTGTTGAAATGGTCTTTAAAAGTGAGTTCAGGTTGTTATTTAGTCCTCGAAAATACAAAAGTTACAACTTAGTCCATGATATTATCCAAAGGTTACAGATTGGTCCAAAATTTAACCAAAGGCATTAGTGGCGGTTGAATTTCTTATCTTAGAGGGTGATAATCTAGATAAATTGTTCCCTAATGAGTGCCTTCGTGTTTATGGCCACTATATCATTGGAGGCAAAAAGATTTTCATTTTGCTTAGTGGTCTAGTAGTTTTATCTACAACCTGGTTTCAATCAGATTTGGACAATTCCAGTGGCTAGAAAGATCAAACACTTCCTTTATAGAGCATGTCTTAACAGATTGCCAACAAAGGTCAATTTACATTCAAAGCATGTAGTTCTAGACCGAAAATGTTCATTTTGCAACAAGCAGCAAGAAGACGAATATCATCTCTTCATTCAATGTGACTTTACTAAAGAGATACACAGTTTGATTAAGGCACCATTCATAGACTCGGACATATTGTCATTCAAGGATCTATTCCGAACAATGAAAACAAAGATGCCACCAGATAAGTTTCAATTATGGTCAACATGCATGTGGGACCTTTGGTACCAAAGGAACAGAATGATTCATGAAGATAAGTATCGTACACCTATGGAGGTTGTGAGTTTTGCGACTTACTTTTTAGGCGCCGAAGAAGCTGCTCCGACTCTCATCCAAGCCCCGTGTCCGATTGCATGAAATGGGGACACCTCCAGCGGCTTCCCCGAAGGGAAATAGCTCAGATCCGCCTCCTTCGTGAGGCTTACTCCTCATCGGACCTCCGGCAACGGGGAAGGGGGAGCTGAAGGGGTACGGTTTTTTCATGTAAGGCAAGGAGAGGTTGAGAGGCGGGAGAGGCTTGCTAGGGCTCCAGATCCATATTTCTCATATCTAACTGTCTCAGAAGGATCTAATTCGTGATGGTGTAGTTTTTTGAGTATCATCGGAGTTCTAAGGGTTATCTCTTATAAGGTTTGGTTGGTAGAGGAAAACTGTGGGACGGAAGCTCGTCGGTAATGGATCAGAGAATGAACTTGACTGTTCATATCTCTAGAGCATTTAGGGTTAGTAGTTGGGAATTTATTGAAGCTCAGATAAGTTATGAGGGTTTTGGGCACCTTGAAGTGCTTATATAGCATCGAAATAGGGTTAGGGTATTTGATAGTCTTGGGCCCAGATTTATGGGTTAGTTCGACCCTTCCTATTCTATTCTGTTCGGGCCTATGTTAAAGGCATTGTATTCGGTTTTGTAATTTTTTTCGTTCGTTTTATTAATACATCGCTAATTATCAAAAAAAAAAAAATGTGTGCTTGCTTTAATTTCTGCTGGGGGGGGGGGGTTCTGGCTTGAGTGTTGCTGGTTTGTTCTGTTTTCTTGGTTGGTGTAGATGGTGGAGTTAGGTTCCACCAAAGAGGTACGATTTGGCGATGGAGTGGCTTGCCTACTACGACTAGCGTGTTTATGTTTTGCTACGGCGGGCATGCTGTTTTTCCAACTCTCAACACATCGATGAGAGACCAAGCCCAGTTTTCCAAGGTTCGTAAATAATCATTATTCTAAAATTCCATAATTTATTTTGAAACAGTTGTTGTTAAGCTTTTTAGTTAATGTGTCTTATTATTGCAGGTATTACTTATATGTTTCTTCCTCAGCACACTGTTGTATGGATCCATGGGTCTTATTGGGTATCTCATGTTTGGAGGTGACGCATTGTACATAGGATCGAAGGTTGCTATATATATTACCCTGGTCAGTCCATTAACCAAGTATGCGCTCATCATCTCTCCGATTGCAAGAGCCATTGAAGAAACGTTTCTGAATGAACGAGGAAGGGTGGTATAGATCATCATGAGAATGTGTTTGGTCGCCACAACTATTGGTGTTGCTGTTCTCGTGCCTTTATTTGGGTACGTTATGACATTCATTGGGGCGTGTCTGGATGTCACTTTGGCCATAGTGTTCCCGTGCTTGTGTTACCTGAAACTCAATCAGCCATCAAGAACATTCGGAGTGGAACCAATTGTAATTAATTTATTTTTATTTTTATTTTTTTATATTCCAAACATTTGAATGATATTGTTATTAATTTATATTGAGGTTGTGACTTGTGAGTATTGTTTTTTGTGTTGATGGTAGATTTAGACCAAAAAAATCCAAGTAGAAAGCACAAAATATGAATTTGTAGTTAAAAAGCCCATCAATTTGTAAAAAAATTGCCCAAAAAGTGCTCAAAAAGTGCCCAAAAAGTGCCCAAAAGGTGCCCAAAAAGTGCCCAAACTTGATTCAGAAGAGGCCCAGTATTTGAAGCCCAAAACCGAACCGGTCCGAAACCGGCGGTTTTAACCGAACTCGGTTTCGGTTTTGGTTTTTTAAAAAACCGAAAAATCGGATCGGTGTTTTTTAAAGGCAAAAAACCGCAAAAACCGGTCCGATCGTACCCTTACTCTATATATATGAGCTCAGCTGCCAATTGTATTTTCAAGTTAGTTAATCAATATATAGCAGTTTTTACCTTTCTCATTCGTCCCTATTTTTAGTATTTCTTCTTTTTTGCCGATTCTGTTCCAGGCTTCCAGCCAGCTCCTTCGAGGTACATGTAGAAATATAGAGGGAGATATTTTATTAATGATAATCGTTGTTGTTAATACATTATACAGATACTTACATTTATAGGTAAACATTAAATAACCCTAATACTTTGCGGGCTTATGGGCTAGGGCTAGTTGTCCATTAGCCTAACACTCTATCTCAAACTCATGGTAATTTTATAGAATTTTCATGAGTTTGCAATACAACAATACAATAAACATTATACTCACTAAAAAAACATAAATAAATATCCATTCTTCAATGCGATATTCTTCAAATCTTCACTTGGTTGTGTAAATCGCTACAACCACTTTTCGCTCAGTCGGTGCATAGGTTCCTCCATTGGTGCGTATAAGACTCGCCAGACAATGCGTATAGGACTTGCCAGACACTGCGTATAAGACTCGTCAGACACAACGTATTGGACTCGCCAGACACTGCGTATAGGACTTGCCAGACATTGCGTATAGGTCTCGCCATACAATAGTTGTGAGTACACCATTTTTTTTTCAAACATATCAGATTATTGCAAAGTCTTTTTTTAAAATTTTTTTATTTAAAAAAAAAACTAGATATGAAACAAAATGCTTAAATACAATTGAGATCTACTAACAAAAATTTTAGAAAAAGAAAATAACTTGTTTTAAATCCTGCCGGTGAGGATATATTTTATTGATGATAATCGTTGTTGTTAATACATTATAGAATACCTATATTTGTAGGTAAACATTAACTAACTCTGATACTCTGCGAGCTTATGGGGTAGGGCTAGTTGCTCGTTAGCTCACAAGCATGGCTGATTAGGCTATCAATTTGCACACACATTCTAATTCTTCAAATACTAAGTATCCAAAGTAACATATAAATTGTACACAAACGAAAAGTTAGACTTAAGAGAACTGAAAATCATAAAATGATCTTTTTCAAAAAAAACTATCAAATACCTCAAATAATTGCATATAATAGCACCAACATAGAAATTATGGGTTTAAAAACAAATCCATTTTCGATTTCATTACATGGTAAATTATTCAACAAAATTCACGATCAAAATTCAAGATCGGCGAACTTTTTTTCTTGAACTTTTCTTCAGTTTTACTTAACTAACCAAAAATAGTAAAATGTAGATCAAAATATGAAGAAAAATATAAGAAATTGTTAAGCTACAAGCTTAAACTTATTGTGTAATTTTATACTTTTTAATTAAATGATCTTCTTGATATTAATTGTAGATGATATTAATAAATAATTATTGTGTAAAATATATTTAAAAATTGAACAATTATACAAATTTTCCTATCAATAATTAAGGAAATTGTGAGGTTTCCATATTGTATATAGGGTAGATGCTAAAATAAAATTATCTTCCTATTTTTAATAATATATTTGAATTTTAAATCATGACTAATATGGTACTCCATATATTTGTTGGCGAAACATAGGTTAAAATATAGTATTTTTCACGTATTTTGCTATAGTACTAAGTCGACAATATTGATTTAAATAAGATTTTTTTTGTCTATAAAAATTATAAAGTTTATTAAAAGAATTATCATGGAAAAGCAAACTAAAAAATCAATTATAAATGGAGGGGGTATAATAATATTTAAGAAATAATGCATTTCACAAATATTTTTATTGTTAATATTAAAATTTGAGGGAATTAGATAAAGAAAATAAATTTCACAAAAAAAGAGGAAAATAATGGAGGCAAAATATAATAAAGACAATATAAGTTGGAGGAAATTGGAAGAAAATGTGAAATAACTACTAAATACACTGTGTGAATATATTCACCATTTTGTACGGTGTGAAAACTATTTTTGGGAATTAGTGTATTATAGGAGCTGATAAAGCATATTTTTTATTTTATAAATTTTTTCACTCTCTAAAATAGTTTTTAAGGCATCTGATGTGAGTGAGTGTTCTTATATAACAAAAATCGAACAGCAACGTTTTAGATCGATGTAGTTCGACACGTTTTGAAACTGTAATCGATGTAGTTTTAATAGTTTGAAAACATTGAAACGTTTTTGCACTTTTATCTTAAATCGAGTCACCCCTCAACCCCTCTTAAATCTAGTCACCCTCACCCCTTCCTTTTGATATTTGTCAACAGGGGTATACGGGGTAAAACAATACATTTCACTCCTAATTATATAGGCTTATTTTCTTTTGGTCCCCTGCACTATTGAGACGCTTTCGTTCCTTTCTGCAGTATTTTAGTTTTCAAATAAGAAGTCGAACTATCCTTCTTTTCAATTTACACCCTATTTTATGATTTTTTGCCAAAAAAATAAATTGAGATAAGGACAAAATCGGAAACACATGTACAATTAGATTTTGGGGCAACTTTTTTAATAATTAAAGAAATGGTTCAATAATTAACTTTTTTAAGCTCATCCTATTCTTCTTACAGTCAGGGACGAAACAAGGATGAAATTTAAGGGTGGCATAATTTATAATTAATTAAATAAAGGGGGCACAATTTAAAAATGAGAAGGTAAAATGAGAAGGAAACACATGTACAATTAGATTATGCCTACTGCTCCAACTTGTTTTTTGTTTATGCATACTTCTTATATTATATCATTTAATTCTAGAAAACCAGGAGGGGGCACATGCCCCCTACCCCCTCTGGTTCCGTCACTGCTTACAGTCCCTCCTTAATGTTATCATGTATCAAGTTTACTAATTTTGATTTTCACATATTCTCTTCTCTCTCATTCACAAAATTAACTCTTTCAAACAAACTCAATGGAGTCTATAACTATTTTTTCGTCCACATCAATGTGTAGTAATATTGTTTTTCTTTGATCCTCATCCATATATCAACTTAATTTGCACAAATATTAAGTGGTCAATCATTCCTTTTTTTTGTGATAGATACAATGATACCATACACTATATCTTTCCTTATTAGCTATATTTGGTCAATATTTACTAACGCATGCTAAAAACAAAAGTAGAATTGGTGAAGTTTAATAAAAGCCTGTTAAACAATAAAACTGCAAAATTTTCCATAAGAAAGAGAACGTCCACTCTTTTTTCTACATGCCATGCAGAGTAAGATTATAGTGAAATATCAAAGAAAATAATTTGTAGCCTCACCTTTTTAATGAGTCTCTCTTTATCGTTTCAAGTTACATTACATACTAGTAAGTTTCTTCAATTTGGTCATAAAATTCTTTGCTCCTTTACCACCCCTCACTCCCTACCCTTCCCCACCAAAATCCGTCACTGCCACCACCGCTCCCCCCATCAGCACCACCCCTTGAAACTCGGCGCAATCGACGCCGCGCAACCGTACGACTCCAAAATCTCCAGCAACTTCACCCAATCAACCAAGCTCAAAATCGCAGTAATCGGCTTCAGCAACTACGGCCAATTCATAGCCATCGCATTCATCCGCCGAGGGCACACCGTCTTGGCCCACTCCGATCTCTGTGAACGTCATCCTGACGTCATCTTGGTATGCACTTCAATAATGTCCACCAAACAAGTTCTTACGTCGCTACCCATGCTTCGCTTAAAGCGGAGCACACTTTTCGGGGACGTTTTGTCCGTTAAGGAGTTCCCTAAGAACCTCTTTATTGAGTACCTCCCCAAGCATTATCCGATTTTTGGTGTTAAGAGTCTATGGAGTTCCACTCTAAAATCAATTGGGAATAGAGGGAGTAGCTCAAGATTTTATATATTGACCCGGGAGAACATCAACTTCGGATGTGGGACGTGCATCTTAACATTTGGGCCTAAGAGTGGGAAGGATTCTTGGCGGGGTTTGCCGTTTATGTATGATATGGTGAGGATTGAGGACAACGAATTGAGCCGGGAGAGGGTGGAGAGGTTTTTGGAGATTTTCGACAAGGAGGGGTGTCGGATGGTGGAAATGCCGTGTGCTGAGCATGATAAGTATGCTGCTTGGTCGCAGTTTATTACTCATACAATGGGGCGGGTGTTGGAGAAGATGGATTTGCGAACCACGCCTATTAATACGAAAGGGTACGAGATGTTGCTTGAGTTGGTAGAGAATACGAGTAGTGATAGCTTTGATTTGTATTACGGGTTGTTTATGTACAATGAGAAGGCGATGGAGGAGTTGCGGAGGTTAGGAGGGGCTTTCGAGGAGTTGCAGATGGAATTGTTTGGGGATTTGCATGAGGCGAATCGGAATCATCACTCATCAGTTGTTTCGAACTCAGGGGAAAGGGATGACTGGGAAGTTCAAATTGAAGGGAAACGGGGGTGCATCTTTCCTTTTTTTTATAAATAGAATGATACTCTACACTATATCTTTCCTTATTAGCTATATTTTTGTTGTCACTGGTCAATATTTACTTACGAATGCTAAAAACAAAAGAAGAATTGGAGAAGTTTAATAAAAGCCTGTTAAAGAAAATAATTTGTAGCCTCACCTTTTTAATGAGTCTCTCTTTATTGTTTCAAAGTTACATTACATACCAATAAGTTTCTTCAATTTGGTCATGAAATTCTTTGCTTCTTGATTGGTATTTGCAGATCATTTGAAGGTTTTTGACATGGAGAAGAGTGTAAAACGAAATCTCGAAAATGAATATCCATTTAATTATTTTATGAACAAATAAAAAGTTATATGTGCTGAAAATGCTCGAATATTTTCAGGGGAGATGCAATCTGTGGTGGTGACTGCACGTGAAAAAGAGGTGACACTTACATTAGGGGTACGATCGGACCGGTTTTTGCGGTTTTTTGCCTTAAAAAAAAATCGATCCGATTTTTCGGTTTTTTAAAAAATCAAAACCGAAACCGGTCCGAAAACCGAAAAACCCGAGTTTGGTTAAAACCGCCGGTTTCGGACCGGTTCGGTTTTGGGCTTCAAATACTGGGCATCTTCTGAATCAATTTTGGGCACTTTTTGTGCACTTTTTGGGCACCTTTTGGGCACTTTTTGGGCAATTTTTTTACAAATTGATGGGCATTTTAACTACAAATTCATATTTAGATTCATATTTTGTGTTTTCTACTTGAATTTTTTTGGTCTAAATCTACCATCAACACAAAAAACAATACTCACAAGTCACAACCTCAATATAAATTAATAACAATATCATTCAAATGTTTGGAATATAAAAAAATAAAAATATTGTTCAAAGTCCGAATACATAATAACAATATCAATCGGATCGGTTTTTATCCGCCGGATATTTTTTATAAGACCATCCGATCGGTGTTTTTAATCCAAATAACCGAAACCAATCCGATAGGTTTTAAAACAAAAAAAAACCGCCGGTCTTGGATCTGTTCGGTCCCGGTTCGGTTTAAGTCCATATCCAATCGTACCCCTAACTTACATGCACAAACTCAAGATATAATGATAATAATAAGAGGTCTACATTATCATCCACCAAATTACCCTTCATCATGAGGCTTCTCTTCTCTACTCATACCTAATAATTCTTCTTTTTGTACAAATGGGTATTGGTTGTGTTGAGTACGCAGCGGAAATATATATAAGATATCTTCTAGTAAATAAAATATAAGAATAGATTTCTCACAATATAAATTATATTAACAATATATATGTTGCATATGTTTTAGAATAAAACATAAAATCGAAATGATAAATATATAATGAATATATATTAACTGTTTTGTGATGTGATGATAACAACATTATACAACATTGCGTATTTATACTAATGTTAAAGAAATGAATTGCATTTCACTGAAGAATGGATATGCATGAATTCCTCTCACCTCTAAAAGTTTTGTGGCATTATTATTTCTAACCTCACAATTCTCCACCTCGTTCGTAATTTGAAAAAAGTCAAATTTTGAACGAATAACTAACATGCTATAATGTTTAGCAATTTCAAACAATGTTGAAACTTGCTGCCTGACACAACCTTGATTAACATGTCTGCGAGATTTTCGTTTGTATGCACCTTTAACAAAGAAATATTGCCTTCCTCGATTAACATCTCTTAGGAAATGATATCTGACGTCAACATGCTCTGATACCAATTGTTGACTACGCAGCGAAAATATATAAAAGATATCTTCTAGTAAATAAAATATAAGAATAGATTCCTCACAATATAACTTGTATTAACAATATATATGTTGCATATGTTTTAGAATAAAACATAAAACCGAAATGATAAATATATAATGAATATATATTAACTGTTTTGTGATGTGATGATATTAACATTATACAACATTGCGTATTTATACTAATATTAAAGAAATGAATTGCCATTCACTGAAGAATGGATGTGCATGAATTCCTCTCACCTCTAAATATTTCTACTGTATTCATGTTTACTATTTGACGAAAGGGTGACAATTGGGATGATATTAGTGTATGTTTGATACTCAGGAATGGAATCAGACAAATAGGAATGGAATGAAATTTGATTCAATTACTTGGTTTGGTAGTTAGGAATAGATTTTTCATTGCATTCCTTAGTTAATGCCATTATTTCATTTGAGGTAATACTCATTACCTCCAAATTGAGCGTAATCATCCATTACTTCAGATGAGGTACGAATAATATTATTATCATTATTATTATTATTATTATTATTATTATTATTATTATTATTATCATCATCATTATTATTATTATTAACATTATCATTATTATCATGTTTCTCCTTATTACTGTTATTATTATTGTTATTATTACCATCATCATCATTACTACTATTATTATTATTATTACTCGACACTTTAGGTTAAGAACATTGGGTGACATGGACGTAGGACAAAACACCTGTTAAGATGCACCTTCCATATCGGAAGTCGGTATCCTCCGAATCGATATATAATATCTTATAATACTCCTTCTATTGCCAATTGGTTTTAGAGTGGAACCCCATAGATTCTTATCATGATATCATGAGCCAGACCCGAATTAATGGGGCACGTGTAACCCCGCCGATGTTGTTCCGGCACGAATAACGACCTGCGAGGAAAAAATTCCGCCAACGATCGGGTTACATGTGAGGGGAGTGTTAAGATGCACCTCCCACATCGGAAGTCGGTGTCCTCCCGAATCGATATATAAGATCTTGGGCTACTCCATCTATTGCCAATTGGTTTTAGAATGGTACCTAGGGGTACGATCGGACTGGTTTTTGCGATTTTTTGCCTTAAAAAAAACTGGGCCTCTTCTGAATCAAGTTTGGGCACTTTTTGGGCATTTTTTTTACAGATTGATGGGCTTTTTAACTACAAATTCATATCTAGATTCATATTTTGTGCTTTCTACTTGAATTTTTTTGGTCTAAATCTACCATCAACGCAAAAAATAATACTCACAAGTCACAACCTCAATATAAATTAATAACAATATCATTCAAATGTTTGGAATATAAAAAAAATAAAAATATTGTTCAAAGTCCAAATACATAATAACAATATCAATCGGATCGGTTTTTATCCGCCTGTTATTTTTTGTAAGACCGATCCGATCCGATCCGATCGGTATTTTTAATCTAAATAACCGAAACCGATCCGATCGGTTTTAAAACCGAAAAAAAACTGCCGGTCTTGGATCTGTTCGGTCCCGGTTCGGTTTAAGTCCATATCCAATTGTACCCCTAGTGATACCCCATAGACTATTATCAACACTTGAAGTCGAGTTGGTTATTTTTAAAGATTATATGGTTTTGTTAAGTCGAAATTTATTTTTCCACTAATGATCTGAATTAATTTCTTTTTTATCTCTATGAAATATATGTTGAATCATCATCATCTTATTCACTTGAATGGTACATGAAGTCTATGTCACCGCTCATCATAAATTGATAGAAAAAGTTAATCAATTCAATGTAAAATTGAAATCCCAAACAAAATATTTTGGATTCTTTTACTCATTAGTGTAAAACTTACTCCCCACCCAACACACAATTTTTTTTACATAGAATGATACAATACATAAGATTCACTATAACAATACAAGTTTGGTTCGAATATAACAGTATAATAAAATTAATGTGAAGTATATTTCAATGTTACGAGAGATCCCTAAAATCCAAACATATTATACGAGTTTTATAAAAAAAACCCAAATTCTGTTTAGGTATTTCCTCAAATTTCATACGCGCACAAACCCTAACATAAATCTTCAATAAATTTTTTTCCCCCAATTTCAGATTATTGAATCCAATTTAATCATAAATTCAAATGCCGAGCGATTCCAAAATTGCTTCAAATCGCAGGCACAAGCGATCGCCATCTCCCGATGCTTCAAATACCGAGGAGCCCTCCAAACGCCGCAAGCACCGTCACCACCACCACCGCAGCAGCAAACACCGCCACCACAACAAGAAGGAAAAATTACCCAAAATTGATGAGATTGATAATATTGAAGAAATTGATCAAAGTGGCGATGTAAAAGAAATTGAGCGAATTGATCAAAGTGGCGATGTAGAAGAAATTGAGCGGAATCATGAAAATATTGAAGAAATTGAGCAAAATCGTGAAAATATTCAAGAAATTGAGCATAAAAGTAAAGGAAAACGAAACTTGAGTGACGAGGTGGGAAATGTTCAAGAAATTGAGCAAAAAACTAAAGGAAAACGAGATTTGAGTGAGGAGGTGGAAAATATTGAAGAAATTGACCAGAATAGGAAAGATAAACGAATTTTGGGTGATGAGGTAGAAATTATCGAAAACGTTGATCGAAGTTGTGACGTAAAGCGAAATTTGGGTGGGGATATAGGAAATATTGGAGAGATTGAGCACAATGGTGAAGAAAAACGAAATTTGGGTGAGGAGATGGGTAATTTGGGTGTAGTGAAGGTAGTGAATGGAGTGAATAATTTAGGGATTGATTACGATATGGAAGAAGGAGAGATAATTGAGGAGGACGGAGAGATTCTTGTAGATAGAGAAGAGTATGGTGATGCCCAGGCGCTGAATTCGGTTAGGGGTAGCTATCGCGACAATTTGCACACGGTCTGTTCTGATTACCTAATCTTTATTGTATGCTAGTCTCTTGCAATTCAAAAGTTCGATTATTGTTAAGACCTTCATGGTAGATGATAAATAATAGATTAAATGCTGAATTTCATAGCATTATCTTTTTGTCTCCTGATGATTTGCATAAATTGAAAAAATGCCTTTTAAAATAATTGAATTGAAGTGATTGTTAGGTGTGCTAAGGTCTGTTAAAAGATGTTATTTGATATAGATTGAAAGATTTATATATCATCTGAAATGTGTCATTTATCGTTCTATATTTTCATTCAGCACTGCTTGTTAGCAGCACAAAACTATGTTTGTTGACGTTGAGATGATCTGTCAGGTAGTTGTAGGACAACTTAGTAAGAATTGTGTGCAACTGCAACTGTTATTGACTAGTGATATTTCTAGAGTACTTTTCTTGTGAAATGTTATCTTTTTGTTTTTGTTTTTAAGCCCCCATTCCTACAACATGTAATACAAGTAAATACTTAATTTTTCAATTGCTGGTGTAATTATAGCCACCTTCATCCCAAGAATATTGTTAAGTTCCATATGTAAAGATGCATATAAACTAGATATTGTTTTTGGGATGGAGGTAGTATCAGTTTTCCGGTACTAATCTATCATATAATGTGTTGAAACTCGCTATATTTATCATAAAATACTCCCCGTATTTGTCAGATAATGTGTTCAATACTCCGTCTCCTTTTTTTAAAATGTCCACCCTTAATCTGGTATCTCGAAAGATGATTTTTAGTGAGTTCTTAATGGTTTTTTTGTCTTGATGGTGAAATGTGATGATTTACAGTATACTATCTTGAGTCTGTCTGCACAGATCATGAGAATATGAATTTGGTAAAGGAGCTATTTGCTTCTCTTTCAAATTTTATTCCCCGGCAAAGTTACCCTAGGAGTTTCAGAAGACTGATGGCATGCACTAAGTTGTAAGAATTGGTCACATAAAATTTCGGCATTATGTTTTGTCTGTTGGGGCGATTAATTGAAAATTCTATTTGTTCACTCAGTTTCACCCTTTGTTTGTTTTCTAGGGATCTCTTGATAGAGGGGTGGATAGTAGCAGAAGAAATTCTGTAGAAGAAGAGGATAGTTATGGTAAAAGACGAAGTAAAAAAGACAATGGAAAGATAGGCGATGAAGCAACAAGGGGATCGAGGTCTGACTGTCTTGCCAATGCTCACTATGATTTTGAGCAGGATTTAAATTATCGGAGTCGATATTTGTATACTGAAAATGCTCAAGGGCATAAAAAATCTGTCAGTGGCTCACCTTATTACAAGCATCATACTAGGAGTCGATCGAGGTCTCCTTCACGAGCTAGGGGTAGATCTCGATCCAAGAGTGTTATAAGAGAGTCATCCTTGCAGGGAACTTCTCATAGGACGAGTGATAAATTTTATGAAAGTATCAATGGGAGGGATGGGGATGATGGACACCTCTTAGATAGCAAACGTTACCGCAGAAGTAGTAGAGAAAAGGAAAGAGAACGTAGTTCGAGTATACATTCAAGACGATCAGACGACTATCACGCTCGGCATTCTTGCGAGCGGGGTTTGCTCGGGAGCCCAGATATTGATAGAGAAAGAATAAAGGAAAAGGAGATGATGAATAGAGAAAGAGAAAAGGCAAGGGAGAAGGAGGTAAAGAGGGAGAGGCACATGGACAAGGAAATGGAGAGGGAAAAATACAGGCGGAGGGATAAGGAGCTTGAGAGGGAGAGGGACAGGGACAGACAGAGGGAGAGGGACGGACAGAGGGAGAAGGAAAGGGAGAGGGATAAAGAGAGAGAGAGGAGGCAGAGGGACAGGGAAAGAAGTAGAGGTAGGAGTAGAGATTTACATGTGGATAGAGAAAGTGATAGGAGCAATAGGCATCGAAGATACGAAGATGATGAACGGGACAAGTATGATCAATCCAGGCATAGAAGATATGATGAGTCTGATCACAAGGACAAACTTAATAAAAGTGATAGTGACACAATGAGCCCTCTAGAGGAAAAGGAAAAACTGAGAAGGTATATGTTATGTAATGAAAATATACACTCAAAGCTCGTATCGATTTTACAGATTCAAATCTTTTATATTTAGGTTCCAAGATGAGCAAGAGGATTACGAAGAAAGAATTGTATTAAAACTAGCTGAACAAGAAGATGATGAGCTTGACAGAATTAAGGAGGAGAGCAGAAGGAGAAAGCTCGCTATTCTTGAAAAATACAGAAGTCGGCAGTCTCAACCACAACAAGAAGCAGTGCATGCAGAACTTACAGGTCTGTTTGATGTCTTCTGTAAAAAATTGCCTGTTGCAATTTTCTCCTAATTAAAAGCAGAAGTTTGGTGAATATGTCTCGTCTCCCTTAGGGTGGGGGTTACCTTCTTATTATAATACAATTTCAACATATGCCAAGACCATCTGTATGCAGTGTATTTTTTGGCCAACTTCCTTAAACTTACATTTTAAAATTGTACGGCATCTCTTCTTAGGCCTTTCACAAATATAAAGGCTAGTCCTTGACCTAGTCATGTTCTTAATTGAAGTAAGTTATGTTTTTTATTGTGGAACATGTAGGTCAATCTAATACCAGGTTGTAATTTTGTACATAATATGATACTGGCATGAAGGATTAGTCCGTCTCTCAAAGCTTTAGGCAAAATAGCAACCTAAGATAGCAAATTCTTTTAGCATATATTGTCACCATATGTTCTTAAATACTGTGGGTTGTGCTTAGGCAATATGTTTGCTATGGATTTGAGATGTTTGGTACATTACTGTTTTGAGCTTGGCATACCTAGATGAAGCTTGCCATACAGTGTTTAAAGTTTTAATGAGGCTTACTGTTTACATTTCTATTGCTTCTTAAACCCTCCCTCACCTTGGTGTTATATTTTAACAGCCAAGGATAACAAAGAGCAGCCTTCTCAACCAGTCACTGCTCAAAATCTCATATCTGAGACGCCTGATGCTCGGACCGAAGGTCCAAATATCTTCACTACTGAGCCGTCATTTGCTATGGGCAAATCTCACGCACAAAATGGTCTACCTGTTCTTGAGAGAGGCTCTGGAACTGGTGAACTGGGGGAAGGGACACCTAAGGTGTGTAAGCGAAGATTTCGCTTTTAGCTACATCTTGTGTGTTGATATAGCAAGTTCCTTTTTCTGTCATGATTTAATCCTCATGTGATATTTATGTTGGCTTATGAAAATCGTCCTAATTTTCCTCCTTCCATTGGTGAATTATCTTAAGGTTGTTTATCTTTTTGCAGACTTAGAGATCGCGTGCGATTCTATCCATATGTGATTTATTTTTGCTTATGTAAATATTATAGTTTTTCCTCACATTGGTGATTCTGTTGTATCTTGTTTATCTTGATGCAGAGTGAAAGATCACCTGATATGTTTTGTGATGATATATTTGGAGAATCACCTGCTGGTGTTCGCAAAACAGTGAGTTGTCTGCACAAATTTCTATATTCTGCTATACTTACCAACAAATCTTTTTGAAGTTTTAACCGACTTCTTCTATGATAATGGCGATAAATGTTACTCCCTCCATCTTAAATTACTTGATTTTTTAGCACAAGTGCTCATTATGTTTACACTTGTGACCCTACATAGTTTTAATGCTCAACCTTAGTGGACTTAATTATGGCAGATATGATTATGCATATTTGTGACCTTCCTTTCATTTCAGGGTAAAGAAGATGATAAAGCAATCGAAATGAGTGGTCTTAACGATAACTGGGATGATGCAGAAGGATATTACAGTAAGTTTCTGCCTGGTTGAGTTGATCTTGTAAGAACTATGAAAGATGGTTCTTCTATGTAGGACTGTCCCTGAACTGCTCTTTCCATGGGTCCGATATACATTTTCTTTTACGTTGGTTCATCTATTGTACAGCTGATCAGCATTTGATTTGTATGTGATGGCACATTCGCGCTTTATACTTGAGTACCTTCAGTTGATTTATGTTATGGGATTAAGACTATATGGGTACTTCCAATCTGAAATGTGGGAAAATTCATAACTCTTCACCATGAACAACTGGTTTATATCTTCTGTACAATTTTATCCTGTTAATTGCTTCCTTTTCAGTTGTTAAACCTGTATCACAATCGAGTCTTACTGTGGGGAACGGGGTTCATATATGAATTAATCAAACACCAAAACTAGTATTGTTTTTCTGGAACAAATTGGATGAGTTCATCCCTGAACATCTCTTGAAACTGCAGGTTATCGTTTTGGCGAATTGCTTGATGGTAGATATGAAATTGTTGCCGCTCATGGGAAAGGTGTCTTTTCTACTGTTGTGCGTGCTAAAGACCTCAAGGCTAAACCTGGTGGTCCTGAAGAAGTTGCTATTAAAATGATACGCAACAATGAGACAATGTTAGTTCCTGTAATTTTTGTTTTTTAGTTCTAGTGGCAGGAATGTTTCAGATATTTATATGAATACTTTTCATTCTACATTTCAGGTACAAGGCTGGTATGGATGAGCTAGTCATATTGAAAAAGTTGGTTGGCGCAGACCCAGAAGACAGGCGCCACTGTGTCCGCTATATTTCTAGCTTTAAGTATCGGAATCATCTTTGCTTAGTCTTTGAATCTCTTCATATGAATCTTCGTGAGGTTCTGAAAAAATTTGGCCGTAATATAGGACTTAAATTAACTGCTGTGAGGGCATATGCAAAGCAACTTTTCATTTCTCTAAAGCATCTACGAAATTGTGGCGTTCTGCATTGTGATATCAAGCCAGATAATATGCTGGTAAGCCTGATACCTCATCTACTGTCCCTATCTACAGTTTCCTACATTTACCTTTAAGTTATCCGACAATTTTGAATAGGTAAATGAAGCAAAGAATGTGCTCAAGCTTTGTGACTTCGGCAATGCCATGTTTGCTGGGAAGAATGAGATAACTCCGTATCTTGTTAGCCGTTTCTACCGAGCGCCCGAGATAAGTGAGCACTGCTGAACCTTTTTCTTTTTTGTTAGTTATCATTTAAAATTTTATCATCTTGGTTTATTATGTCTTGATGATTGACAAATATAGTTTATATGGCTGCAGTTTTGGGCTTGCCTTACGATCATCCACTGGATATGTGGTCAGTTGGTTGCTGTTTGTTTGAGCTTTATACTGGAAAAGTTTTGTTTCCAGGTGCCACAAACAATGATATGCTGCGTCTTCACATGGAGTTAAAAGGCCCCTTTCCTAAGAAGATGCTGCGAAAGGTTAGAGTCTTGGTGTTGCTTTGTTTTAGCTTCTTTGTTAGGAGTGTCACTTAGAACTAAAAGCTGCCCAACAAGCGACAACTTTTTTTTTGGGAGCCAGATTTCCTGTGAAAAGCAAACTGCTGATTTTGCTTGGTCCTTACTATCTTCGACTATCTTTAGCTACCTGATATTCTTTTTTCCCTTCATGTTTACAGGGAGCATTCATAGACCAGCACTTTGACCATGATCTAAACTTTCTTGCCTCAGAAGAGGACCCTGTTACTAAAAAGGTAGGGGTACGAAACTATGAGTTCCTTTTTGGGGAGAAAACGTTGTCTTTCTTTTGTGTCATCAATTTTTTCTTTCTTTTTGCAGTCGATAAAGAGGCTTGTGCTTAATATCAAACCAAAAGATGTTGGTTCTCTGATCTCGGGGTCTTCTGGTGAGGATCCAAAGATGTTAACAAACTTCAAAGACCTTATGGAGAGAATCTTTGTGTTAGATCCAGATAAAAGGTTAACTGTATCTCAAGCATTGAGCCATCCTTTCATCACGGGCAAGTGAACAGTGATGATGTTTTTCACTACAGAAATGCTGTAGACCTTGTTATTTGTTTTATGATGCCTAACTATGTCCGGTTCTCTAATCATCGGTTCTCTATCTTTGGTGTGATGGCCTATGAATATGGAATGGTGTTTCCCATGGTCAAAATCAACTGCAGATGACGTATAGTTGGGGAGAGACCTCATACTTGCGGTTCTTTCAGTGGAATGTTTTCTGTTTATTGTAAGATGACTTGCCTATGGCATTTCCCATTTGTACTCATTCTTGACAGTGACCTCTATGAAAGTTTTTGAAGAGAATTTCACATATTTTTATAAGTGTACTCGAGCCTTAGCTCCTGCAACTACAGTGGTCATTGACGAAATTCAGTCCCTTAAATATTTATACATAGTGCAATAACTCATCATGATGATTCAGGGTTCTTGTAGACCTGGTCAATTATTGATCCATTTTTTCCCCTCATTTTCTTTGTCTTGCTTCAGTGATCTGTTACTAGTCATGATGAATGGTTGATACATTTTCTTGATGGTTTATTGTTTCTTACTTCATTTCATTTCCATTTTGCTTCTAATAAGTGAAGACCTTGTGAGTCTAATTAACTTTTTGGTTCAGGATAACCACCCATGCTATGAGGCAACCATTCAGTGCTTTAGGTGCTCTAAAGTCACTATGGAGAAGGTATCATGGTTGTCTCTAGGAGTGTATTTTTAACTTAATTTTATCTTTTCATTTAATACTATCATAGTTTCGAAGCTAGTAGCTGGCTGTACATTTTGTATGGAGATGGACATAGATGCATTATGCAGTGACTTTAGAGTTAGTATGGAGATAGGTATAGATGCATTCTGCAGTGACTCCCTTTAGAGTTAGACTGGCCTGATTTTTATTATGCATCCACTATTTGGTCAACCATGGTGTTTTTGAGATTTATCAAGTACTTCCTATAGTATGTGGCTTCTTGCTTTTACAGGGATTCTTCTATGCTCTTTCCCCTTTTTAGAATTAAGCACATTTGTTTTGATGACCTTGGCTACATGCTTTTGTGCATCATATTGTCTGAACTTCGGATTAAAAAAAAAAAATATTGTCTGAACTTCATTTGTTGCTTTAGTTTCTTCTGTTAATAGATGTATATTCTAATAAGTTCTATTACGTTTGATCCATGATCATCCTGCTGGAGTGTATGAAATGGAGATCTTTTGGAGGCAGCTTCCATATAAAATTAGACAGGGTAAGTGCCTCATCTCTTTTTCCTTATTTGTTCTATGTATATTAGCTGACTTTTTTAGAGTGCCGAGTCATATCATGGATTTAACCTGGTCTTTTGATTTTTGATGCAGTAAACATGATCTTCGGATTTCGGTAAGCATACCTTTTAACCTGTTGTTTAATCTTTCAATATGAGTGTTGTTTTCTTAATTACATCACATGCATGACTCAAATTCTATTGTTAAATGTTTCAACTTTGCTTATATAAGTGAATACAATCTGTTGAAGAAAGTATAGTTGAAGAAGTCACATTCTTCAGTAGAGAATCAATGATCTGACATTGCCAAAAAGGAAATGAAATGATTTTGGTTTTGACAACTGGGTATGGTAGTAATATTTCCCAATAGAAGAAGGGCTCTTGTTATCTGTGGTTTGATTCTGTAATTCATTAGTGGTGAACGAATAAAATCAACCTGTTGTAGTTTCAATCGAAATTCATATGCTTTTCAAGTAAATCAGTGTGACACTGTTGCGCCACTTTTTGTAGATGACATCAAACCCCTCTGGCTTGAGTGCTTGACACATATTCTTTGATTATCTTAGCTTGAAATCTCTTTAGTCTCAAGTTCTGATATCTCATCAACTGGTATCTCATTGCGTGTTAGCTTCACTATACTTCTCTTTATCCACCTGATATGGAAATAGAAAGAAAGAAAAAAGAGAGAATGATGGAAATGAAGTGTCTTTTGTGACCTCTGTTTTATTGTAAAAGGCTTGCGTTCTTTGCTTGCGATGATTTGATACTTTTGCTCTTCAGGATGGTTTTCATGAAAGTTGAGGATATGAGAAATTGTATAATTTGATTGATGACAAAGTTGGCTACACTATGGTCATGAATTTGGTTGATGTAGTTTTTGAGTTGGTTAGATTTAAGTGCTGACGGGCATTTGCATGGTAACGTGGAACCTGGTTAAATTTGTTTCCGTTGGAGTTATTAGTGGCGGGTGGATGGTAAGGGTCTGACGTCTACTGAGATCGAATTAGTTTAGTAGCAGAGAACATTGTGATGATTTGATACGTTTTTATTGAATCTCCTAGATGATGTGCGTTATGTGGCTTCTTTTATGAAAAATATTTAATATCCTAGGAAAATCCTCAGTAGTGACTTTGGTTGTTCTCAATGGCTTTATGGTTTGTCGCGGCTGAGTATTCATTTGAAGTTGTTCACTAAATATAGTTAGGATTATGTATTACTCCATAATGAATTTCAAAAATATTTACAATTGGAATTAGGTTTCTTCTAAGGTTGGGGAGATCTATAATCTCTTGGCGCAATATATGTACTATTTGTCGCCAGTGATTATTATAATAGTCAAAATTTACAAAGTTGTTAGTTCGATCTAATTTTAAAAAAAATAGCACGATATATTAATAAGTTGCCTCTCGAAACTAGGCAATCTCCTAGGGATGGATTACGTTTTATGTTTTAGTTGTTTTACTCGATTACCTTTAAGTTGCCTTTGGTATGTAGGAATTGACTGGAGTCTAGAGATTTCGGTTCCGCTTTTGAGGGAACCGAACCGATGCGGTTCGGCTTATGAGAGAACCGATAAGAATCGAATGGAACTGACGACTTATGAGAGAACCGATAAGAATCGAATGGAACTGATGACTAGTTTTATGTAGAAAAAATTAAGTTTAGTAAAGAATAATTGGCGAGAGGATTTAACATTATTAGTATGATATAAAACGAGCTAATTTCGGTTCGATAAGTGACGTTGTGTGACGAATGTGCATGCTAATTTTAAAATTAGTTTTAAAACGAGCTCGCTAAACCTATATAGAGTAGAAATACTCAATTGATATTTTGGGTCTTATATTTAAAACAATACTAATTGAGTTCAAAATTAATAATACTAATATTAACTTGGAACGAAAAGACTCAAAATATTGAATGCCAAAAATGGGATCAAATTAGGTCCTAAACATGAGGCCTAGGACTAAAGTCTGAACCGGAACCGACTTGGAACCAAATTTATTCCAGTTCCGTCTGTTGTAAAACCGGTTATGTTGTTCGATTTATCTTTTGGGTCCAATACCGAACTGAACTGTGCACAAGCCTAGGAAACACTATACATTTTTTAGTAACTTTATCATTAATATTTCGTAAAGTAATTTATATATTAAATATATCTATAATATATATGGCCGTAGGGCTGTGAGCGAACGTAAAACGTTCGACTCGGTTCGCATTATTCGGCTCGAAAATGTTCGACTCGTGGCTCGGTGCGCATATGCAAACGTATACGCAAACGTTAAAAATGGATGTTCGATCGATCGAACCGAACGGTGCGAAATAGTTCGGCTCGCATATTAATACATGAAAGTTCAGAATTGAAAGTACTAAGCCTAATCTAAATCATCAAAATCACTTTCACTTCACATATTTTCATCTCTTACTCATCCTCATCCACTCCAATGCCTAATTGCACTGATATTTTTAAGAACCAAACCGAACGTGTTCGCATAGTTCGCAAATATTCGGTCCGATTCGCACATTTCAGATCTAGTCAAACGTAAGGTTCGGTGTGGTTCGCACATTGCAAACCGAGTCGAACGTAAGGTTCGAGCCCTTGCAAACCGAACTCAAACGTAGTATACGTTCGGTATAGTTCGGTCCGTTTACAGCCCTAAATAATATGGGTAACACTAGTAATTTCACTCCTAAAATTCTCTATTTTAGTGTGTATAACACATCAGCATATATATTGATTAAATGAATAGATTTAGAAATTACTTATAGTAGTAAAATATTTAATATAGAACATATAAATTTAATTGATTACATAGCTTATAACAATTTTATATACTATGTAATATGTATTGTATCTATAAGGTGAATAAATTATGTGAATTTCATTTCCTTATAAATAATGAACGGAAATACTATCAATGTGGGGATAATGAGTTAAGGGCTCATATGCATAATTAGATTAATTAGAGAAAGGAATAAAAATGTATTAATGCAAATGCACCGTGCATGTTTTCGTGGGAATAAAAAGGGTTGATATGAAATTGGAAGAAACTCCATAATGTTTTAGAAAATTGTTTAAAGCTTTAATCAATTTCATTTTCACACAAAACAAACACTATTAGTGATCCTCATAGAATTTGTACACCCCTAGAGGCTCGAGGGCAATTTATTTTGAAACTGATCGTCTGACAAAATGCACGGTGCAGGAAGTGAATTCGGGGTGATTAATTGTGGATTATTCAACAATGGGGTCACCTTAATTTGTTATGCGCGTAACTTAACATCCCTGCAAATCTATGAGACGCTCATTTAAGGCGCCCCTGCATGGCTAGCCCATCACCCGACAGAGGAGGTGAATTCTGGATGTGCCTCTAGCGGTTTGGTACTCCACCTCAAGAGTGCCCAGAGTAGGCTGGGTAACCACCCACAAGCAGATCCTCCTTTGAACAAATGCAGAGTTACTCATGCACCTGCCGTGAATCGAACCCACACACTTGTGGAGAAACACACTCTGATAGTGAAGCCCCTTACCATTTGAGCTATGCCCCGTGAGCAACATCCTGCAAATCTGAATGGGTAGGGCGGGGATGAGCGGCCAATGATTTTGTTAGGAGCAGTAGTTGCTTTAGGAATTCTGTGACTAAGAAGTCGAGGGCGCGATCGTGAAGCGAGTACATATGGCTTCTTCAATTGCTCCTCATTGTGGTGGCTATGTTGTTGATAAAGATATATGAACGTGCCACTTTCAAATCATCGGTAGATAGTCTATATGAATTATCGATAACACCGTTCATTTACCCATCGTTGTAGTATGTGGTTATGTTGTCCATCTCATTAAGACCAACTCACTATTGACAGAAATTAGAATAGTCAGAGAGAACAATTGGTTTGGTCGAAAATTAACTTTGAGAAAATTATGCTTATTATAGTCTACATTTTGCAATAAGATCTAGATTGAGGGACCAATAAGGAACTTGATTGACCCCAAATTCTATGATAGACTGGACCATTAATTTAACATATATGATTTTGACCTCTAATAAATGCTATATTAATAATAGTATAGAATTATAGAGTCTTCAGGACATAGCATGGGTGTTCTTATGACAACCTAGCCTTTTCGTACAACGTGGGTTCGAGCCACAAGGGACAAAATCTCATGTTGGAGTGATAAACAGATAAACGCAAGTGCTATGGGCCTCTGTCACATTCTGTGATATATTTCGTCGCGTGTCCCAGGGCAGGGAGCAACGGGGCCTTAAAGTGCGGGATTCACCTTTTCATAGAATTATAGAACAAGACCTATTATGGAATTATAAATAGAAACAAAGAAACAATTATGCTGAGAGCTTTCGTTCTCATCCTGGTAATATCTAGAATGGAAGTATTTATCATCAAAATGCACAAATTGAAAGTTTCTTACCTATTGTCAAACAATTTCGCTATAATCACAGACTTTGGACAACAAATGATCCCCACACGCATAGTTTTAATCAATGGATTATTAATTTGACACAAAACGCACACACCCCTGATTTATTAGGCATAAGAGTGCTATAAACTGGACAACATTTTGAAACACATTGCTTCAAAACTTCTCTTCATCGGAGAGGAAGTAGCGAAGTAAAGAATGGGGAAGAAACTTGATGCACTACTAGGAAGAGGGTTCAAGACCAAGAAGTTTAAATCCATAGTGAACTTAGCCATCAAAAGATTAGCTGTGCTCAAGAAGCAGCATCAATCAAGATGTTCTGTGGCCATTTCTGATGTTACGCAGATTCTTAAACAAGGGCACCACGAACGAGCCCTTCTTCGAGTAAGCTGATAATCTTAGGTTCACTTTGGTTGTTCTTGTTTCATATTTTGTGATGATGGTCTTCTTTTTCTCTATAGGCGGAGCAAGTTGTGAAGGAGCAAAACATGCTTGATGTTTTTGGCATGGTTGATACTTATTGTTTTCTATTGTTGGAGAGGGTTAGTCTCTTGGAACATGCCAAGTAGGTTATCTTGATATACTTTATGTGTTTGTTGTCGTCTGAGCGTATCTTTTGTATGCTTGTATTATTAGAACACTATTTATTTAAGCTTTTTCATTTGCTTGTATATGTAGGGAATGTCCTGAAGAATTGAAGGAGGGGATATCGAGCTTGATATTTACAGCTACAAGATGCGGGGAGTTCCCTGAACTTCAAGACCTTCGTGCAATCTTTGCGTCTAGATTTGGCAAAGAGTTTGTGGACCGTGCTGCTCAATTGCGCAATAATTGTGGTGTAAGTCCTAAGGTATGTTACATCCTATATGATGAGAAAAGCTAACAAGGTTTGATACCTTTTAATGAATAATGACACAAACATTGATGTAATTCTGCAGATCATACAAAAGCTTTCAACCAGGATGCATACTATACAGAGCAGAATGAAGGTGCTAAGAGAAATCGCTAAGGAGAATGATATAGTCTTGCAGATTGAGGAAGATGTTCCAGTATATCCAAAGGTATGTGCAATATATTTTATTGACTTGTGAGTAAATTATTGTTATTCTGAAGAAGATTAGTTTCCTAATCCCATCTTACGAATGATAGAAACATGAGAAAGTAGAAGCTGATAAGAAAAAAGAGGATAAACCAGAGACAAAAAAATCACTTACTTCCCCGACAGAATCTCCTGAATCGTTGTATGATAAAGCTAGTAATGATCCTGAGGATGTAAGAATGCGTGACAGAATTTCAGATGCAATGAAAATGAAAGGAAAATACAAGGATGTTGCTCATGCAGCACAAGCAGCTTTTGAGTCCGCTGCACATGCAGCGTCTGCAGCAAGAGCTGCTATGGAGCTCTCTTGGTTCGATTCTGATGATCGAAGGAGTCCCAGAAACAGTACAGAACAACCCATTATCAAGATTTCAGATTCACGTGAAATAGTTGAGTCAGGACCTCATAGTATTCAATTGAACGATTCCAGGGCCGACAGGGACCTGGATCATGAGGATAAGCTGGAGAAACTGAACCATGATGAGAAAGAAGCATCATTTAGGAGATTTCAATCAACATCAAATGAAGATTCAGGAGAGGACAAATTGAAGGAAATTGAAGAGCCCTGTGATGAAGAAAAAATTATAAGGGCGCAAGTAAAAAAAGCTATATTTGATAGTATCGATTTTGATACCATTGATGGAGGCAGAATGTTGTTATTTGAGAGCTATATTAATAACGAAGCTCTAAGTCCGAAAACAGTCAACGGCAAGGAGTTACACAAAAATGAAAGTGGAGATAATACAAGCAGAAACAGAAAACATCGCCTGGTGTGAAGTCCAGGAAGACGAATCATGGATAGGAAGCTACATGAGTTATTAGACAACCGAAGTATTCAGGATGAGTTACATTGCTGTCAGATAGCATATTTTGTGTGCTAAGATCTCTTTCCCTGTCAAGAATTCTATATATTCAGTAGTATGATAGTTTTGTGAGTTCATATTCTATATCCTTTTGACATATGATTATGTGATAGTGTGTTCATAGAGTTTGAGGTTGTCTGCATATGTTAATGTGGTTTACAGATCAGTAGATCACCCATTATGTAATAATGTGTTATATGGAGTGATGTAAATATAGCAATAAATTCCATATGATTCAGTGAGCACGAAAGAAAAATAATACAGCATCCAATCTACAAAATGTGACTATTCAGCAAATCATAACACCTACGGTAATAATAAACACGCTCGTCTTACCATGACCTTCTCTTGAATTCTCATATCTACGATAAGTTTCCGCCACTTTGTTGCCACAAATTTATGATATCAGTGGCTTGATTAAGGAGTATGATCATTTTCTTCTGAGAAATCCAAGGCTTACTCTCAAGGGTAGTTTTGAGCTCTTCCCATGCATCTTTTCTTGGCCAGAAAAAGTAGGGGCATAATGGGACAATTCCATGCTCTGGTAATTCTTGATCAAGTGCAAGACCAATATTCTTTTCCATCCATATGAACTTCAAAACCACCCTAGGCTTCTCTACCTCCTTCCCTCCTATTGTCAGTTTCTATATCAACATTACCAATGTTAATTATATAAATAATTTAAAAAGAGTTCCTACATAGAATCTTATTTTCTGATGTTGTATTTTATGTGACTGTTAGCTCATCACGATAGATATTATTTCTATTGTTAGATGAAGTCGTTTTTATGTTGCTACCCATCGACTGGTGACTTTGATATGTATAACAGAGTAATTTCTAGTTCTCGGGTATGATAGAATATAACAGAATGATTCATTACACCACCTACGGTTGGTTGGTATATATGGTGAAGTGGTATATAGTGTTTTGCACTCCGCTCTAAAAAATTCTAAAACAGATACAGACTTGTTGTTATCACAAAGATAATAAAGTTGTGTTCCACCCGACCTCCTACTAGGCGAGGGGGGGGGGGGGGGGGGACCTTGTTATTCAATGTACATTGGAAAGGTGAAGAAGAAATTGTACCTTTGGTTCTTGAACTGTAACAGTCTCTGGTGAGTTTTGTTGAAGTACTGGTTCTTGAGTTTCTATTGCTGAAGCATAGAGCTTCTGCATTCTTCTAATGGGTTTGTATTTGAGGTCAAGTATGGTGGATTGTTGAGAAAAAGAAGCATCTTTAGGCCTAAAAAATGCAGGACATGTTGAAATGGTAGATTGTACAACAGTAGATAGCATATTGGACATGGTTGTTTACAATCAAGATATCAAGAGAGGGAGAGAAATCTATGTGTAAGAAGAGGAAGAGGTCATTTTGCAAAGGTTGAGTGGATAAGGTTCATGGTGATAAATGATACGCTCTCCATTTCATTTTAACTGACTTCACGCTTAACGAAACATGTCTTTGACCATCAATTACTTTAAATATACATTATAGAAAATTATAAAAACATAAATAATATTATGAAATTATTTTGAAAAACGTATTTAATGATATCAATTTTATATTTTCGAACAAATGAACAAAAGATAATTTATAGTCATAATTTAACACGCATTCTCAAAATGAAACTGAAATAGGGGAAGTAATACAATAGAGTGGATTCATGAAATGAATTTGAGGCTCAAGAGCCAAGCCTATCACTAAATTGAGGGCTGATCATAATAGACTTGGCCCATCAATTGTATTGCATTCATTCTTGAAGAAGCCTAAATTGGGTTGAAGGCCATGATCCAAGCAACTAGTTGAACATCAACTTACATGACTAATGTCTTTAATGTTTTATAATAAATACTGACGGAGCTTAAAAGAGATCAATGATAATTAACAATGACGGAGCTTAGAAAATATTAATGGATGATAATATCATCTTGATCTTGTAGAAGAGTTTACCAAATAGTTATATGTTATTTTACACAAATTCTTCGTTTATTCTTCTTTTTAAGTAGTAATTAGTCTTAGTATTTGCTTAAATAAACTAAAAGTTATATTTATAGATCCAATTCATTTAATTTTATTAAATGATAATTTCTTAAATAAATCATGATGGATACAATCATTAAAAATGACAAAAGAAGTCCTTCAAGTAGAATCTTTAGAATACAAGTACTCATATATCAAGATATACAAGTAATTTATTGAAATTATTAAAACAACATCTTTGAAGCCACACTCGGCAACTTCACGACATTTCTCACTGAACCCTGCGACAACAACAAAATACAAAAAATATATTAATAATTTTAATAAGTATATAGTCTTTATTAATAAAAAAAATTCGATGCTTGCTTGCTTTATACTCAGAGCTCTAACCGAGCCAAGCCGAAGTTGAAGGACTTTATGGCTCAGCTCGTTCACTAGATAAGAATTATTAGGTTTAACTCTTGAAATAATTGTCAAAATGATTACATATAATATGTGCAAGTTGTACTTTGATCCTTGTAAATGTAGCACAACTGGCCATTAATATTGGTTGAAAATGTACATTCTACTCCTTTTTTGACGGAAACGTTAAATTTTGACCCAAAATAAACTTTTCAACATTTACGTATTTTAAGAAATTGTGCACTTTAATCCATCATATTGGTCGAAATGTGCACTTTAGTCATCTTTCTGTCCAAATATAATATGTCTCCGTCAAAATAGGAACTAAAGTACATCATTTACGGCAATATCAAAAACCACGTGCATGTACCCTATATTTAAAGAACTGAAGTACAATTGCATATATTATGTGAGACCATTTTAATAATTTTTCCTTTGATTACTTGAGCATTATATTTCTATTATCCGAAACGAGCTCTGAGCTAGTTAACTTAATTCAAAATTCAAACACGATCTAAAACATCTCAAAAAAATGAAGGTACACATACTTGGAGCAGTCAGTAGAGGTACTAATTTTGTAAGGAATGCTGACTCCACATTTGCTTGGAAGAGCAGCAGCCATGTTTATATCTATTGCAGGCATTGAACTTGCAAGTGTCTTCAAGCAATTGCAAGTGGTCTGGCGGTCTGCCGTGGTGCTTGCAGCGGCATTAAGCGACTTAATGCCGCTGCAACAAGCCTCCGGGACAGAGCCACCAGACTCGAGATAAGTGAGGCATGAAATCAGTGAGCTTGTAACTTGACCACAGCTACTTACAGCAGCCTCTGCATGTGGTGCAACGATAATCATGCTCACGAGAACAAGATAAACAACCTTACCAATCATTTCCATCTTATTGTTACTAAAATTTGAAGCTTGAAAAAAGATAAAGAGGGTAGTATGTATGAATATGAGAGCTTGTGAACTTGTTTTGGTGTGGATGAGAAGTCGAGTGTGGATGGTATTTATAGAATTAAAATGAGGGGAAGTTGTAAAAATGATCTGAGATAATATGTGCAAGTTGTACTTTAATCCATATAAATGTACGATATAGCAAATGGTTCCTAATGTTAGCTTAAAAGATGCACTTTAGTCACTCTTTTGATGATAACCTTAAATTATGACGGAAACAGGGAATAAAGTGTTTTTTTTTTTATTAATATTAGAGATTAAAGTGAATATTTTGAGAAATATGTAAGTGGTGAAAATTCTAGTTTCAACGCTCTTTCAGTTAAAGTTTAACGTCTTCATCAAAGATGAACGAAACTATATTTATTATTCGATCAATATCAAAAACCATTCGTGTAGACAGTAAATTTACAATAATGACTAAAATACAATTTACATGAGTTCATTTCAACAATTACACTTGTGAAATGTCCATCGGAAAAAGTTGAATCTTAGACATCATCAGAAGATAAAATGGGCCGGTTATGCATTTAGGTTGCAACTTGTAATATTAGGTGAATTTTAATTGATGTACGTTAATAAGTTTCATGGTCAATGATTTATGATACTATTTATGTTATCATAAAAATATGAAGCAAGAAGTTAAATGCAGAGTTAAGTTCACATGGATTGGTAATAGGATAAAAATGATGCATGATAAAAAGTTTTACACAATAGGCTTAGCCTAGATCATTGCTGAAATGGTGCAGTAATTGAATGATCATTGCATTTACCTTTTATAAGTGATAATGATGTTTAAATGATTCTCGTAAATATATATCGTGTGTACAAATGATACTTAAACTAACACCTAAGTTAAATATATTAACAAACGAATAAAATTGAAGTATATTTTAGAGATCATTTACACATTTACGAGGACTATTTGCGCTAATTCCTTTTTTTTTTTGTAATTAAATTAACGATGAGGTGAGTTTCGAACCTAGACCTTTTGGTCACTAGCAATAGTCTTTTTCACTAGTACATTTAATATCTCTCTATACCAAAGATTAGTGCAAACTGAAACGAGAAAAGTCAAATGATAACCTAGAATATGACATAGTTTTATTTATGGTTCAATAGTCTGATGATATATAATTCAACTTTTTAATCAAGAGGCTTTTTATTTTAATTTTATTGAAAGTAATTTAATCTCATAATTTATTCTAACTATCTAATGAATAATTTATATATTCATTATTACAATATCATTATATTCTTGCTCTCACCACTAATTTACTGGAAAAAAAGTATGGTATAATCTCTTACTAGTCTTTGAAGTATGGATTCAAGTAGAAGTGTTGAGAGATATTTTTAATGAACACCGGTGTATGTCCATTTAGTAGAACGTTAATGACACAGTACAAAGTTAGTTGAAGAGGTTTATTGGTAGTAGAAATTACTTCAACCTTCTTATTACAGTTTTCAATTGTTCTTACAATTATTTTTAAACAAATTTTGTGTAAGAAACTTGATCGAAAAAATATTACTCCAGTAAAGATCAAAAAAATATTAGTAAAAAGTTGAACTTGTAATTTTACTGCCACAAATACATCTCGCTCCATCAACTTTGTCATTCTTATTAAGCTAATAGTCAAGTTGGCTCACAAATTTCAGCTCTTAAAACACTTATGAATCGAACTCATAATCTTATTGTAATGCAAGAGTTTTTCTAAATTATTTGATCGACTAGAAAAATTAACGAAGTAGATCAATATTTGGGTACTATAGTCTATAAGTTTACATCTCATTCTTGGCAGGATATATTTATCAACCAACTGGTAACCACTAACCATGTATAAAATTCATCAAAGTTGATCAATTCAATGACCCTTTAAGAGATTAAAACCGCAGGATTAGTTGGGGGATTGCTTCAATTATTAAGGCTCGTAATTAGTTTGTGAAATCACTTTATTAGGCCCGAACTCAGTCGATAGTAGGGCTGTAAACGGATCGAACTATATCGAACATAGTTATATTTGAGTTTGGTTCGCAAGGGGTCGAAACGGATCGAACTATTTGTGAAACGCACCCAACCTTACGTTCGGCTCGGTCCGCAATATGCGAACAAGATCGAACTATTTGCGAACTGTGCAAACATGTTCGGTTGGTTGGAAAAAATCTTCAATGCGATTGGATATTTGGGCGGATGAGAACGAGATAACTCATGAGTAATGAGTAGTAAATCAAGCTATATGAAGTTGAAGTGATTTTTATGGTTTAAGTTAGGTCGGACTAACTAATGGACTATGTCTATGAAGTATATATAATATATTGGATCAATGGAGAATTGAAGTCTAATATGTTGACACTTGACAGATAGGACCGAACTATTTCGCATCGTTCGGTCCGATAGGTTTGACATCCATTTTTAACGTTTGCGTATACGTTTGTATATGTGCACCGGACAGCGAATCGAACATTTTCGAGCTGAATAATGAGAATCGATTCGAACGTTTTAGGTTCACTCACAGCCTAGAAGCAGTCCAGAACGTACTAATCTTCATCCTATATTCACAAAAGCTTTGGCAATATTATAGGTTTGTGAGGCTGATACATTCTTAATCTCTTGTTGCGTGTGGTAATGTTAAATACAGTACATTTATATATAGTACTCTATATTAATTTACTAAAATGCCGTTTTAAATTTATGAGAACAAAACTTTCAATCTTATTTATCAAATTTCCCCTCTCTCTCTAAACTTTAATCTATTAAAAAATCTCTTTAGAACACCAACCATATTTCAGATCTGGAATGGGTAACTCAAAGCTCAAACAATCATCATCTACTCATCAACCACCACAATTTCGTGTTGGTATAAGCATCAGGCGTATTTTATACTTCGATACTTAAATAGTGGATTTGATTCAAATCAAAAGTTTGTGTCTACTAAAGCTATAAATTTTGTTAATTTTGACTTTCGATTTTCAAACTAACAATCTTTCTTGTATGGAGGAAGTATTTGATGCTATTTCTGTTAATAAAGATATGACATTTTTGCTCTCATTTATTTTTATTTATTTATTTATTTTGTTATTGGTTTGTGTTCATTTGTTGTTGTAATCATATTCGATTATTTAGATTTAAGGAATACAAACGTTGTGTTCGAATATGAACACATATCATATTGATTATGTGAAAAATGTTGAATTTTTTCTGTTCTGCAATGTGCCCATTACTTAGTTGTAAATTGTGTATGGATTTACCTTTAATTGAGAGATTTCATGATAAAGCTCTTGTCTTGTTCGTGAAGCAATCATCATCTACTCATTAATGGAATTGGTGAACAAGGAGAAGAAATTAAGAGTTTTATATAATTTTTGTATAGAGAAAAAAGAAACCCACACTTCTAGAGAGGGAGTGATAAATTGCGAATGAATTGAAATTTTTTTATGCTGAAATTTCGTAAGGGCAAATTTGGAAATAAGAGTTGGGTACTGTATATAGGTATCGTATATAGCATTTGTGTATTTTGTTTTGTGCATTCGTTCTTTTCAGACCTTGGGAGATGGTTACATTTGCTTACAGAATTGACGAAGACCGCTGCTACCTACAAATCAATCATAGTAATATGATACTCCCTCCGTTTCTTTTTATTTGATTGTTTGGAGGAAAAGTACTTTATTAAGAGATTGTGAAAAATTACATTGGGATTTTAAAAAGGTGTATTGGAATTGTAAAAAGGTGCATTGGAATTGTAAAAAAGTGCATTGGAATTGTAATAGGTTGCATTGAAATTGTAAACAATCAAATAAAAAGAAACATGGAAAAAATGCTCAAACAATCAAATAAAAAGAAACGAAGGGAGTATGTTGCACGGAACTCGAGGTTCACACCTCGCTGTTCAGAGGTCATGCTCCTTCTTGACCGTCAATTAGCAGACCAGAATACTAGAGTGGTAGATGGATCGAGAGAAATACTTTTAGACAAAATGAAAATATTGATCGGTACATCCTCTTGTCTAAAGATCATTGTTTGAAACTAAAATTATTTCTTCTCAGATATCTGAGAAAATTATATAATTTCAGATGAAGTGTCTTTGAGGCAAAGATATTATTTTTGATAGGGAAGTCAAATATATACAATAGATCTTAACTATATTGTAGTAGTTGACAGTAATAATGCTTTTTGACCCTACAACGGTAAAAAAGGAAAATGGAGCAACATGGTAGTGGTTCTTGGAAGGGCTTGGCTCGTAACAAATGTTGACATATATACAATCAACAAAATTATGATTTCGTTTTCGACATACATAAGGTGTAATATACTAATATGTCATACTCTAATCTAGCATGATTAATATTTCCTCCTTTCCTAAATGATTCATACATTTTAGAACATAATAATTTTAGAATAGGTGACATATAATTATAAATTGGCGACAATGAGTCTTTAATCAATGCGTATCTCAATAAAAAGTATTGCTAACATTGTATGATTCTCTAATTCGATATGTGACATAGGATCAAAGAACGTATCATCAATTAAACGATCCACTGAATTAAGTCTCCATCATATATGATGAATCACAAATGGTACTTATAATTTATTACCAATAATTAACTGTATCTTATAACATAGAACAGATTAGGCCTCTTACCATAATTGTGTTCACATGATCAATTTCAACACATTAAACCAAAATTTGGCATTCTCTTCAGATTCTGTTCAGTAGGAGATGTCCCAAAATAATTGACCACTTTCATAATAACACCTTTTGGTCACCCTCATGATATAGCTATATAAGTTCCAGTTTGTGTGATATCTGTACAATCCAAGCTCTCCAATACACAGCTATTGCAATCTTTCAGCCTTGTATGCACTAAAGATGTACTCTCGTATCGAATTCGAAGACGACGAAAATGATGCTTTCTATCATGAACTCAGGAGGCAAGTCTTACTTTTGATATCTGAAGATGAGGAAACTCATGACAGAAAACATACGATGAATGTTACAAGACAAACTAATAACGCGAATTTATCTGCTTTGATGCAACAAGGGTGCTTCTTTAACTGGGAAGGAAATGGAATGAAGCCTGTACCTATGTGGCTCTCAAACCTCTGGAAGCCGGGGAATGGGACGGGGGTGTTCATACCTTGTGTTCCCAACTTCAACCAGATATACAAGCCAGGTAAGCCTACCCCTCGCCTTCCTCTTCATATGGAGGCACGTTGCTGTTGTAGGATTAGAAGAATGAAACGAAGACAGTAAAATTGCTTTCCAGGCTTATATTTCTAACATCTGTGTTTGAATATGGATGCAGGAATGAGGATGAACGGAAGAAGAAAAGAGTACAGCAAGAGATGAAGAAAATCAACTGTATTTACTTAAGTACTAGATCATATAGTGTGCTTACTATTTAAGCTTCATTGCTTCTACGATAACAATTTACCAAGACTCTTTGTAAATTATAAACTGAGCACAACATGGGAGAAAAGTTTGGTATAAACTACAAAACACCGGAAAAAAGGAACCATTATGAAACTAAATTTACAACTAATATTTTACTGAGAGTCAGTTTTACAGATAAAAGAACTAGATAGAGGCTTATGTTGCTTGTGTTAGAGTATCAAATCTGCTGGTTAATACTTCCCTAGAACGAGCACTTCGATGCCGTAGACGTTGATGGAATAGTTCTGACATTTGGTTGAAGAAATCTTCATCCCACCTCTGAATTAATAGTGGATCTTTGGAATAACATATGTATATCGACGTCACTGCACTTTCCACTACCACTGTAGCTAGACCGACCTTTAAAACATGTAAAGAAAACTTGAATGCAAATGAAAATAGAATGTCTCGGGGTCATCAAAATACCTCAACCAAAACAGTTAGGCACTGTTTTAATTTGGTAAAGATGAGATATGGGAAAATGGAAAGGGGGAGATTTTTTTAATAAAGACAGAGAAGGAAAGTTTATGACTTGCGTTTTGGATGCCAAAACAAGAAAATGGGTACTCGACGACTTGACTTGCGCCATTGCAGGGGAACGGAGAGGAGAGGTTTGGAGTAATTCAATTGCCCCTCCTCACCGAACGTAGCAAAACCTTTCCTATTTTCCTCCCATTTTCTTCTCAACCCTCCAATAGTGAGTTTATTCATCTAAATTACTGAATTAATGAGCAGAAGGATGAGGACTCACCAACATCATTCCCATTAACATGGTGGTAGACGCAACCATCATGACTTCGTTAGGGTACTTCATTTTTGCCCAAATTCCTGCAGAAGTCGCGGATAAAAGTCCCCCAAGTAGCGTCCCCATCAGTAGAACAGCTCCAGAACAATCATATGCAATAAGTGCCTCAGTGCCAGTACACTGAAATAACTCCCACGCATCTCTTGCAGAATGATTGAAGCTTGTACCGTAAACTGCAATCTGATTACATATATAGTAAAGGTCACATGGATAGGTTTATCACTTTATTATAGAAGACTGAAAGATAAAATTATAGTATAATTCTACAATTGATCAGTACTTAGCCAGTTTTTTCGATAGCCTTCTAGCAAGTCTGTAACAAATTACATCTTAAAGGAAACATGTAAGAAGTTAACAAAAAATTTATTGAAAGTATTACTATCTCCATCACGAATTAATTTGGAGGTTACTAACACACTTATAACACATAATTCTGACTATATATGTTGATCTTATTCAAATAGTAATGTTTTATCGTTGTTTATCTTTGGTGACTTGACAGGTTCAAAATCCAATCGACATAGTCAAACTAGAATGATAATAACATGAGCAGAAAGGGAAAAGAAAAAAACAAGATATACCTGCACATAAGCATATTTATTATAAAAACGAACTAGGGTCTCCACCAAATGGAACAGAAAATCTACACAGTATAGTAGACATTCGTTGTCTCGGATCTTTGAACGTACTCCTCTAATCTGTTCGCCATGAAATCCAAACAATGGAGAAAGATTTGTTATTGGAAGTCCTACCTTGCCACATTTAGTATGACAATCGTTACTTTCCATGAAATATCTAAAATGAGCTTGTAAAAGATAAAGTAAACTACATACAATAATGTAAGATGAGGTCAAGTGACAATTTGTTTGTATACCTGCCATCGTAATGTGCGTATGGAACCCGTGAAAAGTGATCCATAACAGATGCTACCGAAAGAAGTTGTTATAGCATACCACAAATACTTTCTGAGTGCCTTCGGTGGCATAGTGGTTGCTCCCCGACCACCATGGACGAGTACTAAAAACACCATTCCGGAAACTATGACATGGACAACATTACAAAGTACTGCACCAGTCCAGAACAGACTCACAGAGAGAACCTGCATGTGATGTAGTATGTTACCAATATTTGTGTCATGCCATAGACAAACTACCAAACTTTTTCAAGCAACTATTCCCTTAACAGATAACTTAAGATAAGAAAAAACTTGCCCGCTCACCGCTAGAAGAAACCATCGTCCACCTTCACCAATGTTCCAAGCTACAATGCCCGCAGCTCCAAAAGACCAGAGTGCAAGCCACAACAACATGACTAGCATAAAGGCACATGATACTCTCATGACTTCAGGAACAGTCCATACCATATTCACAGCTCTTTGTAGTATAAGCATGGTATATGGAAGTCTATAACTAAAACAATTAGCATGTCTAGAAAAGCATTATATGAAAAAACATTATCATCTACCCTCTGAATGTTTGAGAGAAAACGATTTAATGCAATTATGATTATTGCAAGAACATGGTCTGAAATCCATAAATGCACCAATCGTTCAGAGAGCGAAAAGTTAGCATAGTCATGGTGTCCACACACTCTCTCAAGATTTAATAAGTTTTGATGAAGTTTGAGACCTAGAACAGAATCTGGAAGAATCAAGTGGTCATAGATTTAGTAATCTGGACAAGTTTTGAAGTCTTACTAATAGAAAACTCAACTATAAAGTTTAATTGTAGTGATAGGATAACATGAAATTTTCAAAGATGCTTAATAAAAAATTACTGATCTGGGAAAAAGAGAACTCATGAAGGGAGCCAAATAGAAATACAAGAAAAGCGGATCCAGACTCCAGGGGCAAATCGAAACAACGAGATAGGAAAAAACATCTAGCTTAAATATTTCATATCGAAGTCCATAAGAAGAACTGCATGAATGAACTACTTCAATGTAACCATGTGATACCAAAAACCAATGAACTTGATTAAGGATCATGGAGAAACAGAATTGAATAATCATGGGTTATATCGACACAAAATTAAGGATTTTAGAGAGATTCCAAGAAGGTTTATGAGGAAGTCCATAAAACCAGAGAGAACTTCTGGCTTATAACAATTCAGTGACCACGAAAGAGAGTTCTTAGTAAGTTGAGGAAGCAACAACTACAATTTATTTACTGAAGTTGTACATCAGTTATCAGTATATGGATCTACGGAAGGAATTTGCAAGATGTAAGTACATAAACGACTAACTTTTTTACCCAATATGAAGAAAGATTACTTAGGACTTCCATATAAGGGGAGAGAGCAAACATGTCAAAGTTGGTACGTGATAATGGAATAATATTTTCTTCAAGTATATTGGTGCAATGAGTAACTCATAAGATAGCTGAAATAAAAAATATACTCCACTATATTAATGGAAGGCGAATGAAGTTTTACCTATCAATGACGGATATTACATACAAAAACTGTAAGAGAGCACCAATGGCAAATGCAACAGCCCAAAAGAAGTGATCATCCCAAAAGCACAAGACACTTATAACTGCAAGATATGTCGTTAATATGTGCACACCAAACTTCATTATATCATTTGCACGTGAACCAAATAACAAAAGCCATGTACACCCAACAATAGTTCCAATTGCACCAGCAACAGCATAAAATGGCCAATAATCCTCAGTCAAACGTGGCTCATCTTCTCTATGAGAAATTGTAAATCTTTCAATGTTCAACCTATCCTTTTTCCTAAATCTATTTAGCCCGAGCACTCCAAGAATCAACCCAACAAAAAGAAAATGAAATGCAAACAAAACCAACCAAAATACATCCCTCCAATGCCGTGAAGGCTCTGAAGCTTGTATTAAAGATAGTACATGACTTTGATCACCACTGACACCGTTCCTGACAATATCCTACAATTTAAACATACAAGAGAACTCAACAGAACAAAATTTGACATTCATTTTTCCACGTAATCCAAAAAAGAGATTACATAACTTTTTTGGGCATTGCTGCTCACATATTAGCTTAAACTCTTTGGGTCTAAAATAATCCAACCTCACTCTTCTCTGTGAAGATCCTAACTTATATTCACATTTTCCACATACATCTACTGCACCTCCTAAGTCTCTCCACGACGTACATGTTTAAAGGAAAGATAGTCATGCCATTGATCGAGCACTTCAATTAGTACATTAGTGTAAGTTCATAGCATCTACAAGTCAATCACATTGTAAAATTACCATTTCTATCTAATACATATTCTTTAAAAACAAATTCTTTTCATTTGTCCTATCTTTCTAAAAAGATAAAACCTCTTGCTTTGGTACACTTGCATCTTCTAATGAGTAGCACCAGATCAAATCCAACATCGTTGGACTAGACTCAAACTTTTTTGGCTACTAGGTTTGCCATTCGATTGAGATTGAACCCCCCCAAAAAAAAGTAGAATTCCGACTTGATTTGGAACAAATATTTGAAAAACAAACCTTGATTAAAACTCAAAATCCTATTTGTCAAAGAAACAGAGTAGGCCTATATGATCATATTGCATTCTCCTAAACTCCAAGACTCCGCCATTGTCCATTCCAAAATAGTTGTCCACTTTGATATTCAATAATCAAATTAATAAATTTTATAACCTTAACGAACACAGTTTATTTTATAACAGTAACGAGCACACACCACTTCGATTTAGGTCAACGTAATCAGGGGTAAACATAAACTATATTGAAAACACTACTACCTCCATTTCAAATACTGCTATGTTCGACTTAGCGATAAAAAACCAAACTTTCGCCCTAAACTAATCTTATTTGAGTATATTGTTTACTGACATGCAACATTATAATTGTATAATGTATATAATTGGATTTTATTAATACTGTGTTTAAATACAAAGTCAAATGAATATAACTTCAAAATTAGGTCGATTTTTTGTTAGATAAAAAACTTACAGTTCAATTAAAAATTGAAATGGAGTGAATAATACCATCTAACAAATTTGTTCCAAGTAATCCAATGCATCTACAACTTTTAAACATACTCTTCGTCTCTTCCTATGGTACGTGACTGATTTTATGACTCCCGCTTTAAAATATTATCGGTAGTATTATGGATAGTTATGATGTAACGAACTAACACGAATACACGATACGATAAATTTGAAAGAAGTTAGAGTATAGTCCGGTAAACTGCAAACAGAAAATTACCAGAGAAGTAGGAGTGATGGAAGAAGCGTCTTCGAAAGACACGTACGAGGAAGATGTCTCAGAATCATTCATGCTCCAAAGGAAGTGGTTGATTATATGTTTGCATGTATACATATATTTGCTCAACGTTAACAACAAAATGACGGTTTTGTATTTTCTGCTTGGAAGAGATGAGAAAATCAGAGTATACAAGACTGTGTACAAACATCTAGTACAAGTTAAAATGGAACACACATGTAACTGTGTGCTATTCGGTTTTTAATTTGTTTTTGTTTTGATTTTTCATAGTTACCGAGGTATTATTTATAACATAACTTTTTTTTTTAATTCTATACAAGTAAAAAATACAAACAAAAATAAAATTAATGCTAAATGAAATCCTGTAAACCATTGCGATCTATAAGATTATACTTATCAAGATATTAATCACTCATAAACTCAATTGGCAACACTATTTAGTATTCACTTGTAATCTTACTTTGCTTACCTTGCATTTGTAAATGAAATATTTTAATCTATAAAATGAGCCTTAAGGCTCATAGCTAATTGAGTTAATCGGATAGTCTAGTGATCACAAAATTTTTTAATTTAAAACTCACTTAATCGCTAATTATAAAAAAGAGAAAAAGGACTCATAGGCCATAGCTAACTATAATTGTCACTCCACAATTAAGAAAACACCTATTCATGATTCATGAATATAACAAAGGATGCATTAAACCCCACTTACTCATAATCCACAATGATTAAAACAAATAAACTAGCACTTATCATTTGAGAATCCAATTAATGAATTCTTCATATCAAAACTGACACGTGTCCCTTGTTGCTGTACATTTCCAATGATCCCCATACTTGACGACGTCGTTGCAAACGCAAAGCAAAATGTCCCTTTGGAATCTATTGGCACCAAATAATTCTTTGCTGGAATGGACCATTCTTTACCGTTAGAAAACCGAAATGACACCGTTGGAATCTCCACTGTTTTCCTTTGTGACAAGTCATAGCATGTATCGAATACCGCCACGCCGTTAGTTAACGCCAAGTCTGGGGTCCCCTTCACGAATGCATCCCTCAGTGCATTGTACACGTCCTTCGGGAACCTCGTTATCGCGGTTCCCGAGTCCACGATAACCCCTCCGTCACCGTTGTCTTTTAATTGTAACGCTGACGGAGGGATTGCAACCGGTTGACCTCCCACGCTTAGTCCCGTTAAGTCCACGTAATAGTAAGTCGACGTTTTCGGGTTACTAAGCAAGGGAGCTGAAACTGCCGCTTGGGATGAAACGGAGTTGAATTCCAGCATTGAGGTGGACTTGGTGTCACGATCGACTAAGCAATATGAAAATGAGGATGCATTTATCTGAGATTGGAAAGATAAAGCTCCGCCACCTAAGCCGAGTAGCCCCGCAGCTCCGGTGAATAATCCTTCGTTATCATGGCCACAGCCGATGGCAATGTTGGTGGCAGAGGCTTCGCCTGTGCCACCAAATGTGATGGTTTCGCTAGCTAGCTCACCAACACTGTAAGACCCGTCCCCGTAAGAAACCTGGTAAAGACACGTGTCTTTCACGCAAGCGGACACATCGAGTGACTGACATTGTCGAGCCCTGCAACTCATCGTCTGGTAAGTCGATGAGTTGCTGGGCTCGAAAATGGGGTCCGCTTGCTGATAGCAATCAGCACACGGATTACATTGGACCCAGTTTACGTCACTGCCAGTATCAACCACCATAAAAGCTTGACTCGGAGGATAACCGATACCGACTCGACTGAAATACTCACCACTCCCTTGACTAACTCCCGAAACCACCGGCATCTCAAGCCCTTCTGGTGATGAAACCTCAGTTTCTTCTTCTGGTTTTAGATTTGTGAACCCAACTCCTTGAACAACAAGATTCAAGTGAGTCAAAATCGAGTTCACTCGAGCCGAGTCACGAACAAGCCGAGTCATAAACAGAGATTCATAATCTTTGTGTGAACTAATCCCTTCGATGGCTAAGCGAGAATGAAGCTGGAAACTCAATGAAGAAGATGAATCGTCAAAAGGGTTGGTTACTTCTTCTTGATTCAGTGAGTTTAGAGCATTGAAATTATCTGTGGAGAACAAATTCTGAAGCTTTTGGGTTTGGAAAGAAACATCAAAAATAGTTGTTTGTGAGGGTGATGGAATGGTCCTTGAAGAAATGGGCAAGAAAATAGTGAAGATGAAGGTTAGCCAAAAAAGTGGCATTGTTGAAGAAGATAATGTAAGAGAGGAAGAATATAAAAATGTGAGTTTGATACAGTGAAGGATTGTGAGTGTGAATTATATAGTAGAGGGAAAGGAGACAAAAGAAGCTTTGAGTAAAGATGTTTGTTTAAGATGTCTTTGTGTTGAAAAATATCAACATTGGAAGTGAACTAATTTGTAGATATAACTTTTTCTTTTCTTTTTTGTAACTTGAGGTGAGTTTCGAACATGATCTTTTGGTCATTAACAATAGTAAGAGCCATTTCAACTACTCTATTTGATCAACTCAATTTGTAGATATAATTTAAATATATTTAATTTTGGGTTAGGATATGTTATCTAAATATTATTTTGTTTGTCAAATTGAAGTGAATTACTTTATAAATATCAAAAGCATATATTACACTCCGATCTTAGGTTTACGCAAACAAAGTCAATCTAAGTGATTAAACGTTTCGGCTTTTTATGCAAATGAGTGTATAAAGAAAAAATTAAATTGTGCTTAAATTTGTATAAAACAACAATTATATTGAATTTTGTTAAAATGCTTGAAAGACAAGTATTTTATATTTATTTGACACATATTAATAAATAAATATCACTCTTCAACACAAAACATAATTTGATTAAATATTTTAATGTCTTTGATGATTTCTCAGAGGTTGAACATTTGATTGGTTAAGATTTAGAAAAGTTGATTTGATATATTTGGTTTATTATAGAAGAGAATCATGAAAAGATGAGTCTCTGACTTTATTAAGTGATTTGTATTTCTCTTTGGAGCTTTGATTTATATCTAAGCTTAAGATAAATTTAGCAATAAAATTTGTTCCTTGAATTCCGAGATTTGAGTTATTGAGGAGATTCTTAAGCTAGCTTTTGATATAATCAAGGCCGATTATCAAACTACCTTTACGTTTTAACCATTCAACTTTTGCAGTTTTTGTGTTCATTTCTCATTGGTTCACATGGTTCAATCATGCTTACCATGAAATTCGAAAAATATTAAAAATTCTATAATAACTATATTTAGTATCCAGGTACAAAAATAATCTATCAATGGAACTTGAGCATGAATATTAACAAACAATTAAAGCAATTGGAGACAGGGAAGTTGATCACCAATAATAATTTAGTAAATGGTACACTGGTTCGTTGTATATATTGAAATAATGTCTAAAGGATAACTTTACGATCATAATGGCTTGAGTATAATTTTCATTTTGTCCTTAACTAAAATTTTATTTGAAAACTATATTTATAAATAGGTAGGATATGAAGAATAAAATAACACTCCATTAATCTAGTTATCATTGTGTCGTTCACCTTTTGGCTAATTGGATTGTTATTTGAATGACTTTTGGCTAATTGGATCGTTATTTGAATGACTTGATGTCTTGATTGATTAATTGTTGACCATGGTTAATAGATTAGTGGTTATTTGACAAGTCCAACAATGAGAAGCATGATTTCCACAAATGTGAACAAAAATACTAGTTTATTAAAGAAAAAAAGATGAATAAATGTGAGTCATGAAGTGAGACACTCTTTAACATCAAGCCAAATACCATGATTTGTAATGAGAGGCTCATGTAGGACATTTTGATGGTGAATGAAGTAGTTTTGATTGCCTTTTTGTCGGTGAACTAACACATGCTATCAACATATATGATAGAACTTGTTGGCATGGGAGACTTTGTAATCCCTTGATCATTTTAGTTGAATAATAATTGTGTTACACGCTTTACTGTAAGAGTGTGTTTCTGTCACAAATGTGTGGATTTGATCCATGGCAGGTGCATGAGTTACTATGCATTTGTTTAAGGGATGACCTGTTTGTGGGTGGTCATCCATAGTCTAGACACTTTTGAGGTGGAGTACCGAACCGCTAAAAACACATCCCAAGTTATCTCATGTATTGAACAATGGACTAACCAAACGGAACGCTTAAAATGAGCCAATCATCTTTTGGAAAATGATAGTTGTGAATTATAAAAACCAAAAGTGCTTCCAACTTTGAAGTAGAAGCTTTCGACTTTGACATTTAAAGTACGCCCGTTTATTGCGGCATAGATTGTGGTATCCCATAGGCCATAGGAGTAGTTGGTAATGTTTACTCCGTATATGTTTGTTTCAAAGGTCCACACAACTTACCCTTCAATTATGCTCTCCAAACATTATGGTCAATGTGCTCTACAAATCTCTAATTCTATGATTAATGTGCACTTCAAACACTGCACATACAAAAACTTATAGTCGTGTAGTTTATTAAAAGAGCAAATGATTTCATTGATCACTAACGTTTGTTAAAAAATCCAGTCGATCATTATAGTATGATTTTGTATACTTTCGATCACTAATGTTAGGTATTATGTATATTTTTTTTTTTCAGTCATACGTTTTTTGGTACAACTCGCGATTTTTCAATATTTTTAACATTTTTGATAGAGTATTTTAGTCATTCTATTCTAATGGAAGCCCGGCCCGGTTCGTTTAACACGTATATATATAAGTTATAACTCTACAAAAAGAGTAAAATGTCCAAAATGATATACCTTCTCCTCCAATTGGAGTAGTGGCCCAATAAAGCCCACTATAAATCGGTCAGACTCTTGAGCCCAGACTATTCTATGAGTAGACTGTAGCCTGTTGTAGCCTGTAGGCCTGTACTGGCTGTACGGCTAAGTCCACCTACGCAGTCAAGAAAAGCAAAATGCGAATATCCTATAATTCAATTTTAATCAAGAATAAAAAATTCCGTGTCAATAGTCCATCTAATCACTTTCTCAATCATTTTAATTAAATGTTTAAATATATAATCTATGCCATTAACGTCACATAAGCACTCATTATCAACATCCAATCACGATCCTTATCTAAAAAACAGGTGTACGATTCATCTATTAATAGTACATTGTTAAGAATATACGACATATCATATATCTCAGGAGATAACTCGTAAGGATGGCCAAGTTGGTGAAATATATAAGCCTCTGACATGAGCTCGTTTCGTCCTATCAAGACTTTCTTAGTATAATCTCTCTACGAATAGTAGATACAGATCTCGTTATAAAATGATTAAAATTAATAAATAATGAGGATTGCTGTGCACAAAATAAATAGAGTAAATTAATTGGCATGGGCAGTGACCACATGCCATACACTCTGAGAAAGAGCTGACTTCTCAACCTCCGTCTCTACACTCTGACCTCTACTCTCAATCAATCACCATTCACCAACCCTCTCAGCTTCATCAGCATACACTTATACACATATACACATACATATTTATATCCTCCGTATAATATAATATATATTGAGGTTCTTGAGATTTCATCAACAATCAAACAACCCAAGATGAGTCACTCAGTAATACAGGTAACAACACAAATACTTATGCTGTTTCAAATTATTTGTCATATTTCGTTGGTTTCTTTCGTTTTTTTCGGGTTTGAGAATTGTTTTATTGATTGTTGTTAATTTGTGTGTTATCAATTTAGCTGCTGGATTTGTTAATATGGTGTTAGTTAAAGGTTTGATATTTATGGTCTAGAGGTGAAATTAGGACATGGGATTTGGAAAATATGTGAACAATTTTGTTGTGAAGATTGGATTTATCTAATGTGTTTTGTTGAAGGTCTGATATTTATGGTCTTCAAGTGAAATTAGGACATGGGTTTTGGAAAAAGATGGAAATTTATTGCAAAGATTGGATTTTTGTTGTTTGAAGCTGTAACTGTGATTGTGTTCCCAAAAAAATGCAATATATTTGTTGGGAATCAATTTCTCTATTAGTTATATAAGAGTAAGATGGTGAATTTTGATGTAATGCATGAAGGGGTTTCGAAAAAATGGGAAAGGGGGTAATTTACCATTCAGCTGTGATTTCAAATAGTTTGTACGCATTTTCAGAATTGATTTATTTATCTGTGATTGATTTTGGGATAATTCAGGGGTTTTCAAAGTCATTAGCAATGACTGTTTTGTCAGAGATTGGAGACAAGACATTTTTTGCAGCTGCGGTGAGCTTTATTCATCTAAATTCTTCTTTCTTATTACCTACATAAGATGAATTTATATGCATATATTGATCTGTTTAGCTTCCTTAAATATTTATGATTGTCTAATAGAGTTTGAGGTGAAGCTAGTTGCTTTTTTGAATAATTATTTTAGCTTAAGTTCGTGTTCTTGTTATGTGAGCTTCAATAGACCATATTACAGTATTATTACCAAAATTAACAAACTCTTTGGCTCTAGTTATTACACAACTTTGGTTTGAACCAAAATTATTGTGCTAACTGTAAACTAGGTTGAAAACGTTATCTTTTGATATATTTTTCACCACATATTGTACAATATAAGAAAAGATCAATGGTTTTTGCACTCCGTATATTTATTATGACACTCCACTCCATTGTTTTATTTCATCCCCGTTTATGTAAGTGGAGTGCGATTATTACTTATTATAGTGTGAAAATCAATGTCCTGCAAAAAATTTGATTTCAAATTTCTAAGTTGCCCATAAATAATGATAGTAAATATTTTTCTTAAGATGTATTGAGTACTAAGTATCTGATATTAGGATGGAAGACTTTCACTAATTTTGGGAGATTTAAAGTTCTTAGTGATTACTTAGCAGAAGTCAATTTAGTATGAGGATGAAATATTCTATTTATTTTTTCAATTAATAATGTAAACCAAGTGACAATAAAGTAGAATTGATGCGTATATGTGAAGATTGATTCTTTTGAATGGATTACTGAATCATTACTTTTTGTGCTTATTCTAGTCTGCCAAGTGTGAAAGAATGGCTAACTTTATAGTGTGAGTGAGGAGCAGAAGCGTAGATTCCCCAATAATTTGGAGCATATTTTTATGTTTGTAGTGGGGTGGGGGGCTGGATCAAAAGATGAGATATTCTTTTATATTGGTCAACGTCGGTTGCAAGAATGCAGATGGGTTCAGGGTGGAATATTATGTTTGTCTTTTATATTCTCCCATTAATGAGTGTTCTTGTTTTCAATGCAATTTATCTTTTGTAGTTGTCCATCACTTGTAAATATAAACAAATGGTGGTACTTCTTGTGCAGCTACAAATATGCTGTGAGCTGTCGAAGTATTAATTGACATTATTACCCTGCTGACTTATCTGTAAGCATGTAGATTGCATCTGTTCTGACTGTCAATCTTGGTCATATTCTTGCCTAAGCATGCATAGATAGAGACAGGCACTCAGCAAAGAAGCTACATGTTGCATTGAAGGAGCAACCTTTAGATTATTTTCGTGTTGCTAAAATATCCTTTCTATCATCATTCAACGGGAAAAATCCTAATCTTTATGTGTTTTTTACTAATTTGATTTCTTACAGGGATATATTTGTTGTTTATAGTTGAAAAGTCTGGAGGGAACTGTTATTCAATCGAACTGGAATAATTTATTAAGAACTTGAGCAATTACGTGAAGGTCATAAGATACTATGTTTCTCTATTGTCCAGTTTCGTACGTGGAAGTCTTATGGAACATGTTTTCTTCGGTTGTCAGAAACATTAGCACTTCGTCACTACAAAGTTTAAAAAGACTAGGACACAATTACTGGTTTTTAACTTTTGAAAACTGTTAATTGCAAATATTACATTTGGTTATTTTGTTGACTGAGGGTCCAGAGATGTCTGTATTACACTGTTACTTTAGAGATGTCTGTGATTCTGTGTTTCCACTTCTTTCAAGGACTATTCAATTTCGCACTACTTCCAGCGATTCATATTGCTTTTCTGTTCATTAGTGATCTAGCATTAAAGAATACAATGATTATTTTTGTTCCCCTTTTTGCGATGTTCAGAGATCAGATTTGTAGTAAGTGCACATCTAATGCTAACTGATCACTCTGTAATTTTCCAATAACAGCCATGCTCTGCACAAATGAGCATGCTTGTGTCTTTCTTTATTCTCCCTCTTGTTCCCTTCATCCTTGTCTAGTTTGAGATTAAAGAGGGCACATGTCTTATAATTCTGTGATGTTGTTCAGATATTAGCAATGCGCCATCCAAGAAGATTTGTCTTAGCAGGTTGTCTCGGAGCTCTCATAGTAAGATTTTTTGTTAAATGGTAGTCATTCATTTTTTTCACATGCTGTCTGTATCAGTCTTACAGTTCTTCAATCATGACTTCTTTTTCAGGTTATGACTATCTTCTCTGCTGCTGTTGGTTGGGCTGCTCCAAATTTGGTACAAAATCTGTTTGAGAATATTTTCTTATATGATATCCTCATTTATGCCTATCTTCTTGGGCAGATGAATGAAAATTTAGACCATTCTATAGTTGGTACCAAACACCACGATATGACCTTAACATGAATTATCTTCCCGTGAGGGTTATTTGAGAAAACCTATCAACAATTCTTGTGGGTTTCTTAAAGATATTAGTGAAGCTAATATGATAGGAATGTTCTCATTTCATTGTCTGGGATCTCTAACACTAGAAAACCCAGTGCAAAGTATTCGAGTGAGATGAATGCTAATGTCATCATGCAGACATGGAGAAGTCCAATGAGTTAAATTCTACTCATGCTTAAAGTGGTACTTGTTGCGTTATATGCCTGACTTCTTTGAAAGTATATTAAGATTCTTTGTCCATTGAGAGGGAATGATAACAAGCCTAGTTCTTAATTTTTTCTTCTAATGATAAAGGTTTTTGTTGTCAATGGTTAACCTCATAAATTCAATATCTATCATGCAGATATCTCGAAAATGGACTCATCACATCACAACTTTTCTGTTTCTGGCATTCGGACTCTGGTCTTTGTGGGATGCTTTTCACGAAGGGTATGTGTTTATTCCGTCACGAACGACGTAATTGCTTATTTAGTCTCACTGTATTATGTTAATTCTATTCATTGACAGGGAAGCTGAAGAGTTGGCTGAAGTTGAAGCACAACTGGTCTGTATTTTTTCCCTTAGCGCAGTGTAATACATACATACATACATTTATATCTTTACTCTAAAAATACCTTATGCTTTTTATTTTTGGTCTGAGTAGGATGCTGATTTTAAAACCAATGGTGGAAATACCAAAGATAAGAATAAGGTATTGCTTCCATCTTATTGTTAATACCTTCGCGGAGTTTTGAAGTACTCTTTATTGTCAATGATGCCATATGGTTATAGATAGAAACCTAAATTCATGTGTGGTTTATCGCAGTATTTCGTGATAGATCTTCATAAGACTCAATATTAGGACACATAGTTTGATGCACTTACCCCGGGTCACTAAGTATGTAAAATTTAGAATTTACTCCCCTCATCCCTTAATCTTAGGGCCATTTACCTTTTTAGGAAATTCCTAAATTAGGTCCCATTTGTGAAACAAAGAATTGGACGGAAAAAATTTGAAATGTGAGAGTAATTTGAATTTTATTAAAGTATGTGAAAACGTAAATGTGCCTAAGATAGATGGATGGAGAGAGTATTATGTTTGCTTTGGGGCATTACCTCATTATATTTACAGTATATATTATTAGGATAAACTGTTGTTTGCTAGCTGCTTTTCGGTGACTTCTTTATCATGTTGTGTCCTACAGACTGATGACTTGAAGAAGCAGAACCGGCCTTTTCTGACACAATTCTTTTCACCCATATTGCTGAAGGTCTGTTACGCTTCCTAGTCACCACTTCACGCATTAAAAACCCCAGATATGTTAGGCCTTATTACCTTTCTATTTCTTATGTTTATTTCAGGCATTCTCCATCACCTTCTTTGGTGAATTTGGTGACAAGAGCCAGGTAATCCATCTTGTGCTAGCAATTGATTGCTTTTAGCCACCATGTACAACCATTTAGTGTTTTTTGGGGCTCTTCCAATTTGACGTTGGGTTATCTGTCATTTCAGCTTGCTACCATTGGTTTGGCTGCAGATGAGAATCCTCTAGGGGTAGTTCTCGGTGGAATTCTGTAAGTGTTTAATCTTATATAAGACTTGCAACTCCTCTACCCTAATATACAAACATAGAGTATGTAATTATGTTCATTCATGGTAGAAGTTATGTTTTGTAAAACCAGTAACCATTTCGTAGGTTTATCGTCCCTACTCCATGCTTCTTGCCTAAGATTCTTGAAACTTCGATGTTATCTTACTGTTTTAGCTTATGGTTCATTGTCTGTTGTTTATTTTTACCGGCTTCATCACCTTTGGATTCCCTTTGTCAGTGGCCAAGCATTATGTACAACTGCAGCAGTCCTGGGTGGAAAGAGCTTAGCATCTCAAATATCTGAACGAGTAGTAAGCACTTAATTAGCATATCAAACCCGTCTGATCGTTCATTGCGTATGTTTCTTTCTTCCTACTTTTGTCATTTCTCTTCTAAGAAGTTCTCTGCTGGTTATAGGTTGCTCTTTCTGGCGGACTTCTTTTTATTGTTTTCGGAATCCAATCCTTCTTGTCAGCAGTTGAATAGTTATGGCAAACCTCTGCAATGGCTGGTATCCAATATTTATCAGACTGAACATGAAACTATCGGGGAATGCCTCAAAAACTCTAGCAACTAGTATTTCTGGGACAATTTCTTTGTAATTTGACTAGATTATTAGCATTGGCCAAATGGTTCTCTTATATATCCAGTCAATTTCCTAATGTTGCTCACAAACTACATTCTCTAAACTCAAGTTGTTCGATAACCAGAAAATCAATTTCAGGAGGTGTTTAGTTAACGAGCATCCACTGTGCTAACTTTCTTTGAGCAGAACGTTGTGAGGCTCAATTTATTATATTATTCGTCAATCACTTGATAATACTGATAATTAGCATGAAGCCTTTTGGTGGTGGTGATGGGTTGTTGGTTTGTCTGTCAGATAACATATTCTCATACTTGTTGGTTGCAAGAAAGAGCTTCATGATCAAGGAGATGAACTTTGCCACACTAACGGTAAGAACTGACCGGCCAACGTGCATCTGAGGCTTCTGAAATCGTTCACTAGCCAACGTGTATCTCATCATCTTTAACGGCGATAACTCTATTTAAAGCTACATTGTGAAAATTTAGTAGAACCAAGCTAGCACCACTCCATGCATGCTTTGATTATCATGAAGTTGTATTAAAGAGGAAAAGATACCGTAAAACACATTAGGATTTACTAAAATTAAGAGTAATGATTTTTGCATTACAATAATTAATAACCATATTCAACCTTTTGATTTCACTACATAAAATTATGTATTGATAAATATCATCGGTGTAAATATCAAAGTGAAGTGCCGTTATCACTTCGTGGACTACCTACTACTACAACAGTAAGACACTGGTCCTAAGATTCTCTTCCAGTTGGAGGTTTTTCTTAGTTTCTTCAGCCATCTTTCAGCTCATCAGGAATAGAATCTGTAGGTGGAGGAATCTGCAATAATATTCCTCATCCCACCTGTCGTCGACGCCACCATAATGAACAGTCCAACGATTATACCTGTCTGAGATATTGAATCACAAAATCAGTAAACCAACATAAAAAGCTTCATGAGATTGTATCGAACATGTGTTTGTTTCGGTTAGCTCACCCAATTTATCAGCCATGATGAAGAAAATCTCTTCGGTTTTTTCATTTTCAGCCAAAAGACACAAGGAAGCTGCACGAGACAATATCAGGGGGAGTTGATTTGTAAAATGTACATGAAGTTATGATTTAAGTATTTCATTGCAATAGTGGATAAATAAGCTTACAATGAAGGTAGTTGGAGTGAAGCCGAATCCACCCAAGAAACCAAGAAGATCTCCAAAGAAAGGGAATGTTACACCAATGAATAGAGTCATTGCTGCACCATTCAAGAAACTCATGAATAAATCTGATGCTGATATGAGATTATGAGTACTTCTTTGTTTTCCAGGTCAAATTGTATTCTCACCTACATAGGCAGAACGGACCACGATTCTTAGCACGATTCCTGGTGGGATCTTCAGATTTCTCACCGTTGATTCCTCCAACATTTCAAACACGGGCATCGCATAAACCTGCAATCATTGCTACCTGAATCAAAAAATTCTCTTCCATCGAATAACAATAAGGATGCTCTGAGGTTATGATATTATGTAGAAAGCCCTGGGCTAGCTGGTACCTGATAACTTCCTATGACGTGGATAACAACCATCAAGTTAGCAGAGGCAATGAGCCAAGTTGGTTTCTCAAGCGCCACTATGACATTATCAGTAGCATCCTGTCCGAATGCCCAGTACCCGATAAAAGCCACTGGAAAATAGCAGATAGCATCTACAACATATGCCCAGACGGCGCCTTTCCACATTGCAACTTTGGAAGGCTTTTCAGGAGTTGATGGTATGGTGGCCTGAATGTCCAATGCGACAGAGTGTCCAGCATAAGCTATAGATATCTGACCCAAGGCATTAAACACCCTGAACATTGAATCAGCACCACTTGTTTTCTTGTATGCATAGCTCACATTTGGAACTCTACCTCTACTCAAACATGCAACCCAAGCTATAGTAGAATAGCTGCAAAAACAACACTGGTTCCATTAAACAACAAATATTCCAAAATAAATTCATATTACTAATCTTTCAAATCGTTATATTCGAGCCAAGCCTAACTGAACTGAACCTGATGAACTCCGGAATAGTTCGGCTCGATTATAGTTTTACTTACTACTTTCTCCGTTCTTATTTGAATCACATGTTTTAGTACCTGAGGGACATGATGGCGGCCGCCACGGAAACATAGGAAACAGAGTTGAAGTCGGGGAGCTGAGAAAGAAAGAAATGGAGGCTACCAAATATACATATCCAATAAGATTTCTTAATTGGAGTGCAATTAGTGCAGACCAACTCCATGAATTTCTTGAGGCATTCTCCTCCAGTGACCATATAAACAATGTCACAACCAACCATGACAATTAGCTGTTGAGGAAGAACTATCCATGCACCAAGTTTAGGACCAAAAACATGGCGACCAAGATCATAGTATCTATCAAAACGAACCCCAGGGACAGCTTCATGAAGCTGAATCAGCTGCCACATGTTATTCAAAGTCAAAAACCATGAAAACACCATCATTACTACTCCTGGACCCCTGTAATAAAAAAGAAGAAGAATTTCTTATGACAAAGAAAATAGTATAAGAAATGGTTGAAATATCTATATGCAACAAATTTCAATTTATCAATTGTACCATCAATATTTCTTCAATTAAATTGGATATCATAACACATCAAAAATGAGATAGTAGATAGGGTTAAAGAAACGTTTGATCACACATGTTCCGCAACATATTATCATTCGAATACACATGTTTCAGTATATATCACTCATCACACATCTTTCAAAAAGTCTCACTTTATCATTCCATCGTAGATGACGAATTCAGTCCCAAATATTATATTAAAAATGTGGTTACACAATTTTACCACTGTCAATTCACCTTAAAAAGTCAATCTTTGACAACCTTTACAATATAGTGGCCAAGCAAAATACTTGTCTGATACATATATGTTCAAATAAAGATATATCGAAACATGTGTGATCGAATTGTGACATAGTGAAAAACATATCTGATATAACTTGTAACATTCAGGTAATAATTCTAGTGGTGACGAGATATTACTCCTAACAAAGAGGTCTCTAGTTCGAGTACTCAATGATAAAGACCCAATTTTACGGGAGGGGTGGGTGGGTGGGTTGGAGGGGGGGAGTAATGTGTTTGTGTACCATCCCAAGTAAGCCATAGCATTTGGAAGGCCAAGAACTCCAGCACCAACCATGGCAGTAACGGTATGAAAAGTTGAATGCCACCATTTTGCTTCTCGACGAGTACCATGTACACTGCCATCAACTTTCAGAGGATCTTCCTGCAAGTTGAGTAATAATCAAAAAATATGTTAATGGCCAATTTTAGAGGGTAAATGATTCATATATATAAACTACATACATTCACCAGTTTTGGTTCTTGAGGAGGTGATGAAGACACCATTTATGTAACCAAAAAAACAAGAGATTATGCAAGGAAGAATTGTTTGAGCTTCCTTGCTTATTTGAAGACTGTAGTACTAGAACTAATATATAGTAGACTGTTTTTAGTAGTGATGCAAAGGTTTGAGTTCGGCATTCGCCTCGTTAATTATAAATATAAATACATATATTAGAGACGGGATGAGGATGAAAATAAAGGGGGTCAACTTTGACAAAAATTAGACATGGAGTCAAAATAAATAAAAAATAGTTAAAATACCGAAAGAAGTTAGAAAATAGAGATAAATGGCTTCATTGATCACTCACGTTTGTTAAAAAATACTAGTCAATCAACCTAGTATGACTTTGTATACTTTCGATCACTCATGTTGGATAATATATATTTTTGGTCACTCACGCGTTTTTTGGTAAAACTCTTAATTTTTTGAAATTTTTTACATTTTGGTAAGGGTATTATCAATTACTTTATGAATTTTTTTATTTTTCTTCATCAATATAAAAATGGCTAAAATAATAACTAAAAAACAAAAAGTACTATCTTTTTCCGATAAATTTAGAAGAACACCCCGCCTTCCATTACCTTTTTTAAATTTTTGCCCCCCTCTTTTTATCTTTGATTTTAATACCTCCTTCCCCATGATTTCTTATCTTATACTGTCATCGAAATTTAAAATACTTCCAAAAATCGTCAAACACTATACATCACAATCTTTCGTATGTAAAAGTTTTGACAACTAAGCCATCCATTTCACATTTTAAAAAAATCCTTTTAATTATATCAAAATTTTGACCACTAAAAAAGTTCGGTAGTTGAATGTTAGTTTAGCGTCAATAATAAAAAATCTTGAAGTAATTTCGTGGGTACATAAAAGATTAGGGAGTATGTGTGGTAGCTTTTATACAATTTTACTTCTCAATAATATTTTAAAAACACCATCACACCTCATATACCCACCAAACGGCCTACATCATGCATATGGAAAAATCTTTTACACAAATTTAATTCAACAAAAAAATAATTTCTACATGAACACCTTCCACCCTCCAACTGATCCCATATTACACACTCTCACCCGACCTACACAACACTACCAACATACCTCCATTTTCCTCCCATTTGCATTCTAACACTTCAAAAACACCATATCATACCACACATAAGCACATGAATCACATGCAACCTTCACATAATCAAAACATTCACAAAACAAATTCAGTCAAATGTAGACCCAAAAATTCATCACACACAATAACCACCAAATCAATATACCACCACTTACAAAACCAACTACCCACCCCTAAAACGCCCTCTCATTACTACCGAATCAACAAACATTGTTGTAAACATCTATGGAAGCTCAAATTATCCCAAAAAATCAAATTATCCATATGAAAATTACTATTAAACAGATTACCCACCACACCTAAACTTACAAGGAAAACCAAAAAAATAATACAAACTAAATGTGTCTTTTACTGATATGACCAAGAAATGATTGATCATCTCTTCAGATCATATCCTATATACGACCTCTATGGACATCATTCACCGACTACAAGTTTCATGCCCCAAACGCCAACATCACACAAATTCTTGCAAGAAGCCTTAACATTATATCAAAGTAACAAACCACGTTTCACATCACCCAAATAAATATTCTTATATGCAATATTTGGGCAATATGAACCTATAGAAATAACATCATCTTTAATAAAATCAATTTTCATTTTCCTCAATTATAGCACAAAGAAATCGAACACTCCAAAAATGGAAACACACTCAACACGACCACCTCAACCCAACCTCACTCACACTATCCACTTTCTCCCATTACAAAGCCCCATTCCCCAAATACTAATACAATGCCAAAATTATATGTCTACAACACTCTTTCAACACAATATACTCATCACAAACTATCCTGATGAAATCAAGTAACCCTTGTTATATCATTATTATCCTATTAATCACACTCATTAACTTTTATGTTTGATTTCACATTGTCGCAGGTTTTGAAGGAGTCATTAAAAGGCAAGTCATAGAAAACACAGGATGGAGCAATTTTTTGCATGACCGGTTATTCACTGCCCGAGTCATCCTCAAGACAGCCAATTTTGCAACTCCGCCACCTTAGAATAAGTGCTTTAGTTTTAAATAAATCGGATATACTTTATAGTATAGGGTGAGATAGATCTACAGTTTGAGTTTGTCTTTGTATTAAATTTATCGATAGCGCTTCACGAACTATGTAATCATTTTTCTATATTAATATAATTGTGAAATATCAAACAAAAAATGACCTATTTATTTATAATGGAAAGTAAAAACTGTCTTAAATATAATGATAAATATTTATTAATCGATAGTGCTATAGGATGATATTCCATAACAAAGGCGGCTAAAATTATTCTTTGTCTTTTTAGCCTAAGAAAATAGGTCAACTTTTGTTTCTTTTTTCTAAA